>OX421505.1:16710782-17035782 GCA_949126835.1 Anisus vortex
TGGTTGTTTTAATAGTCGTTTTCAAGGTGACTGTTTACTGTTTCACGATTGGCTGCTTCGGTTTGACAAGAGGACAAAGAGAAGTAGAAAGTAATGGATCAAACGAGAGAATATAATACATATAATATATAGTCATATATTATTGATTATTGATACAGAGAGAAAGAAAGAATGAGAGAGGGAGAGAGAGAGATGTTACAAAATTGAAGACAAAGATCGGAAGAAAGAGAGCTAAGAAAATAAAGTGAAAGAGAAAAAGAGAGAAAGATAGAGAGAGAGAGAGAGAGATGGGCGGAGTGAGAAAAAAATAGAAAGAAGCACGGGAAGAGAAGAAAAAAAAAGAGAGAAAAAGCGATAGAGAGTGAAAAAGAAGCTAGATCTAATTCTTGCGTAAAAAGAGAGTTAAAAGTAAGAGGAGGGGAGGGAACAGGAGAGAAAGAGAGTGAGACGGAAAGTAATGAAGAAAGAAAGGGAGAGAAACAGGAAGATAAAAGAAGAGTACAGAAAAGCGAAAAGGAAATAGAGAGTGCAAGAACGAGATAGAGAGAGAGAGAGAGAGAGGATGACAGATAGGAAAGGGGGGGGGGGAAATAGAGAAAGAGAAAAGGAAATGGAAGTGAGCGAGTGATTTAGAGTCAAAACAATGCCAGGATGTACCAGTAGATAGAAGGGCCAACACAAAGAGAGGATAAAATTGCGAAAAAACTATAGTCCATTTAAAAACGTGAAACTAAAACTAAATATTGCAACAATTGGGTCAGTGTGCGTAATGAGAATCATAGTTTAGATTATAATCCTAAGTCTGAATGCAACAAAGTTAACCTGACATTATTGTACTGAGCAAGTACATGGCTCGAGGCATGTCATGTTAATTCTAAGCATCTCTGAAGAACTTTAATGAATTAGTGCTAAATTAAGATGGCCACCAAGCAGATGAAGTGAGACAAAGGCTCCACAAATGTCGTAGAGTGTGTCGCAAGTGCGAGTTTTAAAGATTTGTCGACTCGATCTACACCAAGCATTACATTATTTGAAGAAAAACACCAGTAAAATCTATTAGAATATATAGAAAGAAACGGGGTCAAAAACACGTTTCTAATTTCATAGAAAATTGCAAAGAAATCATTTCGGGCCAAATCGATCCTTAGGGCCGGTGTAGCAACCGATTGGATAATATAAAAGAGAGGACAAAGCTACAAACGATTGAATTATTGACAGCCGCTCAAGATTGGCACAAAATGGAAAAAATGTTGATTACTCTATTTGCTTCCCCCAACGACCATAACGGTCAAGGGTTTGATGATGATGAGCAGCATTAACTAGTTCCCATGGCCAGCACAACGCCCCAGCTGCCTTTTACTTTGCCCTAACTGATGTCATCCATCAGTCAGTGTTGGGTTGAGTCAGGGACATCCTCCGCAAGCGAGAAAAACTCCCAGCCTTCACCAGGGTTCGAATCCAGAATCTTCGTTTACGCCACTGTGCCTCATATGAACGTTATGGAGTAGAAAATTGTAAAATACTATTAGGTCTTTTGTCTTCGTGACCCACTGCCCCCCCCCCCCCCCCCACTGAAACTATCTTCGCTGACATGAGACGCATTTCAGCTTTTGTGTGCCTTACGCGGAAGCAAAGAGTTAAATTGTCTTACTATAAATAAACGTGGAAAAAACCCACCACAAAAAATTACCACCGGTCACTTGTCAGGACGTATTACGGTGGATCGCTGACCTCTAGAGTGACACAGTTAGTCAAAGTCCAGCCAGGTGAGGTCCTGCGGGGTCTAAGGGTCAGTGCATGTGACAGAGGCGTATATGTGTGTGTAGGTGACTCATGTTGACTTTATCCCGCCTCCCCTCCTACCACCGTGAATAATGACCGACATATTACAAGTGGAGTGGGTTTTGTTGAAGTTTTAGTAGCATTGCTGTTTGTGTGTTTGCGTCTATATGGCGAAATGATGTATTTAGACTGACCCCTGGTTGTAGATTCTTGTTGATGATTTTATTGAGATAAGCATGTCCACAAGCACTGTGCGCGTGTTATAAAGTAGGCCGACGTTTATGTGTGCAGATATATAAAGTGTGTAAGGCCTTTATTTTTGTATTGTGTATGTGTGTGTGTATTACAGTATTTCTACATGCATTTGCATGAGATAATAATATGTATGTGTCTTTGTAAACAGGTAGGCCTATGTGTAGGCCTATATATGTATATGCCTTTGTGTGTAATCGTATGTATTATAGTTTTTGATGAGTGTATTTAAGTAGTGTAAAGTCCTTTTACACCTATATATGTATGTGTGCAAATACGTGTGTACATATAGACTTTTGTAGGTCTACTTGTATTTATGTTATTTTTATAATATGGCTGTGGGTTATGTGTGTAATAACAGGCTTTAAAAAAACAACTTATATTCATTTAGTTTAGTTTTGTACATTCGCATACTTATATATAAAAGGCAAAAGGCCTACCAACACAAAAATTAAGGACAAGCTGGAAGATAAAAGAGGTGGGGGGGGGGGGAGGGGGGCATGGTCTAGGATTAACGAACAAGATAAAGGGGAAATGAGGGAGCAACAATACCCTTCGTGAGTGAATGAAAGGTTAACACGTCACACACACATGGAAACTCACACAAACAAACACACGTGTGAACAACACGTACCTTTAAAACGTGAAGAAAAAAATAGTCCGATTCAAGTCATGAACACACGCGACTTAATTCAACAAAGAGCCGAAGTCTCTGTTGTGTTAAGATTAAGTTTATTTTTATCAGTTTATAGGCTTATGTTGGAGAAACATCTACAATCAGATTATTGAAAGAAAACAAAAACAAAAGACGAATTATAACAATAGAAGCGTAGACCAGATACTTTTTTCTCGTAGATAAAAGATATAAGACGAGACATAACGTGGACAGAGATAACGCATTGTGGCGAGGGGGTGAGCGAGGGAGAGAACGAATGAGAATGGAGAGAGGGAAAAGACACAGAAAAGCAAGAGAGGGGTGGGGGAGAACGCGAGCGATATAAAATGAAATAGAACACACACACAAAAAAAAAAGTGAGCGATGGAAAGAGTAAGACAGGAAAAAAAGTGGACAATAGGATAGACTGGGAGAGAGAGAGAGAGAGAAAAAAAAAGAAGAAAAACGAAAGGGGGAGAAAAAAAAAAGGAGTATGAAAGAAAGAGAGAGATAGAAAAAAGGGAGAAAAAGATAGAGATATACAAGAGGAAATATGAAGAAACCTAGTCGATCAGCTAATATCGTATGTTTGAATGGACAGGAGTTGTCGAAACTGATCGTTTAATCCCTTTATCTTAATCCTAAGTTTTATATAAGATGTCTTTTTGTGTTGTTGCTGTTGTTTTTTAACAATGATGTTTTTAAATACTGATGAGTTCGTGTGTCACATACCGCGTGCAATATATTTATGATCAAACTGAATGTAAATATTTTGATCTATCCCAAGAGATTGTGTAACAGCGTTGAAAAATATATAATGTCTAGTATGTACAGGGTATCAAAGTCTGTCGTATCCTTCTGCCAAGCTATGTAGTTATTTTTGTTTAAGATCTTGTTTGAATCGACGGGCACAAAGAAAAACTGGACGACGAATGGACAAAGGAAAGAACCTGCCCAACAAGTAAGACCACATAAAGTTCCTTCACCACATTGTTCAATGAACCGTATTTTAGTTTAAAAACAGGACACATGCCTATAGCTTATAAACCACAACTGGTACCAAAACAGAAAACCAAACACATCCATCTCTAACCGAAGACATTGTCTCTCCCCCACCCATAAGAAGCAGACCCTTTCGTACTTAAATATTCAAATTTAAGCGATTTTAAGCGACCCGAACCCTGAAGTGCAGTATTACCCCCTAAACATTATGTTACCGTTACAACAAAACAGCTAAATATAAGACGGAATATCATAATATCTGGCAGGCATTGGCCGAATGCACCAAATCTCCGCAACCTAGTTGACAGACGAAGAAGACAGACTGCTGAAAGATTGCTTGCATTATCATGTCATTCCAAAGGCCATCTGAAGTTCAGGTAGGCTATGTCTCAAGTTTTAACTAACGTGTTAAAAGTTTTGTTTTTTTTAAATAGCAGGGTGAGCTAAGGGGGTAAAAAAAATTCAACCAATCAATTCGTAATATTACAGGCAAGCCACACGAGAGTTTAGGTCTACGTGAATATTAAAATTGAGCTTTTAATGAAATGGGGAATTACGCATGTAGGCCTATTGTTTGTTGTTGCTTTCAAGTTGATAGAAAACGGCCCCTAAACCTCCTACCATCTCTTGTGGTGCAGAGGGCCCTTAAGTTTGTTATTCTTTGAATGTGTACTTGAACATTTTTTAAATAGCCTCTAGAGTCTAGATCTAGTAATATAATTATTTCCAAGAAGGCATATAGCATTTTGGATTTCTTTTTTGGCTCCAGAGGTTCTTACAAATATAGGCCTAGTAGCCTCCCAGGCTTACAGCCCACCATGTGAACGTATTATAATAGACCCGGTAGAGCAGATACGAATATAGATTCCAAAAATCAGACAGTAGTAAAGAGATGAAATTAGTTAAAGATAAATTTTAACAAAAAATATTACGTCACATAGTTGTCCATGAATCACATTTTGAAAATTGTAGAATGATTTCTGAAATGTGTAGATTGTACTGACAAAAAATGGATCTGAAGTTGCTCAAAAAAAATTACTGAAGCATTGGAAAGCCATGCTATTCCACTTGCTGATTGTAGTGCACAAGGTTATGACAATGTGGCAAACATGACATGCAAATACAATGGAGCACAAGCAATGAAAATAAAAGCAGTAGCCCACAGCTGTATTCTCTCCTTGTGGTTCTCACACACTTTACTTATGTGGTAATGATGCTGCTGAATGTTTTCCAGAAGCAATCCCCTACTTTAGAACTATACAAATAATATACACCTGATTCAGTTGAAGTCCCAAGATGTGGGAAATATTGTCAAAGCGTATTGGTTGTTCATTTCATGACATATCTGGCACCATATAGTCATATAGTCAGATTGAGTTGAAGTTGAAAGTGTAAAACCATTAGCACTTTTCCTCGGAGTCACGAGATATTGTGAGTGTTACTTGTTATTATTCTTTTGTGCTATTTACATTCACTGAAGAAAATTAATGAGCTTGTTTAGACTCGGGACATGCAATTAGTGAACATGTCCTGAACTAGTAGGACTAGGTTGCCATTTCAGTTTTCTTTGGAAGGTCATGTTGGCTTATATTTTACTAGGGTCTATCTATCTATCTTTATCAATCTATCTGTCTATCATGTCTGCCTGTCTATCCATCCATCTATCTATCTACATCTGATCTATCTAAATGTTGGATCTATCTAAATGCCCGTCTATGTCTCTATCTATTCGATCTTTATCGATATGTCTATCTAATATATGACCTATCTATTTACTTATCTATCTACCTGTCTATCTATCTATCATCTATCTTTTTGTCTGTCTATCTATCTATTTATTTATATTTATATATAATCTAGGCCTCCATATATATACATGTCCAATATCTATGTTCATATACATTATTAGATAAATGCCTCTATCTCTCAGTGTAGGCTACCGGTATGCCTATAATATGTACCTTTAGGGCTATAAATCTTAGCCCAATTAGATATAGATACCTAGACACATATAGAGCGTTCTTAGTGGGCGTGGCTTAGGTTTTTAGTGACGTATTTGTGTAAATAAAGAACCCACTGGTTCACTTGAGGTACAAACGTAACGTGGTAAAAGTGGAGTACTTCTTTATCATGCAAAATTCACATCTGAATATTGGCTATCCTACTAAAAAATAAGGAGGTAAATAGTAGTACTGTAGATTAATTGATTAATGTGATTAGGCTAGGGCCGGCTAGACCTATTTACACTTTCAATTTCACTTTATAGGCCTACACTTTTAATGTTTCGTATGCTAGACTACGATGTCAAGTGATATTGTTGGTGAATAGGCTATCTAGTCAAGTCACTATTAGGCTCACATCGTCTATGATCTATGTCTATGATAATAATAAAAAACCCTTTTTTATTTAACATACATAATACAGCTTAAATCTTAATAAGACTTAAAACACAACACATCATTTAAAAAAAGCTCGAGCCTATATGAAACTTTATTAATACAGCGGCCATATTTAATTGTACACCATTACTCAAAGTAAACACAAATCACGTGCTTTTTGTCACGGGATTGCAAACGCCCTATTATCTGAATGTTGTAAAGAAACACGAGCATAAGAGAGAAAATGTCACTACTTACACGGTCCAATATGCATATTATGCAGCATTGTGGGAATTTAAATCCGGGCCCCATCTTTAAGGTCGTGTTATAGTAATAGCCAGAAATGTGAAGAAAAAAAAAGAAGAATATTTATATAGGTCTTTAACTGCACTGTTTGCTAATGGAAGTCCGAAGAAGCCACGAGCAAGCGAGAGAAGTGGAGGGGTGAGGGGGTGGGAGAGGGGTGAGGGGGTGGGAGGGGGGTGGGAGGGGGGTGAGGGGGGTGGGAGGGGGGTGATGGTGGTGACTTGAAGTAGAAGGGAAGGAAGAGGTGTCAGCCGAGGCTTTTAGGTGGTTCTTTTTTCTATTTACTTTCTTTCTTACACTTACAGTAGCTTAAAAAAGCAAAACGCAAGAAAATGTCGTGGGATTCAGGCCTATAGGCCTAATACATGACATGCAGCCTTTCATTTAAACTTGAACAAAACGAGCGAGGAGGCGTAAATTTTTTTTTAATCCTTACAGTGACACGACAGGACGATGTCAGATAGGCCGCCCCAACGTGAGTGCGTGCGTGGGAGGGCAAAGGGTGGGGGCGCTAAGAGTAAGGGAGTGGGGGGGGGGGTGCTCGATAGTGTGAAAGGGGGAAAGGGTTGTACAGGTGTGTGTGTGTGTGTGCATACACAAGATGTGTACTCATAAACACACATACTTGGTGGCAGGGAGGGGGGAAACTTTATATATGGACACTAAGATGTCCCGAAGATGTGTCATGTGTGCATAGATGTTGGCCTATATCGTAGGCCTATATACAGTGAATATACACGTATGGGTGGTGAGGGTGTGTGTGCTGGTGTTAATGTGATGTCTACATGCGTAGAAACGTTATAAAAGAACCACTTCACCACCAAGGGTAGGGTTGCCAGATACATGGATATCGAAATGGGGGGGGGGGCATTGGTGAGCAAAAAAATAAAGGAGGACAAAAAAAGAACTTTTTGAGTTTTCTCATCTGAATCGTTGCTGATATAGCTCGCGAGTTTTCTCATCTGAATCGTTGCTGATATAGCTCGCGAGTTTTCTCATCTGAATCGTTGCTGATATAGCTCGCGAATTTTCTCATCTGAATCGTTGCTGATATAGCTCGCAATCAGTAGATTTTACAATTTTATTCCAACAGCTGTCAATAATTGTCTATTGGTAAACCGACTAAGTATCAGTCTTATTATAAATAAAATTAAACATACGAATTCGGTGTAGGGGGTTTTCGCAATGCCAAAAACAAATATTTTTTAGAACTGAATTTGTCTTAATTCTACTACCGGTATTATTACATTTTCATCTTTATATATTACATAACATATTTCTCTGACAAGCCAGTATTTCACAGAAGATCCTCGTTAGCATGATTTTTTCAAATTGTATTTTGTGAGAATTAGGATTAAGCTTACTACAGAGACAACTTAGAGTCTGTCCATTGAGAATTAACCAAGGAGCCACATTGCAATCGCTACCAACATAGAAGAATATTTCATATATTTTAAGTATGGTCTAGCTCTAAAAAGTAACTTTTGTTTGGACAACTTTGATAAAAATAGAAGGAGGTTCGGATGCTGCTGAAGGCTAGGATTTCTTTCCTGGTCTGGAGGGTGTCTTTCAGCTCTGATGGGTAGCCTACGTGACATTAGCTGGGGATAAGAAACGGCGGCTGGGCATTGTGCTGGCCACACAGTCCACTTGTATGCCTTGGCCACGGAAACATGACTCATATAGCCCTCAAACTTCATGCTGGAAATCTGAGGAAGCTACTCTAGCCCACCTTGTCTGAAAAAGTAGTATAGGGATTCTCTTTATGAAAGAATTGTTAACATTAAGTTTAGGCCCTATCTAAAAAGGCGCCCATCACCTAAATCATACACACAAAAAATGGCTCATCCCTTTACATCAATGCTGGGTATATGCTCAGGAACAACCCACTGACCTAGCAAAAACATTTTCTATTTTAATTTTAAAGCAATATTTACTTCCCGTTCAACTCAGACTAACAAGTTCTATTGATACTTTCAAAAAACTTAAAAACTCATTATTTCAAGATTTACCTTAGTTAACATTTAACATGCTTTAGACCCAGACTGTCTTACTTATAGGTTGGGTCAGTTAATGCTACATTTATTTGATGTTTTAATATTTGTATTATATCATCAGTTAGCTTTGTCTCCTAGCCTAGAGTAATGTCCGTGTTCTTAGTTGTATGTTAAATGCGCTCTGAGCTTACATTATGTTTGTTGGCAGCGCTATACAAATTTTATTATTATTAAAACAAAAACAAAAAAAAACAAGAAAAACTAAGTACAAGTTAAAATATTTCAGATTTATTTATTGTGTGCGTATTTAAAATAAATAAATTTATACAACAACCAGATCAAATAGTTCTCTCCATTTTCTTTCTATTTACAAATTGAAACACAACGAGAACATTTTGTTAATAGGCTTCATTGTTACTGTTACATCAATGTCATCAAAGCTGACAATGGCTTGTAAATTATAATTTTATGTAAAACCATTAGCCTAGCTTTTTTTTTATAAAAAGTATACAAATTGGTTACATGAAAAGAGAGAATTTTTATCTTTTTTAAAAACCATAATGTCATCAAAGCTGACAATGGCTTGTAAATTATTATTTTATGTAAAACCATTAGCTTTTTTTATAAAAAGTATACAAATTTGTTACATGAAAAGAGACAATTTTTATCTTTATAAAAAACCAGAATGAAGAAATGACAGATAACAAAACATAACTGTAGAACTAGCAACTAGATGAGATGATGACCGTCTCCAGGTGGCAAAGTAAAAAAATAAAATAATGTGACATTATTTATTCTAACATATTAAAGGCCATTTTCAATGTTAAAAAAAATATCTCAAAACTATCACATGCTAATGTTTGCAATTCCAATTAGTTTCATTATTGAATATTGGGTGCAGGTTTCCTATGCAGATAGTCTTGATAGAAACTATTTAAAAAAAATGTTTTAATTGAATACATAAGATCACAGAAAAAGATACATGAGTCACATGACCAATAGGAAAAGATACATGACCAATAGGAAAAGATACATGACCATAGGAAAAGTCACTACTAGTACATTTGTTTTTCAAAAAGATCTTGACTTGAATCTAGAAGAAAACCTATAAAAAGATGTACAATACATAAATGTCATAATATATAGATCTAGATTTTTGTTTTTGATTAAATTTTTGTAATTTGTATAGAAGCGCATTGTTAAAATCATGAACAATTAAAATGATGCACATAACATGCAACAACACCCTGGAGCTATTGTATTCATGTCGACTCTTATAAACAAGTAACTGATTTATTGTATTATGTTTTCACCGGATCAATGTCAAAGTGTGGACCCCACAATAAGCCAGTGCCACAGGGACATCATGATTACCCTGTTCAAATTACCGCTAATTTGTATCCACATTAGAAACCTTCCAAAGTCTTCCCTTGTAACACCAACATTAGCGGCGATATTACAAAAAAACAACAACAGTAGCAAAAATATAACAAGAAAAAACTATTTCAATTTTTTTTTTCAGAAATCTATGCTCCTGTAATCCTGAGGGCCAGAACTAGTCTCACTGGCATCATTACAATACATAAAGACAACGGTTTAATGTATCTCCAGCTTACTTTGAATTCAACAGACCAGCTCTAAAACTAGGCTAATTAAAGTCCATATGTCAAATACACTAATGAAAAGCAGTGCTTTACAAAAGATCTAAACTAAATGAGCTGTCAAATACTTTCAATAAAACCAATGTAACCGGTAACTAACATAATTAAATATCAAAGCAAAGTTCATCCTCACATGTTCTCAATTGGTCTGTTAGACGGTGATGAAGTTGTACGCAGGGTTAAGCATAAAAACGTTAAAAACATCAGCAGCATCGCCCATGTTCATGTGTTGAAAATTGTGGAGTGCTTTTGGTTTTAGTAAATAGCTTGATGACGGGGGCACAGTAGCCTGAGCGGAAGCGCGCTCGACTGGCGAGCCAAAGGTCCCGGGTTTGAATCCTGGTGCAGGCTAGGATTTTTTTCTGGATCTGGAGGGTGTCCCTGAGTCTACCCAGCTCTGATGGGTACCTGACCTTAGTTGGGGTAAAGTAAAGGTGGCTGTGCATTGTGCTGGTTACACAATCACCTAGTAAATATACTAGTATGCCGTGGGCACAGAAACTGATCAACGCTGCTTTATCGGACCTACGGATCAATTCGATCCGACGGGTACCTTACTTTACTTGATGACAGTGGCAATATATTTATTTGAAATGCATATCATGAAACTTGATAAAATAATATGTAAGATTAAATAATGTATATACACGAAAAACGTGTGGAAACATGTCACAGTGGAATGTGTGTTTAGTTAAGTAGCCTGCGCTCCATATAGAACTAGTTTACAAGTGAGAAAAAAATGGCAAATTACCACATGAAAATTAGAAAAGAAGAAAAAAATGTAAAAAAAGAGGCACAGCTCAAATTAACATTGTATCTCAAAACTACATAAAATGTCTCTGTGCTGTTTTATTCATATATAGGAATGAGATATGGTTGTCTAGGGTTCATAAGGAAGACAGTTTGAAAAAAGATGAAAAAAACTCCAGTATCTTTAACTAAGAGAGGAAAGTCATCAGTGAGTCTGCCCCAGGTATGAAAGGTGACTGACCTCAACTTTGATTGGTCAGTGGAAATAAGAGATATCTGCTTCATCTAGACTTACAAGCTGTTCTTTAAATTTCATATTTAATTATGTTATTCGAGGTTACATTATTTAGTGCCGCCTTACACGAAACTATTTTACACCATTGGTCTCGATACTAATGAACGAACCGCCATCTTGGATACAAATGACAACAAATAAACATGTCTTCACACCAACAAGGCGAAATAAATGTGGCCGCAGAGGAGGAATATGACTGTGGACATTTTATCTGCTTTGCTCAGACAGACCCGTCAAAAGTGGCTCAGTAATGTTGGATGGCTGGCTATCTATATAAACAAACAATATTGCAATACCAACTGCATTACAACTTAAGAAGAATATGCACACCAGACGAAGATTTATTGCGCGTCAGCCTCAGGCCATACTATCTACCATATTATTATGTAACAAGAAATATATCTTCAAGACTTCAGTCAGCCAGAATACAGTGGATAACTACTAATGAACTTTTTTCTTTTATGATAAATTGTGTGAATGTGTGTGCGCTTGTCTATTTTATAAGTATATTTCTGTGCTTGTATACAAATTACAAATAATTATTTTATTTTGTTTAAAATATGCTGAAGGACAAAACATATGTAATCAAGACAAATTTCCATTTGTTTGGATCAATAAAGAAATCTTATCTTATCTTATCTTAGTGTTCGCCAGTTTCATGGAATAATATAAGGGGACTGTGTGACCAGCACAGTCATGATTTGCGCTGACGTCAGGTAGTAAAGGGACAACCCCCAGCAGGAACTGGAGCAGCCGATCACAGGTGGGAAAATGCCATTGTGGAAAGATACATTTAACAAAAACAAACCTTTTTTTTCACAAAATCTAAATTTATAATAATTATAGAGATATATTTAAATATATGTGTGTGTAAAAGCTTAAATGTAATATTTCAAGAAATATGTCTAAGGCAAGTTTCAAATTCAGATTTAAAAAAAATGGCTGAAAGAGATAATTGCTTCCATCAATTAGTTCAATAACAGAAGTTGTTTCTAATAATTTTAGTAAAGGGAATTTAACATGTTTAATAAAGGGAGTTAATCTTTAATTGATTCTTTCAAGGGTGATATTTCTTGGGAATTTGGAATGTAAAAAGTGTACAACTAGACCTTTTATTGTAGGGGCGATTATTTTCATGAATTTTATTTATATGGTTTGAAAAATAAAATGGTCATGGCATTGAATAAATATGGAAAGACAGAAGAGTTTTGATGAAGAACAAATCAGTTAAAAATCTTAATCAACATATCTAGCCTTATTGAGACAACAAGTTAATAATCCCCCAGGAGGGGTCAGAAATCTCCCAAGGAGTGATTTCCCCTACGCTGCTGCCTCTGTGGTCTCAAGACCTCTAGAAAGGGAGGTCTGGCATTTGATTGGTAGCCAGCCGCAGCCAGATCTTGCATGGGGGTGTAGGCTGGTGGCGCTGGACCCACCCGGGGCACAAGGGAGGCTTCTGACCCAGTGGTGCTAAGACTCCTGTCCGAGGGCTCAGGACCACCAATGCTCTCATACACAGTTTCTCCTGTGGTTCCTGTTTGCTCCAACTCTTGTGCACCTGCCAGAGAAACATAGATTGTTGTAATATTTGGTTTCATTAGCTTTCAAAAATGTTTACTAGTTTGGCTACTTGCCAGTGGAATCATTATTGCAATAATAATAATAATAATAGGTTTATTTTATATAGGGCTGCCAACAAACAATGTTACACAAGTTATTCCTCTTTGAATGTATATCTCTCTAACATATTCGATGTTTCTATATATCTATATAAAACAGTCTTTAACAGTAGTCTAATTAAAAAAATTGTAATTAAGGATTTTAAATACTTATAAAACATTTTATTCCAATCTGAAAAATGCTTTAAAAAAATTTCACAGAGTCAGTATATAAACATATTTTTTAACATTAAAGTTTGATAAGAATTGATCAAATTGAGATTTATAAAAACTTTTTTAAGGTTAAACAATTTTAAAGGCGAACAATTTTTTTAAACAAAACAATCAGCAGCCTAGAAATGAGGACTTGGCGTCTAAAATTAAGATTTATTATCATCATCCTGATCCAATAACCATCTGAGCACTTGCCCTTTGGCCTAAGGCTATGGTGAAGAAATTGCAGACTTTTTGTAGCTGTTCATAGTTGGAATATAAAGTTTTAGATATTTGGTGTTCTGGGTAGGTAGACATTTTGTATGTCCTGTAGTGCTAGACAGTGATGGGCAACTGTTTCATTTTGGTGTTTACAAAGGGGGCACGTCACTGCTTTTTCTGGTTTGATGCGGTTTAAAGTTTAAAATTTAATATACATAAAAAAAAAAAAATAATTAAATAAAATATTTTAATCTGCTTCTGAAAACTTTCTACAACTTGAACAACCAGGTTAGTTTTCCCAATCTTTAACCAGCCCTGCTTGGCATGAAATGTGAGAGCACTTGCAGCATTTAGCAAATTTATATTGATAATTGTTTGCACAAATAACCAACCTGGCATATTCAAATTTGACTCTTGAGCTGCTGTAGAATACGGTGGCGGAAGTTCTAGGCCAGTTGCCTCATCAAATCTGGGGATAAAAAAAAATATATTAACACTGTATAAAAATTTTAAATTATAGAATCTAAAAAAAATATGTTTATTAATTATGATTTGAATATGGATGTGAGAGAGAGGAGTCAAATCATTATTCCTATTGCCCATTGCTGTTAGTAAAATCTATGCGTTTGATTCCCATTGGTTGAAATCAGCATCATTGGCATCAGTTCCAAACTTCCTATTATAAAATGCTAGTGACAAGAAAAATCAGGCATTTACACCACATTCTAATATGAACACAAACGTACCAATATATGTTCTAGACTACTGGAGTGAATAAAACAGAAATGTAAACAAATAATTATTTAAAAAAATGTTCTTATAATTCAGAGTGTGTTATATTTTTTTCATAAAAAGTTATTATAAATAGTTTTTTTGATCTGCTGAGAGTCAAAGAAAATCAGTTCAATGAATAAATATATATATACATAGATCAGTACTGTGGCACCAAAAACTGTTTGCAGAACAAATCAATATATAGAAATAAAAAATAATTATATATATTGTATAACTCTTGAATACACAAACACATCAAAATAAAAAATAAATAAATTACTAAGTCATAAAGCTGAAAAAGGAAAGATCTAAGAACAAGTTGAGCAAACAAAGGGGAAGTAAATAAGTTGCGCTTGGCACACAATCCTCTCATTATGGTGACATAAAATAAAGTATGATAAAGTCTGGTGGGTTTAGCTTCAGGAACTTTTTCAATAGATCAAGGATCAAATCATTAATCAAAACTTTAAACCTGTCTGAGCCTCATAGAATTTATCTAATGGTTACAGAAGTAGACTACAGACCTGGAAGCTCCTGAGTAAAGAGACTGAGGGATTTCTGCATAATCCAATCCTGGGTAGGGAGGGGGCGGAGCGTTGTTGATGATCACTGGGTTGAATATAAATACAGCAGAAGCTCGTCTGATTAAAAGAAATGACAGGAAAAATGATTAAAAACCCGTGGCCTTCATAAAAACATTAAGTTTCTGAGTACATTTCAATAAATAAAGGCTTTCATAAAAACATCTTGCCACTTTGTATCTTATAATAATAATAATTCTATTTAAATAGCTCTGCCAACAAATATAATGTAAGCTCAGAGAGCATTTAACATTGAGCAACAAACAACTAGTAACACAGATGTAATTCTTCAGGGTAAAAAAAAATATAAAGCTAATTAATGATTTAAAACTTTACAAACATAGGACAAAGTAAATAAGGGGGGGGGGGGCTTTGATTACATATATAGGCTTTTTGTTTCTTTTCTTTCTAGTACAGTTTTTTAAAGTTTCCCAACATATTTTACACTAGTGAAGTAAGTCAGTATCCGTTTCAGACCCATGGGACAAGTGGAGCAGCGTTCAGGGGTTTCTCTGGCCATGGCGTACCAAGGGATGTGTAGCCAGCACAATGCCCAGCCGCCTGATTTTTACCCAGCTACTGTCAGGTACCCATCAGAGCTGGGCAGACTCAAGGACACTCTCCAGACCCTGAAACATATCTTAGCCATTACCAGGATTCGAACCCGGATTTTCATTAAGCCAGTCCAACAGGCTGCTGCTAGTACAACATGCCCCATATATTTTACAGTTGTTTCCTCTTTTCTATCTGTTGTAAGTTTTCAAAAAATACATTTCCCTACCTGTCGTAAGTTACAGTACCCTCCCGACTCAACCTAGGCCTGTTCAACTTTCTTCGTCTGACGCAATAAATGATGGCAGCAATAATGACAGCCGCTACGATGACGCATGCGACTAAAGTCCCTATGAAAATTGGAATAGCGGAATTGTAGTTGTCCTCTGCAAAGAAAGATGAAGTAAACAAGTTATTATGACCAAAAATATACAATTTAGATATTAGCAGATATAGGAGCAATTATTGTAGGCTGATATTTTAAGCTGTGTCAGTTCTACAAGAAGTTTATCTTTATGAAAGCTTTTTGGGGGCCAGAAATGAGGCACGGTGGCTGAGAGGCAGGACGTTTGGCTGGCGTATGAAAGGTCTTGGGTTCAAATCCTGATGAAGGCTAGGATTTGTTCCCGGATCTGGAGGGCAATTGTAATGTTTAGATATTAATTGTTTGTAGTTACTCCCCTTTGATAAAGGCCCAAAATTCATTGTTATTGTCCTTCGAGCAAGAAAGACACTTGCATCAGAATAAACAGTGTTACACTAAATGAATCATGGTTCTTAAATGTATCCAAACTACCAAAAGAACACATACACAACAAGCAAATCTAAATGCATTAACTCAATAACATAAAACACTACATCCCTGAGTCGACCCAGCTCTGATGGGTACCTGACATTAGTTGGGGAAAGTAAAAGGTGGTAGGGTATTGTGCTGGCCAGAAATATGACAGGACAGAATAGCACAAAGGAGACATGTCTATATGACATGATCTTCATTTTTTAGAGCTCTGCTGCAAGGGCACCTTTCCCTAGTGCCAATCCAGGGCTTCCAGAACATGTGACTCCTGTCATCAGTCAAACAAAAAATTCTTTTAAGAAAATTTTAGGGATGCATCATATCTACCATGGTTTTTTATGTAAAGTAAAGTACCCTTCGGACCATACTGATCATAGGGGTTTCACCAGTTTCTGTGGCCACAGCACACTAGGGGATGTGCGGCCAGCACAATGCCCAGCCGCCTTTACTTTACCCCAACTAATGTCAGGTACCCATCACAGCTAGGTAGACTCAGGTACACCCTCTAGTCCTGGGAAAAAATCCTAGCCTCCACCAGGATTCAAACCCAGGACCTTCGGATCGCCAGTCAAACGCGCTGCCGCTCAGCTACCATGCACCATTGGTGTTTATGCAGATTGGGCAATTCTTTTTTTATTAATATTTTAATTTCTTCCAGATGCAGGGACACTACTGTCATTTGGCAAATTATTGATGTTTTTGTATGGGACTCAAGCTCCATTGAGGAGCTAATCCCTTTGTTATTTATTTATGAATATAGTTAGTAATGTATTTAATGAGTTGAGCGTCTGTAGTCCTATTTTGTCTATATTATTTGATGCTCTTAGTTGGCATGAAAGTGGAAGCCAAGTGGCTATTTGTTGAGAAATTGTAGCTGGCTGCTTATTCTATCGTGTATCTTTCTGCTCTAAAATTATTGGAGAGGCTGTTTGTTGGTGTACTTTCAGTGGATGAAAGTGCAAGTTAAAGCTTAAATTAATTGGAAGGCTGTGTGCCCTTCAACGGGAAGATGGCTTACCAGCTATTGAAGTGTAGGACGTGGTCTGTTCAATCCTTTCAGTGATACATGGCTGGTCAATCTCACACCCTATTGAAACAGAGATGGAGTTTTTGTTACAACTTTTATTTTCTTTAAAACCTGGAGCAATATAGAAGGAGGGGGGATGAAGGTAAAGGTCTATGCTTTTTTTTAATAAAAGTCAATGCTTTCTGGGTCCAGCAATGGGTCATGGAAAATACAGATATATACTATTGGAGATATTCACATCTGAAAACGGACCATTGGAACATACAAAATATATAGATCAAATTAAAGGCACAATATCTTTTTAAAATGAATCCCTGTGGGGTTGTGACTTAATATCAAACAGCATGTCACTATCTATTATCAATGCATTTGAAATTCTTACACTGGTGATCCCAAATACTTAATTTACATTCTTTTAAGCTCCATTCACACAATTAGGCAAACCAGTAGTACAGTGGTATCGTATACACATGCAGGTTTATTCAAGCAAAATAAAAGGAGAAAAGTGGCTCACCTTTAGTCAATAAGGCATATATCAGGAATGGCTTAATCATGTACTCCCACTTCACCCTGATCCTCAAAGGGGATTTTGTGAAAGTGTAGTTACCTTTCCTGTTGTTATCGCTGTTCAGTTGCAGGACTGGGGTCCATGTGCTTCCTGCCAGAGAAAGACAGCAAGACAGTAGAAGCTATGTAGCCATGCTGGGCTTAACACAAATGAACAGTGTATTTAGCCCACTTCATATCAAAGTGACTAATTTTGCCTCAAACAGTTTGTATAGACTAAGGAACAAAGAAACATAAACAAGTATTCCATCAATAAATGGCATGATATTAACTTTATATACAATGTCTGAATGCATTTTTTCAATTCTATACACGATGAAATTAGTTATTAACAGTAGTTTTAACTTCAATTGCTAGACTGTATGGCCAGCACTTCCATTAGCATCCAAGGAATACATCTGAAACACCTCATTAGACATTGGTGCTATATATACATTTAATTTAAGCATAGGGCGCGTTGATGAATTTTCTCTACTAAGGACCTTATGGTTTAAGTGTTAAAGTGAATTCTAATCAAAATTTGTCTAGCAGCAAGGGGTAGACAACCAAGTAAAAATACTGAGAATCTCTTCCTTCCCAGACGTTGTCCCAGGGTCTACTCATTTGTGACCCGACATCGGTTGGGGGAAACTAAACATGGACAAGGCACTGCACTTGCTTGTCCACACAATCTTATTGTCTCCCAAAACCAAAAAAAAACTGGAGAATTTCACTAGCCTTACAAACTAAAGAGTCAGGAAGAGGTACTATACAATTCCAATGATAAAAAATGTTATAAATCGAACCTTAAACATATTACATAATTCTGTATTTATAATACATTAGATACACCCTGAAAGACCTTTTCAGTCAAATAGTCAATAGCTTCATTGCAATATATGGGACATGGAGGCCAGGCAACAGCATGTTTGACTGAGTTTGAATCCTGGTGGAGTCTAGGATTTTTCCCTGAGTCTACCAAGCTCTGATTGGTACGGGACATTAGTTGGCGTAAAGTAAAGGTACTGGGCATTGTGCAGGCCACACATACCCTTGTATGCCGTGGACATTGAAACCGGTGAACGCTGCTTCACCGGCCCTATGATCAATCTTGTCCGACTGGTACTTTACTCATTGTAATATTGTATTTTTCAAAAAATGTGTACAACAAAATCAAAAGCAGAGAAGATTGGTGAGGAATTTTTAACTTATATTATACAGATGCTCCTTATGTAAAGGAGATTATTGTGTAAAGGAGATTATGTAAAGGAGATTATTGTGTTTAACTAGATTATGTAAAGGAGATTATTATGTAAAGGAGATTATTGTGAAAAGGAGATTATGTAAAGGAGATTATGTAAAGGAGATTATTATGTAAAGGAGATTATTATGTAAAGGAGATTATTGTGTAAAGGAGATTATGTAAAGGAGATTATTGTGTAAAGGAGATTATGTAAAGGAGATTATTGTGTAAAGGAGATTATTATGTAAAGGAGATTATTATGTAAAGGAGATTTTTATGTAAAGGAGATTATTATGTAAAGGAGATTATGTAAAGGAGATTATGTAAAGGAGATTATGTAAAGGAGATTATTGTGTAAAGGAGATTATGTAAAGGAGATTATTGTGTAAAGGAGATTATTATGTAAAGGAGATTATGTAAAGGAGATTATGTAAAGGAGATTATGTAAAGGAGATTATGTAAAGGAGATTATGTAAAGGAGATTATTGTGTCCTGCATTTCTCCGTGGTTTGAATCTAGTCCTTGAGTAAAAATCTACAGGGGTGGGTCCAAGACATGTCACCATGCACCGCGCGTTCGCCCACCAGTGTACTCTTAATGAGAGCGAATTGGTGGTCCACACGCTTGGCCATCTTTGAGGCCCATGGGTACACAAGCCTCTATCTGGACCAGAAAGATTTTATTTGCTTTGTTAGCGGACATAACTTCCTATGACTCTTATGGCTTTTCTTTAATTCTGGATCGCTTCCCATTATGTGTGGAGCAAACTCTTTTATTTCTGGATGGCCTCCCTTCATCTTGTCTTTCACTGGCCAATGAGTGACCACTGTAACGGGAAAGGCAATATATATATAATAATATATATATAGAGAGAAAAAAACTTTATTGTTCAGGGCAAGCCGACCTTGCTGAGTATCCACAGTCATGGCGTTCGTGTACATGAAGTCCTGGTTAACAATCAGGGTGATGGCAGTGTCTGAAACAGTGAATAGTGTATATATACAGTCTCCAATCCTGAAAAAAAAAATAGTGAAAAACATTTACTTTTAAACAAATTTTTATGTTAAAGAAGCTGGAGGTACAGGGGGCCTTAACTCTTGAGAACAACTATTCTAAGAATAACGTAGAGCTTTTCAACCGATGTCGGCCAATGCGCTGGGACACTGTGGCTAAAGGGCAGTACGTCTGGCAAGCCAAAGAGTCTGGGTTCAAATCCCGGTGATGGTTAAGGTTTGTTCCTGGGCACGGTGGTCTATGCGGCACAGAGGTCTATTATACTGTGAGGGTGTCCCTGAGTCTATCCAGCTCTGAGGGGCACCTGACATTAGTTAAGGAAAAGTATGGGGTGCTGGGTATTGTGCTGGCAACACAGTCCCTTAGTATGCCATGGCCAGGGAAACTAAGGAATTACTGAATCGAAAAAGTCAGAAAGGGATGCTTTACTTTTTTAAAACACAGTAATTAATCTAATAATGCAATTTCCATGATTACAGAGCTGAAATTTTCTCTTAGAAAGCTCATGTCTCCATTTTTTGGGTAAAAAGTAAAGTACCCGTTGGACCAAATTGATCCATAGGTCAGATGAAGCAGCGTTCACCAGTTTCTGTGGCCACGGCATACTAGGTGATTGTGTGGCCAGCACTATGCACAGCCACCTTTACTTTACCCCAACTAAGGTCAGGTACCCATCAGAGCTGGGTAGACTCAGGGACACCCTCCAGACCCGGGAAAAAATCCTAGCCTGCACCAGGATTCGAACCCGGGACCTTCGGCTCGCCAGTCGAACGCGCCGCCGCTCGGCTAAAGTGCCCCATCATTTTTGGGTTAGTGATGGCAAATACACTTCATCATGCAACATGGGCTTCTCTAGATGAGGATGTGCATCACAAAGGCCGTAACTTAATGCTAAAAATAGCATCTGTGAGTTGATAATTCAAAATAAAAAATGACAAGATAAATATCAAACAGTGGGTATTATCTAATATATATAGGAATGGGGAGGGGGGGGGGCTGGGGAATAGGTGAGAAGAAAACTCTGCAATGTGTAGTCTCTGCAAGTGAACACTAGCCCCTTCCCCCCCCGTCACACAAGTTTTTAAAGTTTTTAATGGTTGCGGACAAACAAAGAGGGCTACAATTTGTACAAAAAAAACAACAACTGTTGCCTCACATTGTACTGCTCCCAGAGAACTCCAGATAGTAGTAAGTGTCCTCGTCCATCACCATGCTGTTCGGACACCTCAACACTGGTGGATCTGTCAAGGTGCAAACACAAAAGTGTCTGTGACTTTCATTCATTATTACAGGTTGTTTTGAAAAAAAAAGTTCAACTATGCCTATATTATATTTAAATACACTTGTTACAGATTCCTTGTTTATTAGTAGGGATGGGCTTTTGCACTAGCTCTTGAAATGCATTTTATTCCAGTGAGGGAAGCAATAATCTTCTTTATAGAATGAGTGTCGATAATATATAAGATGAGAAGGGAGGAAGTAGATATTGAATATTAATAATTATCAAATTATTATCTATTTCAGAGCAGGACTTGGCCCATAGTTAACTTGAGTTCCACCTGAAGTTCTGGGATTTCTTCTTGTGTGTCACTGTGTAGCCTACCTAGCCATCAGTTACTATATAAATCTATATACTGTGACATTTTTTAATGTAGAAATTAGTTAGTGTCCTCCCAGATAAAAAGTGTTTTAATCTTCAGAGAGATCAGCCCTACACTTATGCCTACTTAATGAAGTGAAAATGTACATTTTGAAACTTAGCGCTGAGCGCCACCTTAGGATGTCATACTTATTTGTCAAACCATCCATACTGCGATCACAGGCATAATAATAAAATCTGAGTATCGCAACATCCCGATTATTTTTAAACAACATTCCTTGCGCCTGAGAAACCTGTGCACCTTTATCTCCGTTTTATGGTAACTGGCCACTAACCAATGGGATGGCTAACCTTTGCTTGATCACAAGTTATTTTTGGCTTAGATTAGTCAATTCTTCTTAAACCCCCTCCGTCCACCTTGCTTGTAAAGGGTGTTCATTTAATTTCTATTATTTGCTTGTAAATATTGCTTCAGCTGATGTATCAGAGCTGGGTATACTCAGGGACACCCTCCAGTCCAGGGAAATAAATCCTCTACATTGATTAGGTAGGGGCACGGCGGCTGACGCGTTCCACTTGCGTATCGTAGGTCCTGGGTTTGAATACAGGTGAAGGCCAAGATTTCTTTCCCTGGACTCGAGGGTATCTCTGAGTATACCCAGCTCTGATGGGTACCTGACATTAGTGGGGAAGGCGGCTGGGCAATGTGCTGGCTAAACATCCCCTAGTATGCCGTGGCCACTAAAACTGGTGGCACGGTAGCCGAGCGACAGCGCGTTTGACTGGCGAGCCGAAGGTCCCGGGTTCGAATCCTGGTGCAGGTTAGGATTTTTTCCCAGGTCTGGAGGATGTCCATGAGTCTACCCAGCTCTGATGGGTACGTGACATTAGTTGGGGTAAAGTAAAGGCGGCTGTGCATAGTGCTGGCCACACAATCACCTAGTATGCCGTGGCCACAGAAACTGATGAACGCTGCTTCATCGGACCTATGGATCAATTCGGTCCGACGGGTACTTTATAATACTTTACTAAAACTGGTGAACGCTGCTTTTCACCAGCCCTAAGATCAATTTGGTCCGACTGGTATTTTACTTACCACTTATATATTTTACTATTCTGCCTGATCTCACTTATAGGTCAATTGTTTTCAACAAAATTTTTGAAAAATTAGGGAAGCGACCTATCCACTCGTCAAAGTTATAAAAAAGGTTTAAAAAAACTGTAGTGCTCTGTTTACATAGCAGGCAACTTTGGAGTGGCATATCAGAGTGCTAAGTAAAAAGTGCTAAGTAACCAGTCCCTACCTTCATGCCCATACTGGAACTGAAACCCTGGCTTAGAGCGGCCTGACTGTGTGGAGAATTCAACTGTTACCACATTGTCAAGGTAGGATTTTGAAAAGAACTCCTTACCACACACAGTGTCTTGACTACTAGCAGCTGCACAGAATTAGCATCAGAGATAACATATTTTGTTTTAACAATTTATTCATATAAAAATGTTGTTATATGTTTAAATAGTTCATTATGTATTTAAAAGAGTGTTGATAATTCATATAGAGTTTTTTCTTTATATTTAATTAAGGCTTAGAGATTATTGGTGTAGAATTGCGTAGTCAAATCATTTAGAGTTATTTAGTAAGGTTTGGAGATTATTTGTGTTCTAGTAGCCTCTACGAATTTCTAGCACGCATTTTCCTTAGCCTTTTATTGGGGAAAATCCATTCCAGCACTTTCTGCACCAAACCCTAAAAAAAAGGCAAGCAGAGGTGTAGTTTGTTGTGATTTTGCTAGGTGTTAAAGAAGCTACTTATTAGCGGCTAGTGTTTGTTTCAATGTAATTATTGTTCAAGCATTAAACGCTTCTTTAAAACGTTCATCATAGTACACCAGACTCTACACAGAAGATCTGGGGTGTAATAATGTATATATATACTAGATTGTTTATATATAGATATATACATAGGCTGCAAATGTAAGAAACAAAACTATAATAGGCTTGTGAATAAATTCACAGAAAAACAACAACCAGGGTTTCACACAAAAGTTATTCAAGCAAGTTGTAAGTGAGGTCTTTGTAATGATTGTCTTGGTTAGGATGGGTGTTTCTCTATTCTAGCAGTAGGGAGAATTTAAGTGTTGGCACTTGAGTTTTTCTATCAGACTTTGCACACAAACAGTCTTCAGAAGAGCCAATATTTTTGCTTGCATTTCAGTCAGATTGGATAGAATGTTCAATTCTCACTTCTACTAGACCCCTAAACAAATGAGCTAATCTTAGTGGAACAACAAAGAGGTTACAATGGCATCCAGGCTCAAAAGTTTTTTTCAAAAGCCTGAGATCTGTTTAATAAAAAAGTTATGCCTTTTATTAAGATCAGAGCAATGAAATGCACCTGTAATTGTGAGCTGGGATCCATCCTGACACAGGCTGCTGTACAGTTTTGTGAAGATGATGGCTATTTTGGATCCAAACTTCCAACTTTTGTTCAAGATTTTCCAGTTGCATTTAACATTCCTATCAGGACAAAGACATACAAAACAATGATAATTTATGCTGGTACATCTATGACTTTAGTTCTGTGAGTGAGCATTTGTTTAAATGTGCTATAAACTTTTGATGTAAAGATCAGCAGTGGAAATAGATTTTACTATTTAATTTATACCAGTTCAGAACATATGCTGGTCACACAATTTAAAAAAAAAAGACCTAGTGCTCAAGGACTTAATATTCATTAGATTATTCTGACATGCATATATTTAACTGTAATACTTTTAATAGCATGAATGTTTTGGTGAGTATGTGTTAGAACAGTAAAGAACTTAGAATGTTTGGGACATATATGTATGTCCCTTGCCTATGTATGCGTGGGGCGTGGAAGGCATTGCACCTGCCTATCTATAAGAGCTCATACCAAAGCATGTGCAATTAAAGATGCTCCTGAGAATTCCATGTTTGGATGGTAACAGGAAAAAGACTCTAGGTGTGCGCTCGTTTGAATCTGTGGCGCCCTCACAGTGGAACAGCTTATCTGAGACACTAAAGAACTCTGCGACAAAAGAGTCATTCAAGAAGAATTTAAAGACATTTCTTTTCCACTAAGTTGATCATGTATATCTGACACATCCATCATCAAAAAACTTGTTTAAAACTATTTTAGAATGTTATTGTCGTTTTATTTTATGAGTGCGCTGAGCATGCTTTGTATTAGCATGGACTGAGGCGCCATACAAATGACTGATTATTATATGCATCTATACTTGAGCAAGAGTGTTGGCTAATAAGACTTTCACTTCAACTTGGGTTGTGCAGAGAGAAACATCACAGTTTCAGACGCTTAAAGTCTGGTTTGAAGTTCTACTTGTAGGCTTGCATAGATCTGGAGCCTTTGGAATCTTAATGATAGTTCATGTATGAATGAAGCATCATCATCATCCATCCCTATTATTCCAGATATTGAGATTAAAGTTTTGAAACAGTCTTCTTCAATGATACTGGTTTGATGTTCAGTTCAGTTATGTTCAGAAACATCAGTGACAGTTGTGTTTACTTTTTCAGTTCATAGAACTTTTACATTCAAGCAGATACAGTTATCATTTAGTTCATTTAACATCACTCAGAAGAAATGTTCCCTATTATGTTAAGGATATCAGTGACTTGGGTCACTATACCAAAGGACTTCACTTCTAGGCCTGGTGTCCCTTGGTCCACCCAACTTCTCTGTGGGGAAGGTTGTGGTTAATGTGAATTCGCATTGCCCAAGCCACACAATCCTAATAGTTCTGTGGTCACTGAAACTATTTGAAAATATTTGTTCTATGGATCAAATAAGGTACTGCAAGAGGTAACTATTTTTCACTAATTGAGTACTGCAACATGTAACTGCTATGGGGAAAGGTGTTCTGATTGCTGTGCCGAAGCTCCTTGGTTCAATTTCAGGTTGATGACAGGTATTTTCCCGGATCTGCATGGTGGCATTAAGTCTACCAAGCTCTGGTGGGTAACTGACATTAGTTGGGGAAAAACAAAAGGCGGCTGGGCATTGTGCAGTCTACACAATCCCCTTGTATGTTTTAGATGACACTTACCTGGGGTAAAAATTAGGATAATTGGGAGTCGCTGCTGATTGATAAAAACTTAATGTGTTCAGAAGTTGATTAGAACAGCTGTCATCATCTTGTACTAGTAAATAGATAGAAAAAACAACAACCTGCTGTAATGTAAGCAGAAAAAGTTAAAAGCAATCTTCCCACATAGTACCCATAAAGAAAATGACTCTGTGTCCGTTTAGCCTTAAAATAAAGCTTAAATATGGCACTTGATTAGCCCAGAAATCACTGATCTAAGTATGCATGGATTGCCAAGCTTGTAAAATAAAAGTATAGCAAGTCTTAAAGCTTTATAGACCTTTTTAGTTTGACCCCGGAAAAGGGGCGTGGCCTTGAGACTCACTGACATATATTTCTTTTGGGGGCACAAAGATTTTTGTTCCTTCTTTCCATATAGTATTTTACTAAAGGTGTTGGTTTTTTTTAATGTTATTATAGTTGTTTTTGAACTTTAAACCATAAAAACACATGGAGACCTTAAACTAAGAACCTAGGAAGGGAATTGTTAAAAAATAACGTTTAGAGCTTCTTTATGTTTTAAAGAAAAATTTTTTTAGACCTGGACTCTATGCTTTGGACCTTAATATTATGGTCGATTCTATCGTGATCACTGTGTCATTACTTTTTGTTCGAGTTTCTTCAATGTAAAAAAAAAAATTACGTTTAGAACTAGTTTTGTATCGAAAAAAAAATAATTAGGCCTATAATGCTTTTATTACTGTAGGCTATTCAAGCTATTGCTTAACTTAGCCCTAGACCTAGATCGCTCGTTTTGATTAATAAAAAGGCAAATATAATTCTAGATATATTTCATGTTGAATGTTTGATAGAGACAGACGCATAACTTGCATAAGAGCCGATGCATCTTCACGAATATAAAAACCATAGCCATAGCAAATATTATGTTAAACTTTAAAAAAATATATATTGTTCGTAGGAAGAGGCTAATATATATATATATAGGCCTATGTCGTATAGTCGGGCCTATTACCATATGTCGGCGTAGGCCTATGTTTTCCATATTGAATATGATATATTATAGCCTAGATATAGATATAGATATATAGGCCTATTCATATTGTGACTTATTGTCATTTCATTAGTCCTATGCATGAAATATTATTCAATAACAGGCCTATAACTAAAAATTCATGAAGAAAACACGCACCAGTTTGCAAATAGCATAGCCTACCTTCATATTCGCTTAATTATTTCATGCAATCGCAATCGGTTAATCAACACTTTTCTATAGTAAATAGTAAATATTTTCAATTGTTTAATAGTTTAAACTGTTTGAGCTTATAACCTTTAGGCTACTATAATAGGCTAATGTACTAATAGGCTAATAGTAATAGGCCTAGGCCTATAGGCAGGCTAATAATTAGGCCTTTTATAGATAAACTATATGGTATAGGCCGATTCGATATGCTATATTATATTAAATAATAGCTATTATAGGCCTATCCTATAAGCCTATAAGCCATAAGCCTATATTTATAATTTATATAGGCCTTTAGGCTACTTTAGCTTAGCCTATTAGGGCCTATAATAGCCTATATAGCCTATAGCCCCTATAGGCCTACTATAGTCTATAGCCTATAGGCGGCTATAGGCCTATGCCTATAGCTAGGTCTAGGCCTACTAATATGTTATAATCCCGCTTAACTACTTCTACATACAATATTTTAACGATAAAACCCCAGAACAAGTCAAACAATAGCATAGGCCTATGGGACATAGACCTAGGCCTTTTCAGAATCAAACTGTGATGAGCTTACTTTGGCTTTTCAAGGTTCTTTTGTGACATCGAAATCGAACGATAAAAAAAAAAATTAAAAGTTACAATTTCTATTGCTACAAATAATAACTTAATACAATATAGCCTACGCGTTGATACTTCAACACAAACAAAGCTTTATAAATATATAACTATGTTAAATTGTATTTGTATGCTTAAAGACGATTTACTGATCGCTCGACGCCAATCTGTATTAACATGGTGACATGGTAACCATAGACGCATTAGGCCTAGAATGTATAATAAATGTTTTTTGGGTTAAAAACTGGTTCAAAAGGTAAAAGAAAAGTACAGTTCGCTCCCTAGCTTCTGGGTATAAAGTTTTTATGAATTAGTTTTTTTGTAAAATGAAAAGCTAATATAATTACGCCTAAAAACCACAAGGCCCCCAGTAAAATAACAAAGGCGAAGAAGGTTTTATTGACAACTTCTGCCCCCTAGCGACTGCGCATGCGTAGACATTGACCTCTTTTTTGGAATAATTAATAAAATGAAAAGGTCTATACCTGGTGTATAACATTGACCTATACCATTTTTTTTTCAAACTACTAGAGTAAGTAAATAAAAATAATTTTAAATATCAATACTAAATGATAATTTATCATTCAACTAGTTAATTCGATTTTCTACATTATACATGTAAGCAAGGGGGTGTATAAAGACAGGGACTTTTTTCTGGCTCTGCTTAGGGGCAAAGAGCAACCGATCCATGTATTTATGTAGATCAGGTCTAAATTAAGAGTATAAACAAGTCTTCATAGCTCTGAGATGCACTCATTTATCGTCAACTCTGTCAGCCTAGGACCGAGCAGCAGTTAAAAAGAATGTATACACGTCTTTGCACAACAATTAAATATAATTTTAAAACTAACTGTTTAAGACTCTATGGAGCTATGAAAGAGAATGTTGCAGAAATAGAATGAACATTTTATTTTTTGAGGAAAAGATATATATATTTTAAAAAAGAGCCAAGACCAAGATGTGGAATCTTAGATAATATCATCACACTGGGCCTCCCCTTAGAAACTAACAAAAAAAAAAGAAACTCTGCTGTTTTCTATACCTGTTATGTTGCTGTACATGTAGGTGAAAGCAAACTGAGGCGATCCGACAGAAACAGCCACGTCGACGAGCAGGGCATTTTGAGAAACCAGCCAGGCTTCACCCCCTGGAGTAGACTTGTCAAAGCTGGCAATAGTAATGTTTGTGAACCCTGTCAAACAACAAACACAATAATCAGAAATACTGTTGTCAATGGAAAAAGAAAGCCAATCAAGTAATAATGTAATGGCCTGAAGTAATAGAGTTTTTCATTCATAAAGACTATGCCCGCAGACTGCCTTTGTAAAATTTCAAGTTATAATTATTCAAATTCAGATGTAAGTAAGCCTAATTACTTTTAATAATAGATAATGGTTAAAAATAAAAAGTAAAGTATCCGGTCAGACCAAACTCATCCATGGGGCTGGTAAAGCAGCGCTCACCAGTTTCTGTGGCCACTGCATACTAGGGAACTGTGTGGCCATCACAATACCCAGCAGTCTTTACTTTACCCCAACTAAGGTCAGGTGCCCATCAGAGCTGGGTAGACTCAGGGGCACCCTCCAGACCTGAGAACAAAACCTAGCCTTCACGACGATTTGAACCCATGACCTTCGGGACACAAACCAAACGCTCTGCTGCTCGGCCACTGTGCCCCCATAATGGTTAAAATGTATATAACAATGTTAAAATGTATATAACAATGTTAAAATGTATATAACAATGTTAAAATGTATATAACAATGTTAAAATGTATATAACAATGTTAAAATGTATATAACAAAGACTATTTTAGGGAAACAAAATTCTTAAAGATATGAATCGCATGAATTAATAAAAAACCTATTAATTAGTTAAATACTCTCCAAAATGTATACAGAAAACGCATTTTATATAGGAAGAAAAAAATAGTTTTTAATACTAAAAAAACATACAGAATTAAATTAAAAATGAATAGAATAAAGACACATGTAATAATGGTATTATCTGGGCTCACGCAAACAAAAAGTTGTCTAATAAGTTTTATTACTGCCGTCTCTTTAAGATTTGCCTAAAATGAGGCAAGACATTGGCACTAAGCAAATTGAACCTATTACTCTGTCAGTCCTTTTTTTTCTCTTTCTGTAACGGTTATCTCTCTTTTAAAAAATGGTTTATTTCCTCCAAGTACGCTTACCCACTCTCTAGTATTTGAATAAAAAATTTAATTAGCACAATGAGCTAGTTGAAATGAAAACAGGAAAACTTTTTTGGTTGAAGGATTTAAAGTTCTATACTAGATAAACAATCCATGTATTTGACTATAACTACATGTGAAACCGATACAGAAGTTAACAAGAGCTGATTTCTTTCTGGAAGCAAAATAATGTTAAAAAAAGAGTTTTTACGATTTGTATTGACTTTAGATGTTAATTTTATTGCCCCTTAAATTTTTTTACAGTTTAATTTTTTTTTAGAAATTACTTTTATAAGTGTTTTTATGGAGTTATTAAGTAAAAGGCTCTGCTTCTATAAGTATTGATAAGTCAACTACATTATATTGTATAATGTATATAATTAAAACTTTAAACAACTTGTGTATTGACTCACTGTCAGTGCATTTGCAAAATTTCATTGTCCAATAATATTTAACTCCTTTGCATTTACAGCTTTGGCATGCAGATATGTTGAAAATGAATACTTTTTTCTATTTCGCTTTCTCTGAAACAACTACCATGAACCTATTTTATTTTTTGCCCTAATTACTTGATGTTGGATTTTCTTTACCAATAAATGCATTTTTCTTCCATTATACATCTAAAATAAATACATACATTTTCCTTTCCGTACCATCACATTTGTGACGCTGACCCCATGAATATGAAAAAGATACCAGTATTTTTCTATGAAACAACTGTCGTTATTTTACCTTATGTAATATTGCATCCATTTTTACCTTATTACTCAATTTTACCATTTTTTTTTTAGCTACAAAATGATAAACAAATGATAAACAGTACCATTCTGTGGGGATGCATCAAAATTTATAGACAAACTACAAGCAGAGGGAGACAAGTCATGCCAGCTATGTGCAACAAAACCAATTGCTTGATTACCTTCCTTGACGAGCATAGTGTTGGCCGAGACTGGTTCAAAGTTGTTCTGTGCTTGGAATTTGACAACGGGCAAACCTTTGGGCGGCCACAGCTCAAAGTGACAGAACATGTTTCTAGCAGCAGGCAAGGGAGGGCAGAGGAATACATTAAAACATGCGGAAACACCGACATGCAAGAACATCAACATGCAAAGTTTGAAAAAAAGACAGGTGGACATAGAGAAAATTTTAACATGCAAAATAGGTAAGCGACTTCAAACCACCAAGAAAAACACAATAATAATTCCCAATTGCAAAGGTTACTGTAGCAGTCAGAAAGGCATGGGAAAAAAAAAGCAACAACTTTTCTTGATGGTATTCAAATAGCATTGTGGCGTTTAGCTTGCTGACAACATAATTTATGTAATCTTTCAAATTATTATTAAAAGTACTTTTTAGACCATCATTTATTTATAATTAAACAAAATAAAATGTTGGAGCTTCAGATGAAATATTGAAATCCCCAGGCTTTAGTATGTGTTTGGTGGGAAGGAAAGAGAGGGGGGGGGGGGGTCAAGCCCTGGTTCCGACCCAGATTTAGTTAGCGTCCAATACCCTAGGTTTTTTTATCTCGGGTTTAAAACTTCATTATTTTTTTATTTGTCCGATGTCCGATGTCTTTAGGCAGTTTTCTGTTATAAGAGAGTTCATAGTGTGAGCAAGGCAGACACCAAAAGTGATCTAGTTGTGAAAGTTTAAGTTAGGATTCAAAACTTGAGACATGGAACAAAGTTTGAACATTTTTTTTTTAAATATCAATAAGCTTGTTCCTTATACACCAAATGCACATGCGGAATTTATCAATATCAAGATGCACTAGATTCTGTACTCATGAACATTATTATGGCAGAACCGATTAGATGATTTCCCCAGAGTACCAAATCCGAGTATTCCAACAGTGCATTTCCCAAGTTCGGGTACAAACCAAAGTAGTAACTCAAAAGTCAAATAAAAAAAATATTTTTGTTCCTGAAAGCTTTCTAGTTTCCGGCTGAAATCCAAGTAAAAAATTAAGCTCCAGGGTTTTTTCATTGGTCTGGTGAGAGTCCCTGACTTTGCCCAGCACTGTGGAGTGACCAACATGATTTGGGGGAAAGTAAATCTGGCTGGGTGGCATTGTGCTAGCTACATAATCATCTTCATCTGCCCTATAATTTTGACATGCTGTATAATTAATAGGAAATAAATTACAGTAGGAAAAGTAATAGACCATTATCAGGGGCAAAGCTTAGAGGGAGCTGAGAGGGCTAAATTAAAAAAAAAATAATATGTACTAAATTTGCTTATAATTTGGTCAATGTTTGTCATGCAAAAGTTCAGCCCCCCTCCTGAAAAAGATTTCTGGCTTTGCCCCTGACCACTATTGAGACTACAATAAAACATTTGTTGAGCAAGACTGCAGAATGAGCATTTCATTTCCTAATCATGCTCTTCCACTACAGCATTATGCAAAAAAAAATAACACATTAAAAAAAATATATAATAATGCCAACGTAGTTAACTTACTTGGGATTGATGGCGTTTGTTTTGAAGTTGTAATTCCCAGATGTAGCGCTGACAGAGGTTGGTGTGGTTGGAACCACAACATCTTTGGGATCTGGCAACAAAAAAAAAATATAACACGGTTCGGCTCAGGAAAAGACATTAAAAACAAATTTCAGATAAGAAACAACTTTGTTTTACATTCCAGAAACAATTGTATGATTTCAAAAGTGGATTTATCAGTTTATGTAGACAAATAAGATGATGTTTGATATTGAGACAAAAAACCAAAGTCAATTCAAAGCTCTATCGCTTCATGTTTATATACTCTAGTGACTGTAACCAGTGGCTATGGTGAATGGCAGTGTCAATGAAATCGGTTGCCTGAACTGGAAACAACATCACATAAAACCCTACTTAAGATGCATGACTAGACTCAAGCCATGGATAAGAGTATGGATGCAAAAATCTTCAAATCAAAAACAGTTTCTGTACTATATATATGATAAAGAATCTACTTAATCCCTTAGTTACCACAGACGCCACATCCACATCATAACATTTAGAGAAATTGTAAAAGTATGCAATGCCATCTAATCCTTTTTGTATAAACAAATTTCAGTAGTTAGAGGGTTACATTTCTTCAAAACTCACCTATTGAGTAAACAAGGACTGGAAATTCTATTAGACTTGGCAACCTAATAAAAGAAAACAAAAAGTCGTGTTTCAATGTATATTTCAAGAAGTGTGTAAATGAAAGAATACAGTTCTTAGGTCATGTTTCAAATAATTTTATTGACATCATTTTGCAAATCAAGTATAAGGACACTGTGGCCAAGCCGCAGCGCGTTGGCTTGAATACCAAAATCCTAGAATCCTAATGAAATAATAATCTTCTTTATAGAAGGAGCGTCTGTGATTTATAAGAAAGACTGCATCAATTCCAGAATCTTGATAGTGTTCCTGAGTCTACCCAGCCCTGATGGGTACCTGGATAATGGTTAGGGAAAAGTAAAAGCAGCTGGTCAGTGTGTTTGCCACACAATCCCCTTGTTTTCAATGGTCGAAGACATTTATAAAGGTTGCTTTACAAGTCTTATGGATCAAATTCGCCTTTCCGACCAGTGGTTAAAAATTCATGTCATTTTTTAAATCTTCCGTGTCATGTCTCCTCATATAAGTGTACATGTTTTAAATCATATTTCAGCTATTTATGGGAGGCACTTTAGGACATACCATGTTCATTTTGTTAAAACAAGAACAATGAAATTTAAAAAAAAAGTCTTTGATATGAATCAAATGCATTTTTCTTTGCACATATTTTTTTTAAAAACTTTTGAAGGCTGTCAAAAACATTTTTCTTTATTCTTTCCAGCAAAAAAACTAATTTTGGGACTTGATCGTGTGGGGAGAGAGGAGACTGACAATTTATTAGAATGTGCTGTCTGTCATCAATGTCTGTCATCAACAAAAAGTCTATGTGCAAAGTTTTAGCTGGATAGAATGATAGGAAATGGGTCACTTTCAAAGAAAAATATAAAGGATTAAAAAAAAAAAGTGTTCACCAATATAAGTTCAATTCATTTCCTATACTCAAAATTGTATATATTACAGATATATTATACCCAGGGTTCGTACAGAAAAACTGCCTCAAAATTCCAGGAGTTTTCCAGGAGTGTTTTTAAAAATTTTTTAGGAGTAATTTTTTTGAAAAGCCAAGCTGAGCTCTTTAAAAAAAACAGACACCTCGCTACACAGCTTTTTTTTATGACATTACAGGGACTTATATAGCCTACATCCCAAGTTTAGATACAAAAAAAAAACAAGATCTAGTAAAAAAAAAAGAACCATGGAGTGGCATCACTGGTGTCATCAACGTTTGCACGCGAAAATAGAAAGTGGCAAAGCGGGTTAACTCCAATAGGGCTTTCTCGAAAAGTGAAAGTACAATCTAAGAGCAGTGATTACAATTTTTTTATTAATAATTAATCTCCCTCGAAAAATAAGAAGTTTTTAGTATTTTCCCAGGACTAAATCCAGTTTTTCCAGGAGTTTTAGGGTCCTGGAACACAACTTTTTGTTTTCCAGGAGTTTCAAGGAGTTTCCAGGAGCTGTACAAACCCTGTACACTACACGTAGATATACTGTCTCAACATGTGCCAGAAAAATATATCTTTAAAAAAAAAGTGGCCTTACCTAAAGTCTGCAATGACAACACTAGAGTTGATGCTGGCGATCTCTTTGTTTGGGAGCGGGTCTCCATTACAGTCCTTGGTCAGCTTAAAATAGTCAACTTCAGGTCCTGTGAAAAAGGATAAAATTGACCCTAATCCTAACCAGTTAGCAATATGACACTACTCTTATACATTTTACAAAGAGGAAAAAACATGCACCAGTCCCTCAAAAGCTGCCTAAAGGGCAACTAAAACCTGTGAATGCTGCTTCACTAGCCCAATGGATCAACAAGTCCTGAAAGGGATTCTTTCCTTTTTTTTTCATTTTATACTGCTGACTCTGTTAGGTAAAAAAAAAAAACACAACAAAGTATAAATAACATCTTGTGGTTTACTGGCCCGAAATATGGTTCTACTAAACTGTCAGCTTTCATTTTAAAACTGTGAAGCGTACTCCCATTATCTTCTCTTGGTCCTGAGACTAACCCTTCCCACAAACAGTATCCTGACATCGATGAGGAAAAGCAAAAGATGGCCATGAACCCACGAGGAATGTACTAATGAAGAGAGTACTCACCGTTAAATAAAAGTAAGTATTTTGAGACCGGCTCGGGGTCGAGCGTGGGGGAGAAAACCTTGAACCCGAGGGCTGCCTCTGAGACAAACTGCAGCGCAAACTGTTTTCTGGAAGAGTAGAAGTGGTGGAAAGGGGAATAAATGCATCACATATGATAATCTTGTTTCTTATAGATACATGGTAGCTTTATAGCATTTGTAAGTAGGAATTTATGATTAAATGAGGCAGCAACATTTAGACTATGACAATCTAAAAAAAGATTGCTTTTTAAAACTTGCATGGATAATTCATTTAGAGTTATTTATTTATATTTAAATTATGGCCTAGAGCAGAGATCTGCCAAACTTGGCACGAAGAGCAATTTGCCGTGGCACGCGGAAGACCTCCAAAATAGGAATTCAAGTCTCTTTTACAAGAAAATTAGTGCAAGACCAGGTTGACTTTTAGACAATTGGCACGCTGAAAGAATTAGAAATCCTACTTTGGCACACTATTATCAAAAGGTTGCCAACATGTAGGTGTAGTTGGTTGTTGTTGCTTTGCATAGCCAAAAAGGAGCTACTTATAATTTACCAATATTATTCATGTAATTATTGTAATTAAGTTCAAGCATTTTAAATTCATCAAGTGGCTTGAGTGTATAATTTCATAGTGAAACAGACCCTAGACAAATGACAGAAGACCCGGGTTATAACAACCCTTATAAGTGTACCATTTTGTTTGCCCCCCCCCCCCCCTCAATAGCCCTGTAAATTTGTGTATTTCTAGAATTCTGATGCACCACACATCATACCATGCACGGTTTCAGTGATAGCAGTAGCTGTATTAGATTTATCCCTTGTACAAACAAAACCATAAGCGGGCTGAGCATCAAGACCCCATAATATATGACTTACATGTCCCTGCCACACAAAAATGAAATCCACAGCACTAAAAAAACAACAACAATAAAGTAACATATTTTGTCAACCTTAAATAATAAAGCTAAAGTTTCATCTGAAGTGGAGAATCTGGAGTAAAAGTAATTTTAAAGTAAAACTTACTCCATGAGCTCTGTCGTCATCCAGATGAGGTAGTTACTGTTTACATGAATTGTGGGTAACCACTCTGGAGAGAAATGGAAAACAAACAAAATGACTGACAAAATCTGCTGGGTGGTCATGTGATTCATCATGTGACTGTCCTCTCTCCTTGAGAGAATGTCCACATACTTTTTGAATGGATAAGCTCAGAGGCAGAATGCCAAAAAAAGGTAGTCAAAATTCTTTAACCTACCCTATGATCACTTAAAACCTAATAAGCCTGGCCTAATTATTTATTCTATTTCTGCTTATCAGGATAGCTGTGAATCTAATTTTCTGTTTGAAGAAGGCTCTAAAGTAAGTAAAGTACCAGTCAGACCAAAATGATCCAAAGGGCCGGTGAAGCAGCATCCAGCAGTTTCTGTGGCCATGGCATACTAGGGATTGTGTTGTGGCCAGCATATTTGCCCAGCTGCCTTTACTTTACCCCAACTAAAGTCAGGTACCCATCAGAGCTGGGTAGACACCCTCCAGACCTAGGAACAAATGCTAGCATTCACCAGGATTTGAACCTTCAGAAGACCAGCGAAACACACTGCTGCTCTGGCACCGTGCTCCTAAAGAATGCTGTAAGATCCACATTTTTACCTTTGTCAAGCCTGCTATAAAACAGGTAAGTTAAGTGAGTATAAGCATCATCTTTTCATGCTCTGTTGGTCCATAGGGCCAGTGAAGCAGAATTCAACATTTTCCATCACAAGGATGATTGTGCAGCCAGAACAATGACCATCTACCTTTTACTTTATCCCAACTAATTTCAGGTACCATGAGAGTGAGATAGGCTCCAAGACCTCCACCAGACCCAAGGAAAAGGCCTGACAAAATGAAAGCATTGCCGTATTACCATTGAGTCCTATCCCAAAATGCAAGGGCAGTGTCTTAAAACTTTTTCATGTATATGCCATTTTGTGCTAATGTACAATAGAAGGTACACAATTGGCACATATGGATGCAGCGTCTAAAGAGTTTTCCACCTACATGTTTAGCTTCATCGAAACCGTTTTTAAAGCTCAATGCTTAAGTCTAAACTGGGGCTGTAACCAGACTTGAACCTCACTTCTCTGGAGTGAAAACAGAACTGAGATTACTCTCTTAGGGCTCAGAGGACAAACACACTTGTGCTATGCAGTGCAGCAAAGTCACCATATAGGCTCCCTGCAAATAGTTGACCATTCCCATTCACTCTATGCTCCTGCAATGCGGTGCAGTCTAAAAGCACAGCTAGTGCTACCTATTTAACACCGGCGCCCGTCTGTCACAGCTTACTTTTGTCAACTGCCTGCACTGTTAGGTTCCAAGAAAACGTGTATATGTTCATTGCAGAGCTATCCATGGGTTTGATGGCTATGGTAACATTACTGGTCTTGCTGCGGAAATATCGCAAGTTGCTGATGTTGACTGTCACACCTAAGGGAGATAAATGTGTAAAAAAAAATATTACAAGACATGGATTAGATGACCATACAGAACAGTACAGCAGTAGGTAAAATAAGAAAAAAAGGATACAAACAAAAGGAAAAACATTCATTCAGTCATCTAAAATATGGTAAAAACAAATCTGAAATTGAGTTAATTGACAAAAGTTAAGCAACATGACAATATATAAGGTAATGTCAGTCATTTCTCAGATAATCAAAAAGAAAAAAAGTAAAAATGTTTAACACCTAGGCCTCAGTAAAGATTATTAAATGTAGACTGGATGAGTGAATATTAGCTGGTGGCTATGACACTTGGCACATGCATTGGTGATTTCCCTCTAGTGTAGTTCAAAATTTTTATTTTAAAAAGTGTGAACTTATCCGCGAGTATATACGGTACTAAAAATTTTGAACTAAACAAGAGGGAAACCAACCCATCCCCCCTCCAGAAACAACCAGATTGACAACCTTTGATCCATAAAAAAAATATTTTACAAATGAATTATTCCAATCATACCATTTTCAATGATTTCAAAATTGTCCCAAGTTGGAAGCTGCATCTGCAACACTTTATCCTCAGACTGTGCGTGGATGTGAAGTGAACAGTTGATGCTGACAGAATAGTAATAAAAAAAACCTCATTTAAATGCATCATTTAGGAATCAATTATCTGTCATACATGCCTACACTCATTGTCTAAAAACGAGGAGCTTCCAAAATTAAAATAAGAGAACATCCAAGATTAGAATGAGGCACACAAGACCTAAATGAGTAACAAAAGAGCCCACAAGAAATTTTTTTCCTTCAGCAAAAAAAAAAAAATGAAATAAAATTAAAATAGATACGTAATATGCTTCAAATTATCCATATATACTCCGTACAACACATATAAAACACAATATGCAAGTCATCATTAAATAGAACGTCCCTGTTTTTTATTTGTAAAGTAATTTAGATCTACTAAAGTTTTTTTTAAGTTGTTCTTACGGGGAAATTATTGTAAATGCAGAATAATAAGCATGTTAAAACTAGATATACAATTTTTATTTTTTAAATATGGCTTGCTATAAAAAAAAAAGAAGAAATTTTTTAATGTTTTATAGAAAAAGTTTTTGTAAATGCAAAAATATATGTACAATAGATAAAAAGAAACAAAATAATTGAAAAAAAAAAAACTTTTACATTACTGCTTTATTTAAATTTCTTATTCTCTTTCATCTACTGCAGCTCTCAGGCATGGAATGGGTTTCATGAACTAGCAAGGGAAAACCCAACAACTTTTGTAAATTTATCAAAATGCAAGACTAGAATCAAACCACAGATGTGGTACACACACTAAGCTATAGATATATTGTCGTTGTCAGGCACAAACCCGCCAAGTCCAAAATAGCAACTTTTTCAGGAGAAGAAAAAAACTGCATAGATCGAGTAAACGAATCAACGTAGCCGATTTAATAGAAAATCTATTGGACAATACTACAAGATATTTTTAGACATCATGTGGGATATCCCGAGGAACTTTTTGGTAAAAAAAAAAATGAAAATTTCTGACGACCGGTTTGCACCTTACAACGACGATATGGAGTGCTCAAGCAAGTAAATTGTCTGAGAAAATGCGGACTTTTAAGTATAGATAAGTGCACTGTATGGCACTGAGCTAAGTAATAAATATTTTTTTTAATTACTTACTCAGTTAACATATATATGTGGTATTCAAAGCATTATCCAGAAAAATCATCAACCATTTCATCTTTTGACTTCACCATTAAATTAAGGAATCGGGTACTTATTAAAATTAACACAATGTACTCATATTATCGTATAAAAGAGTATAAGCTTACATATATATATATCATATCATATATATATATAAATCTCAAAAGGAATATGTATGTGGCTGGCTGGCTGGGTATGTACATACCGCATAATCTTTTTAAATACTGGACATAAAAACGTGAAATTTGCTACAAATATTCTTTGCGTTACGGCGGTGAACACTGTCAAGGTTTAAAAAAAATTAAAATGACCGCAGTGGTCAGTTTGGTCAAAAAACGCGAAAAAAACACAACTTTTGATTCACATTGTCTTTGCCAGTACAACTTTTTATAGTTTTTCGTCACAAAGTTAGAAAAAAAAGGATGCGCTGAGATTATTTTTATGACGTCATCAAAGTTTGCGCATGGATTTTTTAGCGATGAAGGGACATTTTTCATTCATGTTTAAATTGACGTCATCAAACTATGTGCATGGATTTTTATCTCAATGATGGGAACAAATTTTCTTCATGTTTAAATTGCCTACGTGCCGTAAACAACATAAATTCTTTACACTACCAATACTGTAGTTGATTTTCTTAATCTATCACTACTTTAATACTTTACACTGTGAATACATGACTTAAAGCTAATTAATAATTTAAAACTTTACAAACAAAGGGCAAAGCAAATAGATTTAGCATTTTTTTTCTGTTTCGGGAAGTAATACAGACGCACTACTAAGCTTATTTAAACGCAGTGGTCCTGGTTACACTCTATATTTAAGCTTATAATTATAATGGCGTCATCAAATTTTGCGTATTTATGCGTTTAAGAAGGGAACCAAATTTTGTTTTAATTTGCGTCGTAATTTGTAGAATGCAATATTTAAATGGTTTAAGTTACCGGAAAAGACTATTGCTTATAACTCCATGGGTTATTTTATACAGTTCCGAGAACTGGGCACCTTTAGGCTTATCGCCTTGGTAACGGCCATTGTTTAAATTACCGGGCAATGTTTAAATTACCGGGCAATGTTTATAATACCGGGCAATGTTTAAATTACCGGGCAATGTTTAAATTACCGGGCAATGTTTATAATACCGGGCAATGTTTAAATTACCGGGCAATGTTTAAATTACCGGGCAATGTTTAAATTACCGGGCAATGCTTAATTACCGGGCAATGTTTAAATTACCGGGCAATGTTTAAATTACCGGGCAATGTTTAATTACCGGGCAATGTTTAAATTACCGGGCAATGTTTATAATACCGGGCAATGTTTAAATTACCGGGCAATGTTTATAATACCGGGCAATGTTTAAATTACCGGGCAATGTTTAAATTACCGGGCAATGTTTATAATACCGGGCAATGTTTAAATTACCGGGCAATGTTTAAATTACCGGGCAATGTTTAAATTACCGGGCAATGCTTAATTACCGGGCAATGTTTAAATTACCGGGCAATGTTTAAATTACCGGGCAATGTTTAATTACCGGGCAATGTTTAAATTACCGGGCAATGTTTATAATACCGGGCAATGTTTAAATTACCGGGCAATGTTTATAATAACGGGCAATGTTTAAATTACCGGGCAATGTTTAAATTACCGGGCAATGTTTAAATTACCGGGCAATGTTTAATTACCGGGCAATGTTTAAATTACCGGGCAATGTTTATAATACCGGGCAATGTTTAAATTACCGGGCAATGTTTAAATTACCGGGCAATGTTTAAATTACCGGGCAATGTTTATATTACCGGGCAATGTTTAATTTGCCGGGCAATGTTCAAATTGCCGGAACTAACTTTTTAAAGTTTTAATTCGTGTCGTATACGTTTTATAAACATTATTTCATATGGGTTTCATTTGTTATTTTTTTACATGTTGAATAGAAAATTTAATTCTAAGTTTGCTTCCAAAGCAACAATAAATAAATAAATAGCAAATAAACAAAAACAACACAACATAGGTCTGCGACTTAATGTTTGTCGTAAAAAAAAAATATCAAACAATCATTAAAAAAAATAAAAGTACTGTCGAATGTTCTTAATCAATGAATAGAACAAAATATATTCATGTTTTAATTTGCGTCGTAATTTATAGCGGTCAATTTTGTAATTGTTATAATGGGTAATGATTTTAACGGGTAATTTATGTTGTAGCGGGCAAATAAAAAATTACCTAACGTTTAAATTCGTGTCGTAGGTCATGCGGGCAATCTCATTATAACTATTGAGTAGTTAGAGTGTATGTAAACATAACTTTTAGCGGGTTCGGAGGACCGGGCACATACCGGCTAGTATATATATATATAATGTATGTTCAGTATAAAAGAGGTCATTTTTATCAAATTTCAATGACGCAATTACGAAAACTTTTTACGTTTTTGGTCATTCCATGTATATATAAATATATAGCTCAGTGCCATACAGTGCACTTATCTATATTTAAAAGTCCACATTTTCTCCTCCTTTTTGTTCTATATTTTAATTGCTTGATCACTCCATGTATATATAGCTTAGTGGGTGCACAAATTGAAGAGGGGAAAATAACTCCCATTAAACCTAACAAATAAACCTTCAAAAAGATTGTTATAAAAAATTATTTGGTAAGGATTTTATCAGTTATTGTTTTTTTTTGTTACAATTTTAGTTAAGATGAGATTTGCTAAGATATGCTGGGCTGATTTTGAAGAAAAAAAAAGTGATTTTCAAAATTGAAACAAAAAACAAACATTTACCTGTTTACGGAGGATTTATCTAGCTTTACTTCCAAAAGCTTTTCTTGATCATTGGCCTCAATGTCAAATATCTCATCCTTCCTGCAGGTCAACAGATCTATAAAAAGAATGTATTGTGCCTCCGTAATAACTTTATATGCGCAAAGAGGCTAGAATTGATTGCACTATTTACACTATTCACTAATTCATATAAGTGAGTTAGAGGAATATACCACCTATAATTAGAACAAAGCTATACAGTTGAAATGTATACAGGTCAGTGTTTAGCAAAATCTAATTTTATAGATAAGTCAAAGTCACATGAAATCTTATTGATTTCAGGGCCCTAAACCATACTTTTTTTTATATATCAGTGAGTGAGCTGTTAAAGAAGTTCAAGTGTAGCTGCTTTTAATTTTTCTCTTTGGTTTAACAGTTGTTGTTGTTTTTTTTTCAAAATAAAGTAAGGCAACTCTTGCAGAACATTTCTCTGCTGGACCAGGGAAGCAAGAGCAGTTTCTTAGACATCAGCTTAGAAAGGGGTTGTGTGGCTAAGAAGAGTACTCATACCTGAGACATAACACTCTAAGCTAAAGCAATTTTATGCAAATCTCGGCTTAGGTTTTCAATCAATTAATCAATACGATTCTGAGATATCCTACAGCTTTAGGAAACCGCTGTGTGCACTCTTAATTAAAACAAAATTATTATTGTACAAAATCAAAACAGCCACTTGAAATAACAATAAAAAGTTAGATAATAAAACAAATGTTCAGCATGTATACATGAAGGTTAAGTTAATATTATTTTTGTTGGAAAAATCATGCTCAATCAACATGAGATGTCACTTAAAAGTAAGAAAAAACGACAACTTTTAACTACGCCGAACAAAGTCAAGAAACAGAAGAAAAAAAGTGACTTCAAACCCAGGAAAATCTTTAACATTGGAGAAAGTCAAGTACAATACGTCAAGCGCAATATATGAAACTGTTATCCTCAATTCAAATTAATCTACATACACTTACACGACGTTGACCACAATATATGAAACTGTTATTCTCAATTCAAATTAATCTACATACACGACGTTGACCACAAGATATGAAACTGTTATCCTCAATTCAAATTAATCTACATACACGACGTTGACCACAATATATGAAACTGTTATCCTCAATTCAAATTAATCTACATACACGACGTTGACCACAACATATGAAACTGTTATCCTCAATTCAAATAAATCTACATACCGACTTACATAGATATCTCCATCTGTGTAGCATAAATAATATATATTTAAAAATGAAAAAAACAACCTCTTTTAAAAAAACAACAACTATATTTACAATTCACAAAAGCCTTTTTACTTACTATATGAAATGGAGTAATACTTCAAAGCAAAATAGTGTTCGTCGTAGGCAGGAGAAAAGTCAATACTTAAATATGACGACTTTCTGAAGAAATTTTCACTGCTTCCACCACAGACTGTCCCTGCATAGACAAATGAATGATGAAAACTGTGATATTAAAAATAGCAGAGAGTAAAAAAAAAAGTGCCATATGTTTTGTAAGATCTCTAAATTAACAATAAGTGAAATAAACTCCATACATTTTATTTCAAAATGTTATCATTGTTTATTTGCTATATAAATTGACTTCTCTAGGAGATAAAATTGTCTTTTCCGGACAAGTTCAGCTATTAAAAAAATATACTTTTTAAATCAACCTTCTGTGTTAAATATGGTTTTGACAGCAAATTAAAAGAATATGCCTGAGTCACATAGATTTTTTTAAACTACCATATATACTGATAAATAGGTCGCACATGTAGATTTGGGAGATGCACTGCAATTTATATGAAATTTCCCAAAAATATTTTTTTAATAAATATTACAAACATAGGTTAGTGGATGTACGAAAAAAAATAGTAATATGTGGGCCTACGCCTATTCTAGAGATTCTGCATCAGAAAAAACACTGATAGTTGCAGCTAAATGACAGAGTAGTGCTTCACTGATAGTTGCAGCTTTATGACAGAGTAGTGCTTCACTGATAGTTGCAGCTTTATGACAGAGTAGTGCTTCACTGATAGTTGCAGCTTTATGACAGAGTAGTGCTTCACTGATAGTTGCAGCTTTATGACAGAGTAGTGCTTCACTGATAGTTGCAGCTTTATGACAGAGTAGTGCTTCACTGATAGTTGCAGCTTTATGACAGAGTAGTGCTTCACTGATAGTTGCAGCTTTATGACAGAGTAGTGCTTCACTGATAGTTGCAGCTTTATGACAGAGTAGTGCTTCACTGATAGTTGCAGCTTTATGACAGAGTAGTGCTTCACTGATAGTTGCAGCTTTATGACAGAGTAGTGCTTTTTTTAAATAACTTTTTTAAAACTGTGTTGAATACTTAGGTTTAAAATTCTGTTTCAAATTTTTTTGGCAAAAAAAGTACATATACGTCACTTTTAAAAATGAAAACAAAGATTAATAAAATTAACAACAACAAAACGTTTTTTTCATATGTTTTTCAAATTCTATAAGTTTTAATAAGTTGGCTTGCCCCTGATAGGGATTCACTGGGAAGATTTACTTGTTCCACAGGGAGTGACATACCTACATATATTGATAAAGTAGTAAGTAAATAAGTATCCCTTACAGACCAAGCTGATCTATAAGGCAAGTCAAGCAATATCCAGGCGTTTCTGTGACCATTGCAACCAAAGGGGTTTGTGTGGCCAGCATAATACCTTATTTATCCCCAACTACTGTCAGGTACCCATCAGTGCTGGGTAGACTCAAGGACAGATTCAATGCCCGGAAACAAAGCCTAGCCTTCATCAGAAATCGAACCCTGGGACCCTTGGCACGACAGTCGAGCGCTCTGCTGCTAGGCCACCATGTCCCATTAATGGATAAAGTAATTCCTTTAATATCCCGGCAGATATGAAGTTACCTTCTGATATTATGAATTAAAATAGTACAAATAAATCCAATTATTACAAGAATTAGATGATTCTAATAAGTAAGTTATTAAGTTTCAAACAATTTACTCTATATGTGCTATTATCACTTTTAAAAAACAAAAAGGTAACAGTTTAATTTTGGAACTCTATTGATATTTCAGCCATTCTATCTATAAAAAAGGCTGGGCAGTGGGGAGTAATTAGTAAAACAATAGCTGATACTGGGGGTATACATAGAAGAAAATGCGAGAAGGGTTAAACGGACAGAATCTAGTGTCAGATTTTATACTCTATTGGCCATTCTTGAGCTGTGACTAAATATAATAGTATACTTTTTGTTAATGCTCATTTTCCAAAGCTTGGTACATGTTTCTGTATAGAAGAAGCATCTGTAACTAATATACTTTGTCATGTCTATGTTACTGAATTACAGATTTTTTTAGGCTACAAAATTCCTAATGTAGAAATATAAAAACTGTAGGCTGTATGTATTCTCAATCCATCAAAAAAGGCAAAGATCTGCAGATGGTGTTCTAGAAGAAAACCTGTGGAGCATACAGACTGCTAAGTGGCAAAGGATTATTGTACTTGTGGTTATTCACAGTAAAGGATACTTTACAGCTATTTACAAAAACTGATACTTACAGACTCTATTTACTAAAAGTGATGTCCCGCAAAATTCAGAACTTTGTTTGGGGGTCAGTGAGTCGATGCTTACGTGCATGTAATTATTGCTTGGTGCAAACAGCGTGACAGGGAGAATTCTAGGAGGGTAACGGCTGATAGGATGAGTGCTGTAAAAATAATAAAAATGTAATTGCCTCTCAGATAAACTGTACACATCAAATGTGTTGTTTGATTTATGCGTAGCGTAGCTGAACCAATCAGGGTGCTAGACTGGAGGTGGGCAAATGTGTACATTACATAACACTTGCGACTCAGGTATGATGTTAAATAAATGAAAATGTATTATTTCTTGATTAGTGTATTTAATCAAAGCGGGCCAGACTGCGCATCTATCAGGCCTGCATTATAAGCACACTGCAAAGAAACTACCTTTGAAGGGGCATCCATTTGCAGTTAGCACGAAATCCGATGTTAATCATGCCGTAGGTGAAAAAGTGAAATGTATAACTATTCCAACTTACTTTGTGAAAGGGAAATAAAACAGCTTGGGAGTTGGCAGCATTTCCAGCTGCTTGTTGGATTCCCAAAGAGCATCCTTGGCTGGCAGTAGAGAAAAGTAGAAAAATGTAAACAAAAATTATTTTCTAGGCACTACCATGGGCAAAGATGTAAAAGTATTTTTGTGATAGAAATAATGACAAATAATTTTTTTAAGGACCAAAAGTAGTGATCTATCCACAATGGTCCCATAATAGCATGCAATGGGATTGTGTGGACCTATAACTATTCCCAGTAGCCTTAACTTCAGTACAATGATCTCTGTTATCTCTGAGAGCAGGGTACACTCCAGGACACATCCAGACTCAGGACAAGAAATTCCTGCATTTGAGAAAAACTAAACATTGTGGTTCTTATGGGTATGAGGGTTATGGGGACAAAGTGGTTAAATAAGTAGATTTCTAATGGTCAAAGTGGTTAAATAAGTAGATTTCTAATGGTCAAAGAGGTTAAATAAGTAGATTTCTAATGGTCAAAGCGGTTAAATAAGTAGATTTCTAATGGTCAAAGTGGTTAAATAAGTAGATTTCTAATGGTCAAAGCGGTTAAATAAGTAGATTTCTAATGGTCAAAGCGGTTAAATAAGTAGATTTCTAATGGTCAGTGGTTAAATAAGTAGATTTATAATGGTCAAAGTGGTTAAATAAGTAGATTTTTAATGGTCAAAGTGGTTAAATAAGTAGATTTCTAATGGTCAAAGTGGTTAAATAAGTAGATTTTTAATGGTCAAAGTGGTTAAATAAGTAGATTTCTAATGGTCAAAGTGGTTAAATAAGTAGATTTCTAATGGTCAAAGTGGTTAAATAAGTAGATTTATAATGGTCAAAGTGGTTAAATAAGTAGATTTCTAATGGTCAAAGTGGTTAAATAAGTAGATTTCTAATGGTCAATGTGGTTAAAAAAGTAGATTTCTAATGGGCAAAGGGGTTAAATAAGTAGATTTCTAATGGTCAAAGGGGTTAAATAAGTAGATTTCTAATAAACTAATGGGCTTATAAACCTTAGATTAAAAGAGAACTGGACACCTGCGGAAAGAAAAATAAACTCCCCCACTTTGCTAGCCACACAATCCCATTGGTGCCATGACTTAACATATTTAAATAGAAGTTCACCGCCTCACTGCCACCATTTAGCATTTCTCCACCCATATAAAGCTGTCTGAATTCATTCCCAGCAGTCCTCAGTACATGAAACAATTCTATACAGGCTAACAATGGTTTTGCTCTTTGTTGTTTTAATTTGTTATGCAATAGAGTTAATGTTTGTGCTGACAATCAAGTCTGAGGTAGTCTAGTATTATGTAGTAGTATAGTACCTGTCAGACCAAATTAATCCATGTGACGCAGCATTCACCAGTTTCTGTAACCATGGAATACTAGGTGATTGCCAGCACAATGCACAGCCACCTTTACTTTACCCCAACTAAGATCAAGTAACCATCAGAGCAGGGTAGACTCAGGGACACCCCCACGTCCTGCGAAAAAATCCTAGCCTCCAAGAGGATTCGAACCCAGTACCTTTGGTATGCCAGGCGAACGCGACACCCTGCCCCATAGTCTAGTATGTAGTAAAGTAAAGTACCCTTCGGACCAAACTGATCATAGGGCTGTTGAAGCAGCATTCACCAGTTTCTGTGGCCATGTCATACTAGGGGATGTGTGGCCAGCACAATGCCAAACGGCCTTTACTTTACCCCAACTAATGTCAGGTACCCATTAGAGCTGGGGAGACTCAGGGACACACTCAAGTCCTGGGAAAAAATCCTAGCCTCCACCAGGATTCGATCCCAGGACCTTCGCATCGCTAGTCGTATGCGCTGCCGCTCGGCTACCATGCCCCATAGTCTAGCAAGAGGCATATTTTAAAAAAAATATTCAAAGGGATAAGTTTGAGTGGAATAAGTACCTTTTCCTTGTAAGCTGTTTCAAATTAGAGCAGATAAACCATTGTAATAGCTAAGATTATAAACTTGCCCGAACCTTCAATGGACTCAGAAACTTCTAAATTTAAGTTTGATACAGAACAGAATGAAAATAAAAGTGTGCAAATGAAGCACATGTTCTGCATCACTTTATAGCAGCTGAAGCTTAAAGATTATTTTTTTTTAAATATACGCCTGTCTGGTTTGGGAGGGAGAGCATATAGCAAAGTCAGGGAGTAGGGAGTAGGAAGACATGTCAGATCATTGGTGCCTTATGCTCCATACAGAGCAAAGAAATATAAATGAGTATGAAATTTGTTATTACCGTTAGAAAATTCCACTGTAAACCCGGTTCCCTGGCCGTACATGCCAACTTTATAAACAACTTTGACTTCAATGCCATTGGTGTTTAGAACAACAGGGGAGAACATCTCATCAGCGTAGGTTTTACCGCACCAAACAAGGTCAGGAAAGTCACCTGGTGTTAATAGAAATTATGGAACAATTACAGGTATACAAAGAATTTTAGTAATAAAAAAAATAATCCATCTTGATAGTTATATTTTATTCATTTATGATAAATTGCCCATTCTGGCAGTTTTACTCTAAAAATTGATTTTTCTCTTCTTTTTTCTTTTTTTTTTGCACAGAAAAAAACAGCATAGATCATACTTTTAAGTCTCATTTGGAATTATAATTTGAGGAAAAGTGGTCAGATCATAGCTATTGACAAATATATTCTCAGTTGTTAATAACAGAGAAAGAAAAGTTAAAGAATGAACCAGTCAGGAGGTAGGCTGTTTAACTTCTAAATTTAGCTCAAAAGTTTAAAATTACTGTAAAAATTTGAAATAGATGTAAAAAAAAAAATAATGAAAAGAAATCTAAATAAAATCATCGAGCCGATAGATTAGAAAATGTTGGATACGTTTATTTATGGATATAAAAAGAGAGAAAATCATAAACATTCTCCCAACTTACGCTTCTGTGTAAATTGAAAGATCAATCTCTCTGAATAAGGAATGCAGGAGTCAGGCCCAAGAAGGTCGAAATGATGGGTTTTTATTTTTATCCGAAACAAATCATCTGGTTGAGATTTCTTAATAATAAAAAAGGTTTGACAAATCAAGTTGTCCCTGTAAAAAAAAAAAGGAAAAAAATATTTATGTAAATGAACTCATTTATTTTTTAATAACATATGGTAAATGTGAATTGCATTCCAAGACTTTGTAATGTATAGCACTATACAAATATGTAATTTGTAAATAAATTTAAAAACTTAAAAGAAAACAGAAATGTTTTTTTTTATGATCGTCAATAATGATATTTAGAAAGAAAAAATCCATCAAATTTACAAGAAAATGGTAATGGTAAAGATGAAAAACAAATAGCAATTTAGAAGTAAATTAAAATTAGTAAATAAAAGAATGCCCTAGGGGGAAAATCTGTGGTTGAGCTCCAGCATGTTGGTTTGCCTGACTCCTCCCTCTCCCTCTGCACCCCAAGGTTTTGAAGGTGCCCATGAGTCTTCACCAAAGGTGGGCAATCCTTCTTAACTCATCAACGTTACACTAATGAAAGAAAAATATGGAAGTACAACAGCAATGAATTTGTCTACAAAACTCTAGGGACATTCATTTTCTATTTGGCTTGCTTTTTATATCTCTGGTTAAAAAAATTGTTGAGAAGAAAAGAAAAGGATAATTAATATTAGCAAAATGCTGATGGTGTTAATGAAAATTTTTTCATAGTATCTTAAAGGTTACTGACCTCAGTGGTCCTGATGGAGCTGTCAGGTTCTTTGGGGTCAAAGTAACATCGTAGTTTTTATCCCATCCGCAGTTTTCCAGCACATAGGCACAACCTTGATATACAATAAATGTAACTAAATGAACAGGCTTTTTAAGCACTCATCATATTCACACATCAGTTCAATTTTTTTAATTGTCCGAGGAGATTTAGCTTCTGTAACAAAGGGTATTATCTTATATATTACAGACAGAACATTATTGCGTCCTACGCTTATCCATGGTCTGAGTCTAGTCTTGCACTTTGATCAGTGTTTTAAATAATGTTATGTTACTGGTTTTCCTATTGTTGTTTTTTCAGGCAACCCATTCTTTTCCTGGATGCCACTGGGGAAGAAAGAGACTTGGCTGGAGGGATGTATTTATAAAGCAAGTCAAATCTCTTTCTGGGCTGTAAGGCTACAGAGACAGATGTAAATTCTCACTGATTTAAGAAATTACAAATTCATTTTAAAAAAATTATAATTATACCATGTCCAAAGTACTTATTTTAGGATGCAAAGTTATATATAGTCAATTGTCAGAAGGTTGGCTTGACATTCTAGGGTTAAAGTATATTCCCAGGTCTGGTTGGTGTCCCAGAGTATACCCAGTTCTAATAGGTTAATAGGTACCCACACCTAAATGACAGGTCGTTGTGCTAGCCATAGAATTGCACACAAACTGGTAAAGCTCAGCTTCCCATGTTGATTGCAATAAATGACATCAATGTACATGACCTACCTGAACATGCCAACAGATGAAATACTCCCAAGATGGCAACTATGATGCTAGACATCTTTCAGCACAGTGATTATCTAGCCTCAGAAATTCAACACAACTCTAAGTGAATACCCAATTTATTCAGCATTCTAAGCGTGAGTTCATAACTTCAGTGGATGAAAATAGAAATATTAATTTTTATAAGTTTGCATATAATATAATAATATTATTGTATAGTCGCCATAGACTATAAGATTGGGATAATAGACTATAGTCATAGTACTAAAGCTATATTCTGTTCACTACTATAGAAGTTGTACTATAATTATAGCCTAGTTGTAGGTTATGCTAGTCTTTTTAGACTCTAAAGTAGGCTGTACTATATTTATATAAATAATTCAAGACATAGGCCTAGGTCATAGGCCTATATACTATATAATTATATAGTTATATAGTATACTAGCATAGGTGCCCAGTTCTCCAGACTGGGTGAAATAATTTTCAAATACACTGTAACTACCAATGCAGTTATCAACGGTGATCTTAAGCTGTGATAAAGCATTTTCCGGTAATTTAAACAATTTAAATATAGCCCGCTACAAATTACGATGCAAATTAAAACAAAATTTTGTTCGCTTAATAAACGTTTCCCGCTACAAGTAAATTTATGTCAAAGTTTATTGCCAACTACAAAGTTAATTTAACATGAATACGCACAATTTGATAATATCATTAAAAAAAAGCCAGCTAGCCCTCCTTGTGCAAATTTCATACAAAAAAAATCTCAGTGTATCCTTTTTCTCATTTATGTTTAGCGCGATTGATCAAATAATGATAAAAATGTGGTACTGGCAATTCTGTAGTGAAAAAAATAAATTTGTTTCCTTTTTTTTACTGAACTGACCACTGCAGTAATTTTAAGACAGTGTTAGCCGCAGTAACACAAAGTATATTTGTAACAAGTTTCACGTCATTCTGTCCAGTATTAAAAAGGCCTATCAATACGGTATGTGCATTGGGACTGCGATGGTGGCAATGGCTCGCCTAAACAGAATCTGGACCAGTAAAAGACTTAACAGAGCCCTTGTGAGAACTATTGTTCTGTATGTTCTATATAATACTGGATAGTAAGTAAAGTAAAGTAAAGTATCCCGTCAGACCAAATTGGTCCATAGGGCCTGTGAAGCAGCGTTCACCAGTTTCCGTGGCCACGGCATACTAGGTGATTGTGTGGCCAGCACTATGCACAGCCACCTTTACTTTACCCCAACTAAGGTCAGGTACCCATCAGAGCTGGGTAGACTCAGGGACACCCTCAGATCCTGGGAAAAAATCCTAGCCTGCACCAGGATTCGAACCCAGGACCCTTGGATCGCCAGTCGAATGCGCTGCCGCTCGGCTACCGTGCCCCATACTGGATAGTGGATAGTATAATTAAATTATAAATGTATTATAAATATAAAATATTTAGGCCTATATAATATTATTAATTTTTATAATTATAGGCTAGACTAGGCTATAACTATAAACTAGCCTATAATGTTATAGTGTATAGGCCTAAATAATGAATAATGCCTATCACTATACACTATATTACTATATAATAATATATACTATACTATATAATATTCCTCTATATAATTATTTTTGTATAATCATAATCTAAATCTATATCATATAATTATGATATAATAGATACCTATATCATATAGTTACACTTACTACTAAATTAATCTAAATACTACTGAGTATTAGTCGATGTCGATGTGTGATTGTGTCTCTAGAAGCCTCTGCTAGTAAGTAGTGTCAGTGTGCTTATAATATCTTTATTTAATAACATTTTATAAACAACAGGAGCATTTCCTGACTCGGATAATATCACTGATCTATATCAGTGGATAATATTGATACTAGTCACTAGAGATGTTTCGCTCATTAAAGAACCAAATCTTTTGAGTGACTCCTTTTAAAATGAAAGCCAAGAGTTAAAACTAGATTACCGTAGGCTTCAGCATAAAAGGGCCATAAATAAATATTTAAAAACAAAACGTAGACGATTTAAGATAATCATTGAAAGTTGAAATATATAATAATGTGAATACCAGCAAAAGTTTTTTAAAAATATATATACGCTACGTAAATTTATGTAGCCCTACACTTTATTGACTTTAGAATTATTAAATATTCTAGATCTAGACTAGTCTAGTTTTTTTTTATAAATATTTTAGAAAATCCGCTGACTTTGAAAAAGTTAGAATGCTTGGGGGTGGGGAGGGGGGCAGACATAGGCAATTAGTTCTTATAAGTTTAGGCCTACAGACGTTCCTTCTAGATAGAAGATTATTACGTCCACTAGGCCCAAAACTCCCGCAGGACGACACAGATCCGTCGGTGGCAGGGATAGAACCCGCGACCTGTCAGTTGGTTTTTGGTTGACAGTCCGGTGAACTAACCGCTGGACCAGCCGGCTTCACAGTTCTGGGCAATTACATTATATGTGCGTAACATATTAGATATATATAATACTATAATTTTACGGGTGAGTTGCTAAAAAAAAAGGTTCTTGTAGTAAAAAGAAATCATGGTTGAGCGGCGCTCACAATGGTGAACCATTTCTAGCAGATTCCGACTTTGTTGTAAAATTTCGAATTTTATCTAACAAATAGGATGGGAGTCTAATTATTGAGCTACATTATACAATAATGTTAATATTCTTTCATTTTCAATACCAACGAATTCAAAAACTCATACTATTTTTAATATTTTTATTTCGAAATTTCAATATAGACAAGACAGGTATTCAATTATATCACAGTAATTGAGTAATACAGTAAAGAATAATTTCTAATCGTCAAAAAATGTAGAAACCGAAATGCTTTTTTGTTTGTTTGGATTTTATTTTTGTTTTTCTTTTGGCGAGAGTTAATCTATAAATAGGGTATAACTTCTAACTTCTCTATAAATAAACCGACTTCGATATAATTACAAAGTTGATATTCTTTTGGTAAAAAATGGTCATTGAAAAGACAATTTAATTTTGGTAAGCCTTATCTTTTAAATATTGTATTGCTGCATGTGGAAAAAGTTGTCAATTCAATTTGTAGCCTATTCAATTTTATTTTATAATTTTATACAAAACTTTTTCTTTGTCGGTTGTAACTTGTTGCCCATATCATATTGATCCCATACATATCGGCCATATGATCATATGAGGCCATATCCATATAATTTATGCCCCCGGGCCATATTCAATTATATTGTTGGCAACTATTTAGGCCTAACTATTGACTTGTATTACGAACCTCTTGTGGAATTAAATTTTTAAAATTATGATAAATCTATTGTCTGGATAAAACATTTTGACACAAAATTTAGGACTCTTGCATACTGAGCAACATGACATAAAATGATAAAATCTGAAAAGTAACAATTTTTGCACATCTTGACAACTTTTCCTTTTTTGTTTCCTTCAGCCTTAGATCTAGGTGAAGTTAGATATGCCAGGGCAATGTAGATCTTGTGGTGAAGTAGCTGTGATTGAAGCTGAGATAGAAGGGGAAGGAACAAAAGAAATCTGCATTGAATGTGGCACAGTTGACAACAGATTGGGTTCACAGGTTGCTATTTCTTTTTAATTTGTTTGTTTTTATCTAGTAAAGGCCCTATAGGCAAAAATAGCTCTTTAATATTGAGAGTCTGAGTCCTGACTTGCCTAGAATTTCGGGAGTGGGGATGGTAATTAATAATATAAAATGTATTCTGATATTGGGGGTGAAGGTTGTAATTGTAATGTGATTTACCTCACCCATGGACGCGGGGCCCTCAAGCCTATGTAGTGCCCCAGAACAAAAGTTTCAGTGACGCCCCTTTACATTCAGTAACTGCTTTGTTTAGTGCCTGCGCTTTTAAAGAAATTATCAAATGCAATTTTTTGTTAAGAATATTCTAGTATAAAATCTTTTATGAAACATTTGTGAGCCTATTAAAAGTGAAACATTTGTATAAATCAGTTTGAGTGTAAATAAACAAGATGTTAACTTCTATCTTTATTAATTATGCCTTTTGTTCACAATTTGTGTTTCAAATTTTATTTCCCCTTAAACTCTTCTAAAATTTCTTGTATTTATATGAAATTATATTTGCTCCCCCCCCCAGCCCGCCCCCTCTGCCCTCCCTTATGTGAGGGCACTACATGGAGGCTCGTGTTAGGCCACATTAGTGAAAGTATTCACTACTATGACTCCAAGGCCGTCAGTAAACAATGGCTTGTACCACACATTTTGTATCAACTTGTGAAGAGTATATAGCAACTTTTTTTAAAGCACTCAGCTTGAAGTACTGCACCAGTGTCTGGAAAGCTGAATGCTTTTCTCACCTAAAGCTAAGGCATGCTTGAGTCTTTTCACTTTAGGTGTAAATATCATTTGAAACCTCTGGAATTTTCTATTAAGTAGCTTGCCTTGACTGTTATAAAATTGCATAAAAACATTGATAGTTTAAAAAAAAATTGAATTTACAGAAATATAAATATATATATATAAAAAGTATAGAAACCCCTTTCAAATTTCTTATATATTATTATATTCTAAAGAGCTACTTTTGGAGTGCACATTATTTTTTTTCTCTTAACATCAAAGTCTTTTTCAAAATTTTTGCTTGCATAAAAATGGACTTTGTGGTCAGAATTTCACTTAAATGTCTTTGTGTTGTGAGCAGAGCTGCATTATGCGTTCTTATTCGCACATAGACCTTTTTCCCACTGACATTAGTAGAATAAGTCTATTCTAAAACATAACAGTAGTGAAGCAAAGCTCTTAGAGATTGTATGGTCAGGTCAGTGCCGATGAGGATTTTTTAAAAAGTTATTATTATCCAGTCTTTTTTGTAGGTGCATTTTTTGGATTGTTTAGCTTTAATTAAGCTTTTTATATTACAGGCGTCTTCAGGCCTTGACTCCTCAATTGACGCTGTCATCGATGAAGCAGTCTGTGAGTCATGTGGGGTGCCACTAACTCCCTCTGCCTTGCAGGCCCAACTTCAGCTGTGCTCAGAGTGTCAGGCACTGGAAGAGGATGATGGGGGTGAAGCCAACCCTTATCAAGCTGGTGATCCCAAGAGGGATGAAAAGCACATTGTTGACGACACGTCCACATGCCGGTCGTGCGGCAGTCAAGACATGAGCAAAGACTGCATCGGAATGGATGAACGCTGGGTGTGCAGGGTGTGCGGGTCAGTTGTCGATGAAGACTTGCTGATCTCTTCCGATCAGGATTACGGTGGCCTGAGAGCACCTGGCAATACCTGCCTGACCTTGCCAAGGTATGCACAGCCACAGAAAAAACTTAAAGGCCTAGTTGCTGGGCTGAATAAGATTAGCTTGCTCCATGACAAATTTTGTTTCCCTGATTCTGTTAAAACTGAAGCCAATGAAATGTTCACTAAAGTATTTTATGAAAAAGACATCTTCTCTGCCTACGTCGTTACCAAAGAACATATAGCAGCTGCTAGTTTATTTATTGCTTGCAGACGTCACAATATTCCTATAAGTTTGACCCATTTTTCACCTTATCTAGAGAAGTTCTCTGCATTTTTCAAAGGAAAAAACCTGATAGTTAAGCTCTTAAAAATTGAACTACCCGCTTTAACATTGACCAGCCAAGTTGGCTTTTGTCTTGAGGGGAAAGGATTTGATGCAAGAGTTATTGCAAAAGTGAAAGACATTCTATTCCTGTGCCGCCAGGCTTGGCTCACAGAGGGTCGTGCGAGGGAAGGGCTTATCGCCATTGCCGCCTTCTTCGCTTTTGTTGGCAGCCACGGCGCTCACGGGTCCATGTCCCTGCAAAAGTTTAAAACCACTTTCAATTTCCCTGCCATTTCAAAACGCCTTTTTGATGACTGCAGGAACCTGTTCCTCAAACTGGCCAGAGTTCTGCCATGGGCTGATGAGGTGAACTCAAAAAATCTCTACCGTTACATTGACGATATACTCCAGTATCGAAACAGCGTCTTTCAGCTGGCATTTACAACTGACACACCGGACAAAAGTCCAAGCCAGGGGGCATGTAAACGCAAGCAGAGCGATTCATCGAAAGAGCTACTGCTCCCATCTGCTTTAAAGCGAAAGAAAACAACCAATCCTCCAGAAGAGGTGAAAATCCCATCTCATGTCGACCTTTATGATCCTGAGGTCAAGGACACAGACTTTGAGGAGGCTGAGATCAATTCTTATTTACTCACAGAAGAGGAGCTGGACAGGGTCAAACATCTGAAGATTCAGTGTATGAAAGCTGAGCCTAGGGAATAGCAAATCTTGTAAATATATTGAATAAAAGAAACAAATACATTTTAAAATGCAAGCTTAAAGTCAAACATACTCCATTTTGTTATGGAACTTGATTAAGTGCTAAAAAAGATGCCCAGATTCATCCCACCTGCCCCACCTTACAGAAACGTAATGCTTCCTGTGAATAATTTGGATTCTGGTGGTGCCTATTTAAAATGCTAAACGCTAGCTATTAAAATTCTAACTGCTCAAGCTAGATGAACTAAAACTATAAAACTGTTATGTGACTGTTCATGCTATTGATTCTACTGTGTGTGTGTGTACGTGCAAACAAAATTCAAATTGTTTAGTAAATTTTAGACCCAAAATCATAGCATTGTTGTTGTTAACTAGCAATGCTAACTTTGTTATTGTTATAGAAAATGCATAGTTAATTTAATACAATTGTAGCATATACTGGAGAGATATGTACAATATACTATTTGTGTTTTCTTTTAATTACTAGTTTTCTATTACTATTATGAATACAGTTTTCATAGACTCTTGCTCTCTATATCTATTATCAACTGCGATAAACATATCTAAAATTGTGATTGAATGGTAACATGTTTGAACTTAGGAAGAAAACTTCTGTTTGCTGAATATATATTTATATTATTTTTTTACTGTATTACCGTAATTATGTTTTAATAAATTCTTACCAAAATTGAACTTTGCGTTATCTTGTGAAATAAATACCAGGAGTTGGTCCAGCTTTTACCAAAATGTGTTCCCAGGAAATCTGCTTAGTCTATACAGGGATGCCTTTGAAATTTGCAAAGATTTTCAGTTTTTTTTTTCTGTTTTTGATTGTTAGCATTTTACGGCTCGTGAGACGATCCATTTCCCTTGTAGGCCCTCGTGTGGCTAAAGAGGCCAATCCTGGACGTACAGGCACGTTCACACTGGCTGCAGATGAAGGTAGCGGAGGGGACCCCATTTTTCTCCACCCTCTTGTTCCTGGCGTGCTCCTCTCCCTAAGGCCTGGCACCTTCTTTGATTCCTGCCCTCCAGGTGGGCCTATCCTGCGCCATGATCTCCCAACTGTTTGGGTCAATTTGGAGGTGCTTCATATCTCTTTTGCAGGCATCCGCAAATCTCAGTTTTGGACGTCCAGCAGGTCTCTGTCCCGAAGCTAATGTTCCATAAAGGATGTCCTGTGGAAGTCGACCCTGTGGCATTCGGCGAACATGACCTAGCCAGCTGAGACGTCTGTTACTGAGAGTAATGCGGATGTCTTGACACCCTGCTCTTCGTAGGACCTCTGCATTTGAAACCCTGTCATTTATGTCTAAAATGCGTCTTAGGCACCTGAGGTGGAAGGTGTTCAATTTTGTTCTCCTGCCAGGAATATGTGCTCCATGTTTCACTGCCGTACAGCAGGGTACTCAGAACGCATTTCGATAAACTAGTGACTTAGTGGAGCGTGTGATTAGTGGGTTCATCCAGACTCGTTTTTTTTATATTTTGTCATAGTGCCCATGGCTCTAGCTATTCTACTATTGATATCCCCATCTAGGAGCACATTGCTTGATATTTTGGCCGCAAGGTAGCAGAATTCGTCAACTACTTCTAGTGGATGACCACCAATAGTTATGCATGGCACAATTGCAGCGTTTTGAGCCAGTACCTTGGGTTTGTTATGACTAATTCCGAGGCCGAATTTTTGGCATGCATCATTAAGTTTATCAATGAGCGTCTGGAGTTCGTTTGCAGACAATAGCTGCATCATCAGCATAGAAAAGTGTTCCCTAACCAGTACACTCTTAACTCTTAAGCTTTGTTTTAGCTTTGAGCCTGTTTAGGTTGAAGAGCTTTCCAGATGTAATTGTGTGAAGGTAGACACCCTTGTTGCAGTCTCCATAAGCATAGTGCAGTAGGCACGAGAAGAATATTCCAAACAAGGTGGGTGCAAGTACGCAGCCTTGTTTAAGACCGCTGAGGACTTCGAAGGGCTCTGATTGCGCTCCATTAAACTTCACTGTACACCTGGTATTCTCATGAAAACAGTTGATGAATGAGAGCAGCTTCAGAGGGCATCATATCTTTGCTAAGAGTTTGAGGAGTCCACTTTTGCTTGCTGACCATATCAAATGCTTTAGTCAGATCGACGAAAGCAATGTATAATGGCTTATTCGTCTCACGAACCTCTCTTGTAGCAGTCGAAGGTAGGAGATCATGTCCATAGTGGATCTGCCGCTTCTGAAACCGCACTGAGACTCTGGATAGACTCTAGAAGCCTGCATCTGCAGCCTTGATAGAGCCACTCTTGCAAAGATCTTACCAATTATGCTCAAGAGGGAGATACCTCTGTAATTTTTGAAGTCGCTGCGGTCCACTTTGTTCTTGTATAATGTAACGATATTTGCGTCACGCATATCTTGTGGCACATAGCCCGATTCCCAACACAGGCAGATAAGTTCTTGAAGTTCTGGGATCAGAATTGACTTGCTGGCTTTTATTACTTCTGCAGGAATGTTATCACTACCTGGGGCCTTAACCATTTTTGAGGCTGTTCACTGCATTATTAAGGTCATTTAAGGTTGGCGTTTCACCAAGAGACTCCAGTACTGATAGATCAGGTAAGAAGGTCAGGGCATCACCAGCCACTGAGTTTTGCGTAGCGTAGATCTCCCTTGCTATAGGTTAATAGCCGCACTGCCTTGTGGGTGTCCTGGAAAGGACTAAAGCTAAGGGAGTAAACCCTGACAGAAATCCGAAGTGGAGCCCCGTAGGCGGATGGACAGTGGTATAACCTCTGCTTTCCGACAAACTCCTGCAGCCATCTGGCCCTAACTGTGACGGTTACCCATCCCTTTGGACCCTGCCAGCATGGTAGAAAGGCGGTTCTTGTCGCCTGGGAAGCCCAGGACCCACTCTGTTTTTGATACAGTGCAGCAAAATACAAGGGTCAATGCTTTGACTTAGGGAAGTGGGACATGTAAAAAATCTGCACTTGTAAAAAAAGCAAAACAAGTTATGAAATCACTGCTTTAATCCATGGATGGGGTTTTCGATTATTTAAAATAGTGAGGCCTATTTATTGTAACTGTGAGATTTTAATTTTTTGACTCACTAGATCTATATAACTATACATTTAAAATTAAAATTTAAAAGTAATCAATAAATGCATATATGCATGCAGAGCAAACTTATATACCCTCAATTTATTAAAGAGGAAGATAACCTTTTAAGATCATTACATTTTGGCTAGTGAAATGGATCCTTATTTGAACTGGTTCTCTGAAAAAAATCATGACAAAATTATACTTTTAGGAAAAACTAGAAAGTTGTAACTAGGCAGTGCCTTTACAAGCTTATGTGGCGCCCCAGGGTAAAAGTTTCAGCGCCGCCCCCCTTGCATACTGTAACTGCTTGTTTAGTGCTATATTTAGACTACATTTGCCGCCCCCCCCTGGAAGTGCCGCCCCATGGCATATGCCCCCCCCCTATGTGAGGGCACTGTAGCTAGGATACCTTTTTAATTTTAATGAATAAATGTGATAGGGCTGCATTAAGCTATAGTTGTTGCATATTCAATAGTCTTTTAATTAAGATAATTCTACCATTGCTGTTTTAATAATAATAAAAAAACAACAACTTTGAGCTGCTTAAAATGCAATAAATAAATAGATAATTAGATACAGAACTATAGGGCGTAAAATAAAACATATATTGTCAGAGGCGTATTTAGGCATGGTCCACGCGTGTTCCTATGGTACAGGGGCCCCCACACATTCCAAAATAAATAAAAAATAGTCTTTTCTTTCAGCACTTAGAACAGCTAGTGCTCTTGTAGAAGCGCACAATGAACAAATACTGTGAATGGGAAATCACATTTGATTGTTAAGTGACACTAGCAGGGTCGAGTCCACGAGGGGGCCCCCACATAAATTTGGCCCTTGGGAACAGGGCCCCCACAATCCTAAATTCGGCCCTGTATATTGGATATATTATCGAGATTAAAAAGAAAAAAATAGGGGGGGCTATACATACTGTTGTAAAGAGAATTTCATTCATCCTACATGCATACCACTGATCTATAAAAATTTAATTAACAATGATAATAGTGTTTCTTTATATATATAAGTGATAGTTTTGACTAAATTGCTTCAAGAATGTTACTTCCGTGTCTAGACTAATCCATTCTTTTTTTTATAGATCAGTGATATGTACAGATAGTTTTTTTTACAACTTCCTGTTGAAATGTTGACTGCTACAAGCTAGCTATTTATTTGATTTGTCATTTGCGAACATTTAGTAACACAACATATTCGATAAACCCGAATAAATTGAGGATTATTTGACAATCGTAGATCATATTTTCGCTGGTACGTTGTCGTTGAAATATATCATTAACAGCCTTAAATTTAAGGTAAAATCGTCTTTAAACTGCTTTTATTAAAATTTCTAATACTAAATTTTACTAAATACTAGAGATCTAAATTCTAAATTAAAGTTATTATTATTATATAATTATATTATATTTATATATTATAATTATTAGAATAGCAATAGGCCATAGCCCGCCATAGCCATAGGCCCTAGATGGCCTATGCCATGGCAGGCTATGGCCTATATACTATACTATAGTATATAGTATAATATAGTCTATAGTTTTATAAATTTATTTAATATACAGGCATAGGTAGTGCCGCATAGGGCGGCATAGGCCTAGTCTAGTCTAGTCATCTAGTCTAAGTCTATATTTGAAAGTAATCAGTAAAGTATTGTCAGTCATGTTCAACTTCATGTCACTTAAAGACTTAATTAATCATTAATTAATTTAATGAAGTTAATTATAATATTAGTATCATACTATCAGTATCAGTTCAGTAACTGAGTAGGCCTACTATCAGACTATCCTAAATAGTCTAGAGAATAGACTATACTATAGTATAGTAAATAGTATAGTGTATAGTATTAATTACTAGCCCTAGTCAATCAATTTGAATAAAAAAATTGTAATCAATCATTCACTGTTTCAGACGAAATACTACATTTTAGTTAATTCAATTTTGGATTCCAGCTAGCAGTGGTCATTAGCTTAGTAGTCTAGTTAGCAGTTAGTCACAGAACAGAGTGAAAGAGTAGTGAAATTGACTAAGTCTCAAAGTAAACAACAAATCAAATAAATAATATCTTGCTAAATTTATTTATTACTAATACTAGCTATAGTAATAATAATAAATGAAGCTTATATAGCATGTCCAAAGGAATTTTACTGTTAGACTGCAGTGGTTGACTTTAACAGGCCATTGCATTTATGTAATGCATATTTGTTATGTCTGAGAGAATGAAAGTTTAAAATATATGTATGGACAAAAAGTTTGTTGTTTTTGTGTCAAAAATGTGAGTATTTTGACAAAAATCTGGTATTCTGGATAAATCCGACCAAAACACCTTCCCACTGGCGTGGCACTGTAATATGTAGCGCTTTGCGTTATACTAGCTCTCTTCAAATGTGAATACCAAAGTCATTTTTCATCGGATGAAGACCAAATTTTGGGAGCAATCAGAGGACACCTTACTGAGCAGTTTAGTATGTGTATATTTCCCATAAGTTCGACCAAAGCAGAGAAAAATGGTTTTAAGTTTGTGTCATATTTTCTGTTAAAATACTAAGTTATTGAGAGCCAACATTTCCTAAATATACATATATCGTTAGAATCTGTATTCTTTTAGCTTTTTAGTGATATAATTTTTATGTTAGGATGTTGTGATCTCGGTTTGGTATTAAGCCACGAAGTTGGGTACCCTAATTGAAATGACGCCCGGTCTTTGCATAGCCTTGTTATTTGTATATGCAAATCATAATTTCATAAGGAAATGTCTGTCCAATTAATAAGTGCAGAGTGATGCAAAAATCGTACAGAAAATAAGAAAGTTATAGCAATTTTTAATATTGGCCAATGGGCTTGCAATTTATTTGTATAAAATATGCAAATTGTATGCAAATTAGGCAATTTTTACATGCGGTGTGGAGTTTTTGAGCGCACCATTGGATTTGGCATGTCTTTTTCTTTTAGGATACCAAATTTTATCAGTTTTTAATAACAAATGATGATGATAAGTATAAAAAAAATTGCTTATAATAAATTTTTGTTCAATTGAACTCCAATGAACGGTGCCATAAAATTCTTGTTGTTCTGAGCCAGAAATGTTCTAAAAATTGTCAAAATGTAGGGTCTTTAATTACACATAACTCGCTTATTATTTGTCCGATTTTTTAAAATCAAAGTGTTCTGTGATCAGCTTTCTGAGATCTATACAGAAAACACAATAATTCAAGTAGAATTTAATAAACAAAAAAGCATGTGGACATGCTAGCTTATATAGCGCATATCTCGCAATCAGTTCTATGCGCTTAAAAATTACAAACGATGATAACAATAACAAGCAAATATTTTAAAAAATGTGAGTGAGCTAGGAGTCAATAAGAAACAGGTGAGTCTTAAAGACCAAGTGAAGAGCTTTTTATCAAAATTGAGTTAACATTTGATTTTGATAGTAAATAGTGTATTCAGTATCTGAATGTTAATAAAAAACATTTATACAAAATATCAAAGATAAATTTTAAGTAATTAGTTCAATATTTGCACTTAAATGTGTGTGTTTTCCGGAGGAATACTCCAAATCTCGTAGACATTTGAGATGTTTTTATTCCCGGCAATATAGGAAAGTGACGTAACATAAAGGATTCCGACTAGGAAAAATGAATATTGTCACGTGTTTTGAATCTATTGCCACATGTTTTGAATCTTTTCCCGGTTCTTATTTTTAACAAAATGGTTAAATATAGATTTATAGCGTCTATTTTTATTTATTTATTTCCCTTGTGATACGTCACTGCTGTATGAGGCTATTCCGAATCTCGTTCCTTTGAGAAAAACCTCTTCACTTGGTCTTTAAGTCCGGTCTTGAAAATGTTAAAGTTCGAGCTTTGTCGCAGCTGGAGTGGCAGGGTGTTCCATGCGGAGGGGCCGGAGTAGGTGAAGGCCCGCTGACCAGCTGTCACGAGTTTTGTTTGCGGGATCATCAAATTGAGTTTGTCCGCAGCCGATCAAAGTGGGCCTGGTTGTGTATAGATTTCCAGACAGGAAATTAGGTAGTCCGGGGCAGAGTCATTGAGGCATTTATAGCATAGAGATGCCAGTTTATATGAAATCCTATTTTGAATAGGGAGCCAGTGCAGAGAGTACAGCAGAGGTGAGATGTGGTCAGACTTCTTCTTTTTTAGGACTAGTCTGGCAGCGCAGTTTTGGACGCGCTGGAGTCCTTGAATGGAAGAGGCAGGGAGGCCGGCCAGAAGAGAGTTACAATAGTCCAAACGAGAGAAGAGGAGAGTGATGACGAGCTTGGTACAAGCTTCTGGAGTGAGGTAGCGACGGATGGTGGCAATACGTCGCAGGTGAAAAAAGCAGGTTTTAATGAGGAAGGAGATGTGGGGTTGCAAGGACAGAATGGAGTCCAGAAACATGCCGAGGCTCTTTACAGTTGGGGAGAAGGGCACAGTAGCATCTCCCAACTGGAGGTCAGTCACGCTGAGGGAAGCAAGCTTCTGTCTCGTTCCTACGAGTAGGGCTTCGGTCTTATCGCTGTTGAGCTTCAACTTGTTTTCTGTCATCCAGTTCTTGATGTCCAGGAAACAACAGGAGATAGAAGCAAGGAGCCCGTTGATGTCCTCAGGCTTGGCGCTGTTTAGGAGCTGGGTGTAGTAGTAATTTGGGATGTTAACCCTTACAGTCCCGGGCGCGTATATAGCGGAACTGAAGGCAGCATAGATAGAAGTAGGTCGGTACGGGAAGGGTTATACAAAATTCAGAATACCAAATTTTTGTCAAAAATATTTTGGTAAAAAAAGTGATTATACAGTTTTTAAGTTGAAAAGTTGATTATAAAACCTACATCATGTTTTTATTTTCTCAAATAAATAAGTACTTTAAAAACATCCACAAACTTTTTTTTAGAGACTACTTATATATACTGACAGTAAACATTGATAGGTTTCACACGTACCTTTAAAAATTTATTTCTGAATTTTACAATGATTTTTAGATAACAAACTCTGTAAATCATCATTCACACCTTATAATGCTTGTGTAATAGTTTTCTATGTCTTTATCAGAAATGGCGAGTGTACCTGAAAATGCCCCGGAGCACTGTCCTGGTACAGCCAGTGAATTAGCTGGTAAGGCCAGTGCCTGTGCGGGTTGCCCCAATCAGGGAATCTGCTCTACACTACCAAAACTTGGACCAGACCCAGCCATAGAAGAGATTCGCAAGAAACTGTCTGGAGTCAAACACAAGGTACAGAATAGGAAACATTTGAAGAAGGCATTTTTTAATGATATTTAATTAAGTTGACTAAGATCACACTGTAGTGGTATGACATATAGTGGAAGACCACATCTATATTCTATATAAAATGTTATTTTTGTATTTACGTGTTTTTGCATAACTGGTTTCTCATTGACATTTTATATGGAAATATATACAACATTCCTCTTCTAGTTGACTCCCTCTAAGTCCCTTGTAACTTTGCAATTATGTTTAGTAGAGTCTTACCATGAATAACATATGCTTATAATTGTGCACAGTCATACAAAATAGTCACTTATTTTTAAGAAGCTTTCTTTAAAGATCTTGATGTATTACATTTAATGGGCTTTAACTCTATTTTAAAAAAAACTCCCAGTGTATTGTTTTCTTTTTGTCCTAGCAGTAAATGACAAACATCACACCCTCCTCCACAGATGCTTGAGCTCTTGTAGTCTTTTATATGTTGCGTCTAGTAAAACAAATGTGTCGCAAAATGGTCGTAACCTTTGAACTTGACTCACAGAAATATGTTTGTTGTCTTTTGACTAGATACTTGTGCTGTCTGGCAAAGGTGGTGTTGGGAAAAGCACATTTACAGCACATTTGGCTCATGCGCTGGCCACAGATGAAAGCAAGCAGGTACTCTCGCCTAGGTGTAAACCACACAACTTCTTAGCCATTTTATACATTTTTTCATTACTAGATAGTGAAAAGCAGGAGTAAAGCCATGAGGCGGGCTAAGCCCATGCCCGAAACAAGGGAATAAAATTTGTTTAACCATTCTTTAACAAAAAAAATTTAGTTAATTCCCCAAAAATCTAAAACTTAGACAACAAACCCAGATTGGCCAACCAAAATAAATTGCAGTCCCTGTTACTTTGTAGGTCCTTGAAATGTTTTTCCTCCTACCACCAGCTTCAGTAATATGTTAATGTTTGCTAAATCCACCTACCACCAGCTTCAGTAATATGTTAATGTTTGCTAAATCCACCTACCACCAGCTTCAGTAATATGTTAATGTTTGCTAAATCCACCACAGTTGCATCTAGCCTGGTCAGAATGAAAGTGCCAAAAAAAAATTACCATATATAAATTGTAATCTATCCAAAAAAAGCAAAGGATATTTGTGATGCAACCCCACGGAATGGTACTGAAGTCCTAATTAGGATATTTAGGTTTAGGGGTTTAAATAAAGCTAATTCATTTATCTATATATTGGTGAAAACATCTTTCAAATCAATTAATTAGTTCAAAAGTTATTCAAAATTACATAAGTAAAGGTAACAGAAGTCGTTTCGGAGAAAAATGAAAATGGAAAAGGTACAGATTTTTTTACAATTTAGCATTGCAACAGATAATTAATTATTTCAAGAATGAACAAATATTAACCAATCGCCATGAAATTTAGCAAAAACACTCAGAATGAGTAAATACACAAGTTATTAAAGTTTTAAATGTTTTAAGTAATATTTATTTTACTTTTAAACAATTTAATCTTTAGATGACATTTTGCTTGATTTTATACAAAAGCTGCATAAAAACACATTTTTTAGTAATTTCTAAAAATAATTTTAGCTTGAAAATTTCACAGGTATAAGTTAAGGCATTCAACATTACAAATCAATAATAATCTAAAAAATGACCTAGGACCCTTTCTTCACCTTTTTTTTGCATTTATTCAAAAATCAGTTTTACCGACTTCCGTACCGGTTCGTGGGGTTGCATCACATTTAGTGATTTAAAATCTTTGTATGACCAAGAAAAAATATTTTACAGGGATGCTCTGCTAGTATAGTTTGTATAACTCTCTACTCATCTACATATATATATATCCCGTAGTCTGTTGGACCATTGGGGCGCCACAGATGATATGAACACCAGCCTCCGTAATCTTAAATCCCATTTAAAATCTACCATATTGATATTTACAATAATAATTTTATTTTATTTGTTTATTTAGATTGGAGTTTTAGATGTGGACATTTGCGGCCCATCTTTGCCCAGGATAATGGGGGCAGAGGGTGAGACGGTTCATCAGAGTGGTTCAGGATGGTCACCCGTCTATGTCAAAGACAATCTATCCATGATGTCCATTGGATTCTTATTGGGTTAGATTAATTTCCCTTTTTTTTTTCATAGAAGGAAAACTAACAGCAATGTCAAGGTTGAATAAAAAAATTGTGTATTTTTAATTTTTTGTGTGTATCCTACTGCGAGGAATTTTCAAAGAAGAACGAGAGTCGGAAACAGGGGAGGTAATGGATCTCTCTTAATCTCTTACTACCAGTGTTGTATCAATGTTTTAATTCTCTAAAGGAAAGTAAATGGTGACTGGCCATATCATCCTTTCCCAGATCTAATGGGCCACTGGCTTCTTGTGAGGAAAGTTAAGTCACCTAGGCGATGGGCAGGCTGCTGACCTTGTTCTATGAACCTATATGTCTAAGAAGTAAAGTACCCTTCAGACCAAAGTGATCATTGGGCTGGTTAAGTTGCTCTCCCCAGTTTCTGTGGCCACGGCATACAAGGGGATGTGTGGTCAGCACAATGCCCAGCCGCCTTTACTTTACCCCAAATAATGTCAGGTACCCATCAGAGCTGGGTAGACTTAGGAACACCCTCAAGTCGTGGGGAAAAAATCTTGGCACCACCAGGATTCGAACCCATGACTTTTGGATCACCTGTTGAACGCGCTTCCGCTCGGCTACCGTGCCCCATATGTCTAAGAAAGAAATTTGTTAAATCTACCCTTTGTAAAAATAATTTTTTTTTACAATGTATAGATGTTAAAAGTAATTTTTTTATTTTTATAGCGAAAGATAGGACTTTAATTTAATTTTGAGCAGTTTTTATTAATTATATTATTAATTTGTCCACATTACAGGTTCACAAGATGATGCAGTCATATGGCGGGGTGCTAAAAAGACTGGCATGATAAAACAGTTTCTCAGGGATGTTGATTGGGAGGAGCTGGACTACCTTTTGGTGGACACCCCACCTGGCACCTCAGACGAGCACCTGGCGCTGATTCAGTTCCTGTCGGGAGCGGTTATAGACGGCGCCGTCGTCGTCACAACCCCTCAGGAGGTGGCCCTGTCCGACGTCCGGAAAGAGATCAACTTTTGCAGGAAGACGTCGCTTCCGATAGTGGGCATCGTTGAAAACATGAGTGACTTTATCTGCCCAAAGTGCCACAAATCCTCGGTCATCTTCCCACCAACAACTGGAGGGGCACAGAAAATGGCGGAGAACTTGGGCGAGAAATTCCTCGGCAGCCTGCCTCTAGACCCGAGGATAGCAAAGTGCTGCGATGAAGGCAAATCTTTCATTGAAGAGGTCCCTGATTCACCAGCGGTGGCTGCCTTCATGAGTATTGTGGAGAAGGTAGTCTCCTACTGCGAGGAATTTTCAAAGAAGAAAGAGTCAGAAACCGGGGAGGTAATGGATCTCTCTTAACCACTTACTACCAGTGTTGTGCCCTATTGATCATCCTGTTCAGACAGGATACTTTACTTACTAGTGTTGTGACTGTTATTAAACCACTCATGGCATCCATTTACCAAATGACCAATCCTACTATAATTGTATAATTATTTTAAAAGAACAAATGTACCAGTTAACCCATTGAGGGCATGAAACCATTTTAAAGTTTTATATTAATAGCGCTATAAAATTTAGTTTAAAAAACAACTACATCATTATCAGTAATAAACAACTCATCGAAAATAAACCAGATGGAGATGACTACTTCACTTTTAAAAAAAAACTAGACTTGAAAGGGTTAACTTGAAATAACTTTCATCGTAGAAAAAAATCAGTTCATATTTTTTAAGTTAGTATAAATTATGACAGCTGAAAAAAAAAAAGGCCTATACATTTAAGCAATGTATATCTTAGGCCAGCAAATACTTGGTGAAAGTGTTACTTTTTAGCTTTCCAAATATATATTGTGGAAACTGATTAAGAAAAAAAAAATTATAATTTAAAGTATAAATAAAAAAAACACTGAAAACTCTGTTAATTATTTTTTTATAAAAAATTATAAGCCAGTTATTAACATTAAAGTTTACCTTGACAGTTTTGCTCGCACATGAATCTGTTGATGGCATAGGAAACTAAGTGCTAGTGAGTATTGTCCCTTAGATTATGTATTTTCGAGAAGGACCAATAGCCCTGAAACCATTTTTGTTTTCTAAAACAAAGTCATTGGTGCTTATCAATAATAAAAAAAACCACAACATGCAACCTAGTTTAAAATTAGCCTAAACTCTCTCTCCCCCTCCCCCCGATTTTTTTTTCTAGTCTCTCTTTGGCTGCAATGACTTTTACTTTTAGCTTGATGGCTTATGATGGTCCATATGTCTCATGCACACAAGTTTCACAATACCAACAAGTTTCTTAATACCAACCATACACATTCTTATATTGCATAAGTACTAAGGTCACAAATTGACAATTACTTCATAATAATACAGTACTCTAAAATATTTCCAAATTTTACATAAACTAATTTTTACCAGTATGTGTAATGTTTGATAATGTACATGGGTAATCTAAAAATAAAGAAAGGTTTGTGGCCCGGTACCCATTGAAAAACGTAAAAGAAAAATTATGGGACTTTAGGTAACTTTAGCCTGAGTTATTAATTTCTTTTAAACTACAGTAATTTGTTTCCCAAAACCATGGTCACTTTTCACAAACTTGCAAAATGAGGTCAATTTTTCCCAAACTTTCCCAACCCCTGTGAACACTGCAGTAGAATATCCTTTAAATGTGCTTTAGCTGGTTAGCTGATATTTGGGTTCTGGTAAAAGGTGATTTGTTGATCCAACAAGACAAAAACTTTATTGATAATTATGTCATCTCTTTAATTTTAATGAACTTCTGCTGTTATAATCTGGATTATTAATGTACCTTTAAATCTTTGTATTTTTTAAATCCACTTGATTATGACTGATTATCAGTCTGATTATGTTATTGTAATATAAATAAAACTTTATTTTCGATTGCCAGTGTTTTTTTTTGTTTTTTCATTATTGACTTGTATAAATTTTAAATGTATTAGTATTAGTATTAGATAAAAAAAAGAAACATTTGCAAAATATTTTTTAATAAAAAGGAGGTTTTATATAAAAAATAAAATCATCTCCAAAACTCATTGTAGTTGTAGTATATGACAGGATGAAGTAAAACCTAGGATAAGTCTTAGACTAGTGGTGGGGTGAAATAAATGCAAACAAACTTGTTTATATGTGTATTTTTTTATCAATAGAATTTTAATAACCAAAATTTGGATCAGAAGTACAGATTTTTTTTTTTAAAACAAAACATTTCAAGAGATTGTTTTACAAGATTGTAACATAAACCATTTTACAAAAAAACAACAGAAAACAATTTGTAAGAAATTTAACACATTGAAAAAAATTCAATTTTTGTTTACATTCTTTTTGAACTCAACACGAGAGATAAGAAACAAATGAAAAAAAAATTCTTCTGTTTGCTGTACATTGTTGGCTTCAAAGTATATTTTCTATAGTGGAGATTCATGCTGGCAATCTTTAATTAGAAGGCATCCAGTGAATTAAATTTGACACTGAGAACATATACTGCAGCCTGCGTGCAGATTGATATGAAAATGAAACACATTTAAAGTTCAAATATTCATGGAAAATATAAACACGCAAACACTATTGTTATACATAGTTTAAGTGATTCATTTCTTATTAACCAACTAAACAAAAAAATTGCTGCAAGTTTATCTGTCGCCATAGACTTTTATTTTTGCAATTAGATATGGGATATGTGTGACGGAACCACAAACGAATACGTTTTCACTGATGCGGAGGCGTCCCAGGATCAACGTATCACGCAAGCGCACAGAGAATACAAAAAATGCGCCCATTCGCTCATCACAATAAAATCACAGCCTACGCTTAGACCAGCAGGCTAACTAAATATACAAATCCCCACAACTGCTTCATTTAAAGCTTGAATGAAGAAAAAATAATAAAAACTACGGTATAAACCCATCACATTAACTCGTAGCATTTATACACAAAATAAATATATCAAGCTTCAAAGTTAAATGGGAGGGAAACAGTTTAAAGTGAGATATAAGAAGTCAATAAATTACAAACAATCAAACAGGGGAAACAAAAACAGAAGCATAAAAAAAGTTTCACCTTATAAAAAATTTGTGTCAATGTCAGATGAACCAACACCTTGTCACGAAAAAATAACAACAACTTCTGTATGATCAGGGATAATACAAACAGGCATAAGTGTGCAAGAAAATAACAACGGAGTATGTAAAACAACAGTTGCTTTAGACATGATATTTTTTAAAGAGTTAGTTCATCCCAATCCCAATCGATAGACTTTGAGATAATGGAAGGGGGGCTCCATTAATTTACTACCGAATATGCAGACACCGCTCAAGATAGGCAAAAGTGGAGAAAGTTGACTGCTGAAGTGTCCATTCGCTCCCCCCCCCCCCCCCCCCAACGACCACAGCGGTCAAGGGATTGATGATGATGCAGACACTAAATTGGTCTGTGAGATTACAAAAATAGTCCATCATTTCAATGTTTTACCTAAGACTCAAAAGATAATGTCCCATCCACCAATTTCAACATATGATTCCCATATTTTTTCCCCCTAGTTATTCAGCTGAAAGATGCAAATGCATTAAATAAGCAAGCAAATAAAAAAAAAAGCACACAAGAAAACTACACCAGAAGAAAAAAAACAAGAAAACTAATCAAATTCAATCCAGTAAAACCCATGGTTAAACATTGATTCACACCATAGATTATAATATACATGGACCGCTTGCTTTAGTTTTTCTGCTATATGATGACTCGAAAGACTGCTTATTTCGGAATTACCGATTCTAAATGAAGTAATTGAAATGCAAATTCCGTTTTATTGAATCGCACCATTTTTTTAGAAATTTTTTGCGTCAATCTATGACTAAGATATGGACGCTATGGATGAGGAAGTTTTTGTTGATGAATTGAAAGGCATACTGGAGGTAAATGTTCAAATTAAATCATTACTTATTGAAGAAGTATGGAGTTTATCTGTTAGACTCATGTTCGGTGTATATTATAATCCATGGTATTTCTGCTATATGATGACTTGAAACACTGATGATCGGAATTCCCGATTACAAATAACGTAATTGCTATACCGGAAATAAAGTTATTGATATACAAGTTCCATGATTTTCTCAATGAAAAATTAAAATCGAAAGTAGTACAGAGCGGAAACATTTATAGATCAGTGTTGTGTGCACACGGAAAAAGAACATAAGCTCTAAAAATAGAGCAGGCGGTCCATCTAATTATAGTCAATGATAATAGGATTAATTATATTAATAGGCCTACAAGTATTCATTTAAAGTCGAAAAAAATGCGATTTAATAAAACGGAACTTGTATTACAATTACTTCATTTAGAATCGGGAATCGCAAAAAATTGAAGATAATAGCATAAAAAACTAAAGCAAGCGGTCCATGTATATTATAGTCTATGCTCACACACACACACAAAAAGGATCACTATGCCAGAAAAAAATATTGACAATATTTTCAGATTCAATCCAGAAAAACACAAAAGTTGATCACTGATACAAACACAAAGAAATTTCGTATTCTAAGACATAGAAATATTAGAAAATGTTTTTTTTGTTGTCTTTTTCAATAAATGGTGAATGATTCTGGAACAAGCTATGTACAGAAGGCTCTGTTTACACATGATTCACTCTCAGGGATAAATGCTGATTGAATCCAAACTTTAATCAGTTTAATGCAGTTTTTGTGTGTAATTATTTTCTATTTATTTCTTTTTTCATGTAGCTTTTACTTTCTAGGTTAAAGTTTAATTTCAACAATAAACATATTTTTCATGTTTGAAAATAAAAGTATGTTTATGCCGCACAAAAAATTGATCTGACAATACATGTAAGACCATATCCTAAGCTTTGTGCTCTAGAAAATCTTCTTCTTCTCAGCATTTGTTCTGACTGCCTCCCCAGCTGTAAGTTCAGAATTCACAGCCCCACAATGAGTCCCTGTCTGTGGACGCATTCACACCGGAAAACAATGCTTTGAGGGAAAAAAAATCGATGAATGTTAAAACAATTTGTCAGATGCTTGCTTGAAGAAGACTCAAGATTTTTATTTTCCGAACTTGTTAAAGGAAAACTAATCTCGGATTATGCTATACAACTGTGGCACCACACCCAGCACGGCCAATCTTCATGCCGCTGATCACAGTCCAAGAGTCAGTTTCCGGGGAGTACATTTCGCAATGGCGCAGCCGCGAGTTTCCATCAAAACCGCCGCAGACGTATATCCTGCTGTCAAAGACGGCAATACCGAACCAAGCTCTAGGGGTAGTCATGGGCGTGATGGTAGTCCACTGTCTAGTGACTGTGTTATACCTGGAAAAAAAAATTAGATATACAAATATTGCATTATGCATAAGGAAGGTTGAGACTGGAAACTACACTACCATACAATTCAAGAAACTTTTGGCAGTTTTAAATTTTACAAATAAATAATTTACTAACGGTTATTGTAACTAAATTATATACTAATTATTTTATCAAATCATTCATTTTGCTCATAATTTTTTTATACTGTTCAAATAATACTTTTGTGGATTTTTTTTTTTAAAGCAAAGGGTTAAAAAAGGGAATGAACAAAGTGGTTTCACTTTTTAAAGGCATTACCAAAAGAACTGTACAATGCAACTTGATTTCCTAACAGTATATAGGTTTAGTTTAAATAAAGCACATTACAAACAAACATGGTAGACTTTCCAGTTATTGTTTATTGCACGTAAAAAAAAAATATATATAGACTTTGACATTTTTCTGGAAAACAGTATCAGCATCTACTTGTTCAGTTATGGCAAGGGAAATAAAGTAATAAGGGTAAGCATTCAGAGGTCAGAACAGCACATAATATCTAATAAAACGTTTCACCAAATATGACCACTGATTCTCACAAGCAAGTTGTCTTTCTACCAGATTGGCATTCCTGCATGAAATGGTTTGTTCTCAATTTCAGTTAGTTTTGCTAAATAAAGATCTGGCATCATTCAAAAACACTTATGAAAATATATAAGACTATACTTAAACCATGAGTAGGCCTAGGTCGCAATAATCTTCTTTGTAATCTTCTAATTGTGTTTAAATTATTAAATAATATAAGACAAATAAATGGATCAGAGACGAAATGCGGGAATAGCCACCACAATTCAAATATGTTCATAGAAATAGCCGTAGCTCATGAACAGAACAGGGCAAAATATAGTGTTGAGGCCAAATAAAACTTTACAAAAGAACAATACAACAAGAATTTAGTGCTAGGGGCCTAATGATGCATTTGTCCCAGCTCCAGGCAGAGGCAGATGTTGCTCCCTCTGGACTTCCTCCATGATGATGTTGGTTCTGATATTTGTCCCACTACACACAAGAATTTGACTTTGGTACAAATGCCAAGATTATGGTACTTACCTCTCAACCAAGTCGAAATACTGATCAATGTGTCTGTACCGTCCGCCAAAGGCATAGATGAAGTGGTCAAGGGTCACCATGGACAGCCCCGAGCACGCCTTCTCCATCTCTGGTGCGAAGGACCACTCTCCCGTGTCTGGGTCATAGACCTCCATGCTGGCCCTGTCCATGTGCGGCCCTTTGTCATATCCACCTGGAAGAAGAACAATTTCAATACAAAAATTGTTTTTATTCAGTTCAGTCTGTTGGTGTTTGCAAAGGGGCTTAATGACCTAATGACTTGATACATGGGAATTCAACAAAATTCTTTAAAAAAAAAATCTTTCCTTTACATACAATAATAAAATTGTGGGCTTTTCAAGGTAAAAAAACTATCATCCAACAAAGCCAATAAACCCTTTTGAAACTGATAATTTAATTTTATATAATCATTGAGGTAATTGTTTATTGCAACACATTGTCAACTTTAAACTTTTCTTTAGAACAAATATATGTGTTTCCAATGAGGGAATAAAGTGGACTATACAATGCCTCACTGCTGCAAGCTGCTGCTTTCACAGCTGCCCCATCTCAAGTGTTTTTACATTTTATTTACTTGGATAGCTTTTATCACACATGGACGCGTACATCACAAACTTCATAACACTTTTGTGGTTTACTTACAGTAATTATTATAAAACATGACCAGGGATAGAGATCCAAGACTGCACAAAATATAATTTCATTGTAATTAAACACATGACTACAGGTTTAAAAAAAAAAGGCTATTTAAAAAATACAAGTAGATACTGTTCAAGTTGATAAACGTTTTTTAACTTTACGTGACATGCATTCTGACTTCTTCAAACATGCACAGACTAGTTCATTTTTTGTACTGGGTGACATATGAACTCCCCAGAGATTTTTAAGTTGTTTTTTTTTAACCATTTGAGGATGGCTTTGTGTTGAAACATAACAACATACCCTGTATATACTTAATTATTTTCCTTTGTCTATACAATGATTACTGACAACTGCCCCAAATTGCTATATGCCTCCCCTGCAAATTTTTTAATTCATAATTATTTAAGCCATACCTGAGCATCCCACCCAAAACAACAAGGCTAAATCGTGACCTGCTCAAAACATTGATAATTTTGGGGTGGACAGATCTTCTAAAGCAAGTCAGAAATAAAAAGCAGCTAGCAAGCTTTGAGGCTCACAAGCATAACACAACTGAAGCTGCATATTAAAAATACCTGCTACATATATTTTCCCATCACACACTGACACTCCAGCGCCAGCCCTTCTTCTCTTCATGCAGTTCACAAAGGACCATGTCTCAGTTTTGGGGTCGTAGCACTCCACAATGTTAAAGCTTCCTGCCCTGTCCTCCCCTCCTGTTGGCGCAAGGAAAAAAAAAAGAAGAAGAATTTGATCAGTTGCCATTTCATGACTTAACACCCCATTCAAACTACAAGGCAATTACAAGCACAGCCACCAGACAAAACTTATATTGAACTGAGAGCTGAGTGGTAGTGGTTTTAAATGCCCACAGAAATCAATGGACTGTGGATTCCTATATGGAATGTGGATTCCTATATGGAATGTGGATTCCTATATGGAATGTGGATTCCTATATGGAATGTGGATTCCTATACCAATGAGTTATGGGCTCCAATGTTTCCTTTTCCTCTTGAATAAAATAATACCCAAACTTGGAAAATCTGGTCACAAAGTGACAAGCCCAGTTCTGATACATGCATGTAAGGACTATTTATAACTACTATTGGGCCACCAGTTTTCTTTCAATGTCTAATGGTCTTTGGGTTAAACACTTTTAAACAAATTTCTTAGGCCAAGAGCATATATAGCTTGTCAGAGCTGTTGCTGTGTGGAAGATGACAACCACAGTATGGACAAAAGTGGTAATCTTCTATCCATGTAAACTCCCACAGCAAAAAAACTAACAAAATTAATACTTATTAGGAATGTTAATGTCTCTGCTGGAAGAAAAGGCTATTATAAGATTTATATATTGACACTGTTTATAATGCTTTTATTCTTCTCAACCATTTTCTAATAGCAATCAACAAATTATCCAATCATTTCAATCAATGAATCTTATTGCATCAGAAAGTACCACAACACAACGACATATGACGTGAAACCTAAGGGAAATGCAACTGACCTATGGCATACAAGTGTCCGCCCACCGCAGCCACCGCCACGAATGACCGGGCCAGCTTCATGTTGGGCTTGTGCTCCCACCTCTTGCGGACGGGGTCGTACATTTCGATGCAGTGGAGGTAGAGCGTGTCGTCCTGCGTGTCCGCCAGGGCACACTCTCCACCTACGGCATAGAGGACGCCATCCAGACTGGCCGCACCCACTGCAGTCCTGGCTATATTCATAGGGGGCTGCAATGCAAGTACAAGACATTGACAAATACAGAAACTAAGAAGCAACCATTCAGAATTAATAAAGGAGTTTAAAAAAAAAAATTGGTACTTCAGTCATGTTTTACTGAACTGCCAAAATACAGACTTAATACATATAAAAATTCTCAAGATTTTAACAGACATTTTTTTAAGATATAACTAGGCAAAAAAAAAAGAAATTTTGCTCAGAAACAATTGAAAGCTAAAAAAAATTTATAAATTATTATTTTTCTTTTCTAGAACTTGCACATTTAAAGAGCTGGTGTTGGGGATGGATAACCCTACCGAATCTGCAAAAGTAAAATGGTGATACACTTAAAGAATAACGATAACTACCAGTAGTTCATCTAAACTGAAACATTGCGGGTTCTATCCCTTTGCCACCAACCAATCCCTGCCGCCCTACAGGAGTTTTGGGACTAGAGGACATAATAATCGCCTGGAGCACACTGAGCATGCTAAAATAGCATGGATAGAAGAGCTAAATAAATAACCATTATTATTATTAAAAGAGCTGTTAAAAAATTAAGAAACACCAAAGATTAGTACTCCTGACATTTAGTAATGTGACGCTCTCTCAGCAAGCACAGAGAAATAGATTGTCCAAAAAGGTTTGTCAGCTGATTCAAACAGCAAGTACAAGACTAACAACAAGGTCAGTAAAGAAAAATCTGTTTATAAATTCCAAGAAGCATTCCATAAATGTTGACAGGTGCTGTTTACAATATTATCATTAAATAGAATAAATTAAACATAAACTAAGATATAAAATGAGATTAAAAGTAACAGCTAAATATATAATATAAAGCACTATATATATAATTAATTAAATTATAATATAATTAAAAGCACTTCTATAATTTAACTGGTAACCCTAATGCCACAAAACTTCAGCGTATTCTAACTAGTGTTTTTTTTTAATTATAAACAAGCTGATTACAGTTAGAGCTTCAAATACATGAACTGCAATCTAGTGTTAATATTTAGAAAGCATAAGACATTGTGTTGTATACACTCAAACATGCAATATCAAAACCAGATTTGGTCGTGAGGGCCAAAATAAAAAAGATACCAAAACCTGTCTGGAAAACTGTATAAAGTTACAGCAATAACAAGTGAGTTAAACTGCAAGAAAAATCATCATCATAAGGTGCCTTGCCGGATGGTGTGGGCAATCATGTCTATCCACAGATCTTTTATTCTGGCAAACTCTAGCATTTCCGTTGTTCCTGCCATGCCATGCCACTCCGTTAGATCATATAGCATCTTCCTTCTCTGTCTTCCTCTGTGTTTCTTTCCCTCTAGCTTTCCAGTTATTATGATGTTTTCTATGTTTTCTTTTCTAATTATGTGGGCTACCTACGTTGATTTTCTTTTAATGATCTTTACAATTATTTCTCTGTTAGCGTTTGACATTTTGAACACCTCCACATTAGATATTTTCTCTGTCCATGCCACTCGTTGCATTCTTCTATAGAGCCACATCTCTGCACTTTCCAAGTATGCAGTCATTTTTTTTTCATTCTCAATGCCTCACAGCCATATAATAAAATTGGTTCTATGTGGCACTTTAGTTCCTTCTTCCTTGTCTCAATCTCTAATGATTTGTTTCTTAATATATTTTTCATTTTCATGAAGGCACCTTTAGCTTGTGCAATTCTATAAGCAAAATAGGGCAGCTTTAACTCAAATGTAAAGTTAAATCACTTTGCATATAAAAAACGGTTCGAACCCTGAAACACATTCATCCATCGGCATGTCTCACTGAAAAGAAGGCCTGCGAGTACAAAAGCTAGAGATCTTGGTTGTCAGCGGGTCGTTCTCATGATCTTGTATAAAATATAACGTAAGAGATATCCCATCATGCATCAAACTCACCATATGTATCCACTGGTCAAGAAGGAAGTCGTATCTTTCGGTGCTCTTCAGCTGGCTGTCGGTGCTGTTCCGGCCCCCCATCACGTAGATGCAGGGCGGCTGCGCCCTGGGGAGGACGGCCTCCAGCTCGCTGCTGTCCTGCTTCATGCGGATGGCCTTGCTGATGAGCAGCTGGCACTTGGGGCAGGTGCGGAAGTACTCAGACTTGAGCACCACGTTCTCCAGAAACTGACGCTCCAGGAGGGCCAGGCGAATGTTCTGAAGTATGACACAGGCCCTGTCCAAGCGCTTTCCTGGGTCATACTGCAGCCAAGAACAAGCAGCCTCAAACACTTGGTTTTCACTCATCACCTGATGGTGAGATTAAAAAAAACACTAATTAGCATAATGCTATATCTAGACAGCAACAACACAGATACACATGTCTGCACACCAAAGAAAGTATTACAAAATTGTGCTTTATGATTATCTGTCTACAAATGGATATAGAATTAGGTAAAGAGGTCGGCTGAGAAACACCTTGAAGATAAAAAACACTAATTAGCATAATGCTATATCTAGACAGCAACAACACAGATACACATGTCTGCACACCAAAGAAAGTATTACAAAATTGTGCTTTATGATTATCTATCTACAAATGGATATAGAATTAGGTAAAGAGGTCGGCTGAGAAACACCTTAAAGATAAAAAACACTAATTAGCATAATGCTATATCTAGAAACCAACAACATGAATAAACGTGTCTGCACACCTAAAAAATAAAAAAAATAAAAAAATTGCAGTTTATGATATCTATCTACAAATGGATATGGAATTAGGAAAAGAGGTCGGTTGAGAAACACCTGGAGGTAATATATAGGTTTAACTGAAGTCAGATAAAGAAACTGACCCAGGATCGGGATACCCGGAGAACTCTTTTTGATGGTTTATGTTCCCAGGTGAGGCGAGAGGCATAATTAAGAAAGTAAGATATGGAATTAGTATTTTTTCTTTTAAATAACAACCTATGTCAATATGTAGGTGAAACGTTTGAATGCTGTTAAAATGTGTTTATTATGAGCTACATCTATATAATACCACCTTTAATATACCCACCCACCTTGTTGCAGTTCTACTTTGTTTCACATTTGCTGCCTTTACAAAAGTGTTTTTTTTATCGACTCCTGTTTTGTACCCATTACCCTGGAGCTATACCTACAGCAAGGTTTAAAACCAGTGTGTGTGTCTTATAATACTTGAATAAAACTGAGAACTACACATAAATTTTTGAAAGACTATGTGCTCCAGAGAACACTAGTGCAGACAGAGATATCTTGTCCCAACCTGTAGCTTGTCAGATTTCAACAATGTGATTAGCCTGTCTTCTGGCAGATCAAAGAACTCCTCCATCCTGATGACATCCAGGAAGTTTTGATAGATGAATTGGCGGGCCACAGCTTCCAGCTCTGTACAGGAATAGATGTCTGCAAAGTAATGGATACCTGGAAAAGAAAAATGGGTCATTAAACAATGTAACCTACAACAAAATACTTTGTTCTTTTCTTGAATGTCTTTGTGTCCAAAATTTTGATATTTTCAAAGCACCAATAGTTATAAAAGATAAAATAATTCTTTAACAATATATCACTACTAATCTACTACTAGTCAAGGACAGGCCTAGGCACACCTCAGCCATATTATGTAGCTGTGTGAGCTTGTAGATTTTCAGAATGTGACATTAGTTTAATTGAGACATTTTGAAGTCAAACAATCTACATTTTTATTTTAAATAAAACCCTGATCATTTTTCTTCATTCCCAAAATGTTGATTTCTCCCATTTAGTAATTCTTGAGGCTATTGAAAAATATTATACAAACAATGTTGTCATATGGGCTTTTTTTAGGTGTAGAAATGCAGAATTACTTTTACTTAGCTTTATTTTTCTTTAAAAAAAAAGTGTTCTTAACTAACAAATTTATTAGGATTTATGCCAAGTGTATATATGGGGTATGGTGGCCAAGCTGCAGAGCGTTCAACTGGTGATCTGATGGTTCTGGGTTCGAATCCTGGTGCAGACTAGGATTTTTTCCCAGGACTTGAGGGTGCCCCTGAGTCTATGCAGCTCGGATGGGTACCTGACTCTAGTTGGGGTAAAGTAAAGACAGCTGGGCATTGTGCTGTATACCGTGGCCACAGAAACTGGCGAACGCTGGCTTTATCACCAATTATCAGTTTGATCCGAAGAGTACTTTACTTTACATAAGTGGAAAAGGATCAGAAAGACAGTTAGTTTCCCTTATTAGAGAACTGACCTAAACAATTTGAAGCTGTCAGCTGGTTCTGAAGGAAGAGGGAGCACATCGTGCGCAGAGCGTTAAGGCCCAGCATGCTCGCCCCTTGCAAGACCGCCTGAACGTTGTCCACTGTGACCTCGATGCAGCAGGTGTACATGAAGTCCAGGAGCAGTGCCATCGTCGAAGACTCTATGCCGTGGAGCTCCACAAACTCCCTCTCTGACTCGAGCATTCCATTTGTGAACATGGCACGGAGGTAAGGGCTACATCCTGCCAACACCACCTGTGACATGAGAAAGAAGGTAATTACCCCGGAAAGCTGAAATATTGTATCAATTCTACTCTTTCTGACCTCCCTTTCAGCCATCCTCACTAAAATTGTAAAGACAAAATCTTAAAAAAATCATATACATATTTTTCAATATCTATTATTATACAGATTTTACAACAGTGAATGTGTCATGACAAATACAACCAAATGTTCAGTATGTAAATTATATATATCCATTAATTATAATGTTCTAGTGTTTTAAAGAGTTCAAATACACTGGCTATAAATTACAAAGGTTTATATCTAATAGGACTAAATAAAAAAGAACATCATTTTAAAACATTGAGTGATTATAAATGTAGTACTTGATAAGATACACAGAAATCTTTATGTATTTTAATTATATATTGCAGATATATTGCTATTGCATCACAGGTTAGCCAATACCATTTAAATGCTTTTTTTAAAAAGAATATTTTTTTTCATTCTCTATTATCAATAAAATATTAATTTCCAGATCCATTTAATATTACAGATTTAAAATGTATAAAACCTGAAAAGAGTAAGATAATATAATTCAAGGCAAATATTAAAGACTGGCTCACTCTATGTGCTGAGAACTTGGAGCCTCCTACACAGAGCACAATATCACAGAGCTGCTGGTTGATTCTCAGTTCCTGCATAACATCAAAAGCAGCATTGGCCTGAGTCTGTATATTGTACACCCTTGACTCTATCATCTTCCTATAGAAAGGTTTAAGGCAAAAACTACAGATTGCTGGCATCATGGTTGAACAGTTAATGGCAATTATTTGTTCACACTTTTTTTAAAATGATTTTAACGCAGAACAAGATTTTAACTAATATCAAACATTTACATAGGCCTAGAGGTTTCACTGTGAATGACTGGTGAACAGTATAGCAATAACAAAGAAAAAGGCAGACATGACAGTATAGTTTATGTTGATAAGAAAACTAAAAATGCATTCTTGGGTTATTGGTATAGTATTAGATTGCCTCTAAGAGTAGGCTAACTTATCTTTTATCCTACATGCTATGGATGATACTTCTCTAAGTGGGTCTGAGTCTAGTCTTGCATTTTATGAATTATTTTAAGTTATTGATTTTCCTGACATAGACAGCTTTTATGAAAAATTAGAAAAATTACATGACGATGCACCACGTCATGATGTGAAAATAGTACTAGGAGACTTCAATGCCAAAATTGGAAAAGAAAAAGCATTTAGACCAACTATTGGAAAAGAAAGCCTGCATGAGGATAGCAATAACAATTGAGTCAGACTGATAGACTTTGCCACAGGAAAAGGCATGAGCATTAGCAGAGAAAATTTCCTCATAAAAACATCCACAAAATAACATGGACATCACCTGATGGCAATACTAAAAATCAGATCGACCATGTGCTTATAGATAGAAGACATGGGTCGGACATACTGGATGTTAGAAGCTATAGGGGAGCAGATGCTGACTCAGACCACATGCTAGTCAAAATCAGATATAAGCAAAAAATATCCACTATCTACAACAGCCAGAATAGGAAACAGAAACACTATGACAGCCAAAAACTTATCAAAGATCCACTAATAGCAGAAAAATGTAAAACTTTACTCAAACAAAAACTTACAGAAGGAATGACAGAAAATGAGGACATGGACAACAACATTAACAAACATTGGGATAGAATTAAAAAGGCAGTAAAGAGCTCAACTGAAGAAATAATAGGTTACAAACAAAGCTATAAAAGAGGAGGATGGTTTGACAATGAATGCAGACAAATTCTAGATGACAGGAACAAAACAAGAATGATGATGCTACAAAGAGAAACCAGGAAATACCAGACAACTATACACAGAAGCTAGAAGGAAAGCCACTAAATTATGCAGAAAGAAAAAAAGGGAATGGGAGAAAGCTAAACTATTGGAGATTAAAGAACTGGCAAGGAACCGAGATGTGAGAGGAATGTACATGAAAATAAAGAATGAGAAAAATGGTTTTCAAGCAAGACCCCACTGTGTGAAAATAAACAGGGTGAGCTAATAACAGAAAACTGCAGAGTTCTAGAGAGATGGGTAGAATACTTTGAGGAACTACTAAATAAACCAAATACAGGAGAAAATGACACACACCAATATAACCTGCCCTATGGAGGACCAGACCCTCTTGTAAACTCACCAACTCTAGAGGAAACAACAAAGGAAAAAATGCCACTCAAGAACCATAAAGCCCCAGGAGATGACCTTATCACAGCAGAGCTTATTAAATACGGGAGAGAGCTACACATAGAAATACACAAGCTAATAGAAAAAATATGGCAAGAAGAAAAAATGCCTACAGACTGGGAAACTGCATTAGTAACACCAATACACAAGAAAGGATCAAAACTTAATTGTGCAAACTATAGAGGAATCTCCCTTTTAAATGTTACATACAAGGCTATGTCTAAATTAATAGCAAGTAGACTACAACAATATACAGAAAAGATACTAGGTGATTACCAATGCGGATTCTGACCTAACAGATCCACAAATGACCAGATCTTTATCATTAGATGTCTGCTTGAAAAATGTTATGAATATAATATACCAGTACATCAACTCTACATAGACTACAAAATGGCTTATGATAGTATTAATAGAAAATATCTATATGAAACACTAGAATTCTTTGGGATCCCTAATAAGCTAACTAGACTAATATACATGACACTTGTAAATCTAGGAGTAAAGTCAAGGCGCAGGGAGAATACTCGCATGAATTCCCAAATCAACAAGGACTACGACAAGGAGACTCACTATCGTGCATGCTATTTAACCTAGTATTAGAGAGAGTCATTAGAAACATTAATGTAGACACTAGAGAACGATAACAGAATATTTCAATACAGAAGCCCCCAATATACACCCCAGTGGAACTCTATATAGCCAACCTCTGCAGTACCTAGCGTATGCTGATGATATAGCCTTACTTGGAAATAATAAAAATGCCATTCAACAAGCTCTTACAGAGCTGTACAAACTGGCAGGACTTGAGATCAATGACAAAAAAACCAAGTACATGGTACTGATGAGGGATGATACAAAGGAAGAAGATAAGGAAGACTTCAAAACCAAGAATCGCACATTTGAAAGAGTAGATACTTTCAAATACTTAGGGTCACGCCTTAATGAAAGGAATGAGATACTACCTGAGATAAAAGAAAGTATAGCTGCAGGAAATCGTGCCTATTTCAGCCTCCAAAATGTGTTCCGCAACAAAAATATCTTGAAAAGAACAAAGAAGGTGATGTACAAAACCATAATAAGACCAGTGGTGATGTACAGCAGTGAAACATTGACAATGTCAAAATCCATTGAGACCTTGCTTAATACATGGGAAAGAAAAGTGCTGCGGAGGATATATGGCAGATGGCTGGAGCTCAAGAACAAATGAAGAACTGTACACCCTGTATTAGGATCCAATGGTGGTAGCTGAGATAAAGAAGGGCAGATTGAGATGGGCAGGCCACTTGGAAAGAATGACAGACTGCAGAGCAGCCAGAACAGCACATCACCAGAGACCAAGAGGCTTAGGGGCAGACCAAGACAAAGATGGCTCGAAGCTATAGAGTCAGATCTGCAAATTCTTGGTGTGCGGGCTTGGCGAAGGAAAGCCCGGGATAGGCCCGAATGGAAGGAGGTGGTGAAGCAGGCCAAAGCCCTACATGGGTTGTAGCGCCATAGGCATAGGGATGGATGGATAGCCTATTGATTTTCCTGGTTTGTTCAGGCAACCTATTCCATGCCCGGATGCCATTTGGGAAGAAATAATACTGATATTATATATGCATTTGTTCTTGCAAATGGCAAATGGGATAAGAAAAGTGTTTTTGTCCTTATCATTATTGATCATGGTAATAGATTGTTAAAAAAAATAATAAAGCGTTTTGTAGTTGTATTTCTAAGTCGGTTAGGCTATATATATCATAGGCCATAGGCTTAATATTAATAGAGTTAGAAGGTATATAGTATATAGTATAGGCCCTATTGCCTATTGGTCTACTATTATATATTAGGCCTATTTGATAGGCCTTGTTTATGTGTCTGTATTTTATATGATGAAAAAACAAATATATAGTATAGCAGTATAGCCTATTGTAGGAAAGATTAAGATTAAGTATGCCCTAAGATAGGGCCTACTCATTCTATTAGGCATGATTAGGGTCTACATTGAGTCTACAATGTCAACATATTTATGACTGATTTAAGTGATTGACACTGATTGCTAATCATGTTAATTAATGACAATGACACTTTTCAAGATGTATATTTATAAATTATTTGATGCTGGGAGCAAATAGCCTAAGTAAGGCCTGAATACTTAACAATTAAGACTTAAAAAAGACCAATCCACATACATAGCATAGTCCATAGATGATAGTAGTAAGTAGGCTAAGCCCAAGTGACTAAACTACTAAGTGTAAACTATAAACTATAATACTATAATTTTAATGCTCCATCCAGATTCCAGAGAGACTAAATTAGCCTACACAGTACACATACTAGACTGTCACTAGACTCTAGAGTTCTAGAGTCACTCTAGACTAGTTAATTAGCCTACTAGATCTAGTACTAGTCAGACTAGTCTAACTCTAAGTCTCTAAGTCTAAGTCACTCTAAGTCTAGTTACAGTCTAGATTAGTCTGTCTAGTATTTTAATATAAATGTCTTTGAATCTTTGAAGTTTGAACGTAGGCCTACTCAAAATCAAAATAATCTACAAGACCAAAATGAATGAAGATATTGGCAAGTCTAACGACGACAATACATTTGAGAAGCTATCCATACTGTACAAAAAAATATTAAATTTAACATACAAGTAGGCCTACTTTTCAAGTAGCACTTACTTGCTACTTACTTCGTTGTGCTCGACATTGGGTCATTCAGAAAACATTTGTTTATATGTGTAAGGAAAAATACCAAATTAAAATTTTACATGGACAAAATAAATTGATGTCTAAATTTCCTTTGAAATTAAAAAAATTGGTGTAGATAGAAAAATTATTGTTTTATAATCAAAGCATTTTAAACTTTAGATAGCAAAAAAAAAATTATGTCAAGAAATATTATTTAAGATTGCATTTTTGTAGAATACGATGACTATTTTTTTTTTTTAATGTAAGGGGCATTACTCTTAATCATTTCATGTGAACTAAAATGGCGACTTACACAGGCATGAGTTTTGTTTCTAAAAAAAATGAAGTTATATATTATATATATATTTAACAATTAGGCCTATAATTTTAATGTACAATTTTTTTTATGAATTCATTTTATGGTGGCGTTTTTATGTATCTATACTGACTATACTATAACTTATTAACTATAAATAATAATGATTGAATTTTATTGAATAACTGAAAAACAACCTCAGACCTCAGTGTCTCAGACTACTCAGAATGACTGTACTGTAGTAGTGTAGTCTGTGTTGCAATGCCAATAATGCCGATGCTCAGATTTAAAATTTATTATATAAGCATAAAAAGTATAAGGACAAAAATACCATGATTTGATATATAATAGGCATATGCCGCCATAGGCCTATCCACTTTCCTAACTCATTTTTTTAAAAAGAGTCTTGATCTTGAATTTGTTTTTGACAATGCCTTCACACACTCACATCTAATTCTAAGTCTTAGTTAGTTAGGTTAAGTCTAAGTAGACAGTATCAGTAAATAACTTCAATGAATCAACTTGTAATTTAATTGTATATAGGCTAATTATTGAAAATGTGTAGCCTAGATAATATTGAATATTGCAGATAATTATTGTAAATAGGCCAGTGTTAATTTTTATTTTAACTGATGTATTTTTGGAATTAGGCATTATCCTGAAACTGAAAGACCAGTCGACTAAGTTGGAAGATAAAATCAAACTTGCAACATTTGCCTGGGTGTCCGAGGATGTTTGTATACCAAACAAACATCAGAGTTTAGTAGATTTCATATCTGGACTTCTGATCAATAGAGAAAAGTAAGTCCAGATGAAAGCTTATTAAATTTTTTCAAGCATGAAATTTTGTTGCATTACATTTTTCCTATTTTTCCAGTTTATGAGAAATACATTAAAATATATGACATCCAGATGTCCTAAAGGAATGAAGGTGTAGTCTCCTTTGTCTCTGCCAATAGTCTTTCTCCTGGTCCTGGCTTTCCTCTCTTTGTTCCTTTCTGCAAGGGTATCTGTTGCTACTTTGGTGTCCTCTCGCATCTTTGACCGCAAGAGGCACGTTCCTCAGCCAAAAGCCTCTTAAATGATTTGTGAGAAATATAGTGGCCTTTAATGGTATAATGAAGGATGTTATGTGCAGAGCATTATCCACAGAAAATTTCACATAATGCAAAGCAAATATTATATACTCTGACAGTTTTTTTGCATTATAATATAACAGTGAGTGTTAAGCACATATGACTGAACATAATGCTGATCATTACACCAAGCCATTCGGTTTATTATAATGTATTGAATATGAAATAGGTTCCAGGGGCTAGAGTTTATCCTTTTCCTCTTTCAGATCCTCATTCAGTTGGGTGTTTCCATTCTTTTTATGTACAGTACATTCATTATAATCGAAATATTTTTGGTAACACCGAGCCCTATGCACTATGAATGCACAAATGACAGGACATAGCTTAATAAATTTTGTAGTGCCTTAATGGCTGTTTATTGTTTTCTCTTGTGATCAACTGGTCACAGGGTCCGAGAGGTCAAAACAATACACATAAAGTTGTGATGCTACGAACGAAACTGACATACCACAATAATGAACATTACTCCAAGGCAGCAGATGTAGAATCTTTGATTTAGCATGGTCCACAAACATGCGACCGGGTCAAGTTGGAAATTTTGATAAAAAAAAATTGTTGATTTACAAAAAGATTTCCTTAGGAAATCCCCCTTGATGTCTACAAATATCTTGCAGTATCGTCCTATAGATTTTCTACCAGTTCATTTTTTAAAAAAAGGCTTTGTTGATTCTTTCTTTACAATATCTATGCTGTTTTTTTGCTTCTCCTGAAAATTTTTTTTTTTTTTACTTGGCTAGTTAGCGCCCAATAGAATCGATACATTATATAAAGTCATTTAGATCCAAAGTATGCATCTTAATTTCTCTTTTATTATTATGTTTTCCTTTATTTGCATCTCTGCAGGCACAATTTACAGGACAATGATGTCAATCTGATATGGAGGACTCTGGATAAATTTTTTCATGCTTTAGGCACTACAGTCATAGCTAAACCTTCTTTTTTACAGGTAGATTCATTTTTAGGACCTAATTATATATTTGTGTATCTGTGTTCCTCTACGTGTTAAATTCTAAGTTTGCAACTAGTTTCACAAATTGAAGGACTAGAAGAAACTTACTTTTTAAACAAAATAACTGAAATGTGCTGGACCCAATAATCTTGTGTATAGAAGAACTGAATGCAGTCTCAAGACTTCATCCATAGATATTAAACATTTTGAATAAATATTTAGTGATAGTCTAATTAGAAAAAAAAGTCATCATTACTTGTCATTAACTTGTTGATAAGCTGAGTTAATAAATTTATTTAGAATGTTTTTATATGAAGAATTCATGCTTTATTTATTTTTCTTTATTTGTTCAGTTCATCATTGAAAGTATAAGTGCCCTGTGCACTGCTGACGCTAAAGGGTTTGACACAGTACAAGTCGCCTGCATGCTGAGATGTCTTAGGCAGTTTCTGCTGTCACAGTCAGTATCATACTTTGAGACATTGGTGAGGAGTCAGTCATGTGTTTTACTTAAATTTTGTTGTGTTTATAGGTATCTGTGGTGTAGCTATTGTCAGTTTATTTCGATTATGATCATTCCTCTGGGCTTGGGCCAAGGACGGGGAGAGATATATAGTAAAAATATCAGGATTTATCTTATGTCCCAGCTCTAATGGAGACCTGCGTTGAGTTTAGGGATGTTAATACCTTTTTTTTTCTTCAAAACCAGTTTTTGGTCTCCCCCCACCCCACGCAATCTCACGGGCCAGAAAAGCCAAATGTGGCTAATTTTATAGGTATTTTTTTATAAAATAGTTAAAACCCAATATTAGTGTTTGTAGGGCTGTCAAGAGGTTGATTTGTGGGAATATAATATGACTTTTTACAATTTATCATAAAATTCTTAAGAATTAAAAAATTGTGGGCTAATTGATTATTACATTGCATAAAGCCGACATGGTAAGAGCTTTCAATTGTGATAATCAAATTTCCGATTAAGGACAAGCGTGCCAACTTTAAATTGTCTATATTCTACTAAAATATTTGAATAAACTTCAGTCTAATATGAAAGACATGTTGTATTAACAAACACAGCGGACTTAGACTGAATTGTTTTATCTGAAAATGTTTAACGTAGCGCAAATCAAAAGACACAGACCCAGTGTCTAGCCAAATTGTTCAGAGTCACAGGGAAAACCTAGTTTTGCGTCTCCATTGCGTACATTAAATGGGAGCACACATCAAAAGGATGAGCCAAAGATTTATGTTAATTGTAACTTCAAATTAGGTTTGATGTTTTTACCATATCTCTCTCTTTTTTTTTCTTCAAGAATTGTTTTCTGCAAATCCAGTATTATATTTCAAAAATATTTTCATCAGAACCCAAAAAAATTGTGTGCTACTTGAAGTCCCTATGCTCTATTTTTTTCCGTAGGCAGCATTTTTTTTTCATGCAGTGTGGGAATTTAATAAAAGAAAAGTAGAAAAATGACAGAGCTACTTGGGCTTCAATAAGACCTTAAAAGAACAAAGCATGTGTTATTTGTTTTTGTTAAATATTTTTTTCAATCATGAGAGTAACAAATGTATCTCCCCCAGTTGTCACTTGTGGGTGCTATCTGTCAGCTGATGCTCAACCCGGAGTTTGACTTTGTTCACAGGGATCTTGAGGAGTTATTGGAATGTTCCATAGCACTTCTGACCAAATGCTTCAGGACACATGCAGAAAAAGCACAGGTAAAGCCCGTAATCCTTTATCTATTTAAGTTTAAGTCTCATTTCATATTTTTTTGTGCTATTTACTATTTTACCTTTCCTTTTTAAAAAAAAATAATTTATAAACTTTAAAGTACTAATTTTACAGGTATGACTTAAAAACAAATAGGCTTGGGGTTGATGGTGTTAACAGTTCAGTACATTTGTGTTGATTATTTGCCATTTTCAGTTGCACGTGCATTGATTTCATATAGGATTAAATGCTAAAAGCAAAGCTTCTTATCACTAACACAAGGCATCTGATGAATCCTCTTGTTTGCCAGAGCCACACAAAATCATGAGCTGTGCCATATTGTACCATATGATAATTAATGCTATTTGTATAACATATCATTTAAATGGAAGTAAATTGATGCAAGAACAGTTTGAAGTGAACAGGTCTAGAAAGGTCAGTGAAGCATTCCAGTGAGAAAGAGGAGAACGAGCCAGTTTTGTAATGAACTAATTGTGTTTCTTTTTTCTCTAGGCAGTGAGCAGTTTGGCAGACAAGGTTCTCAAACCTGCCCTGAAGCTACTTAGTGTCAGGCCTTGTCCGAAACTGTTGGAGTTTCTAATCAACTGTCTCTTATCTGAGTGAGTCATTTATAAGTCATCATTTGTTTTAGGAGATGGGCATTTGTCTGGCTCAATACAGCGCCATTAACAGAACCTCAGACCCAAGTCATTTACTTTTGTTCTTAAGATATTGGCACAAATATTATTGATGAGTTTAAAATTAACAATCAAATATTGACATTTTATTCTATATCAGAAATAACATTTTATATGGATAACAATTAGTATTTTTTTAACCATGGTGTTAGATATTTAGAGTGAGAAAGAAAATGTGACCTGCTGATTGCGATAGCCACACAATCCACATGTAGGCCTTTCCCACAGAAGTGTGGCGGATGCTGCTTCACTGGCTCCATAGATCAAATTTGTCTGATGGCCTTACTTTACTTTTATTTATTCACCAGGGATCAGCACAGAAAATATGTAGAGTATCTGACTTTCCAGTCCACACTTAAAACTGGGCAGAAGGACAAAATAAGCATGAAGAAAAGCACTGTGAACATCTTTGGCTTGTTGTCTGATCATTGCACTCAGGTAGGTGTTAGTGGGGCTTGCTATGGCATGCATCTGGATTAATTGCTTGCTTAAGATTTCTAACTTTTGGCTAACTCGCTGGCACATTTTGCCAAAGCAAGGTGTCAACAAAGTTCTGTTTTGACCTAAATATATACAGCTTTTAAACCAAAAAAACAATTTCATTCAAAAACAGTTATCATAAAGTTATTGATATGATACAGATAACACCAGGGGGGCATGGTGGCTGAGTGGCAGCACGTTCGGCTGGCATACCGAATGTCCTGTGTTTGAATCCTGGTGAAGGCTAGGATTTGTTCTCGGGTCTGGAAGGTGTCCTTGAATTTACTCAGCTCTGACAGGTACCTGGTTTAAGTTGCGGTAAATTAAAGACGGCTGAGCATTGTGCTGGCCACACAATCCCCTATTTTGCCGTTGCCACAGAAACCGGTGAACGCTGCTTCACCAGCCCTATGAATCAATTTGGTCCAACGGGTACTTAAAAAACAAACCAAAATTTGTCTATCGGCTGTTTAGTGACATGCACACTTTTTTTTACATATTTTCTTATATATTATTTAAAAAAATTAACATAGAATTATGTGTCTCCTGAGGGAAAAAATTATGGTAAAAAAATATTGACCATTGGTCAGCATTTAAAAAAAAAAATTTTGTTTATAATATTGCTACAAAAAAAGTATAAGAATTTCAACAAAAAAAATTTCCCTTTACCATACTATTTCCCAAACAGAATATTTGTGCCTGGTGTGGACCCTTTTGAGAATTTTCACCCTGATTTTAGCCATAATCCTGTTTATGGGCGCCTACTAGTCTTTTGAAAATTTTGTGGAAATTCATATCTGTTATGATTATGTTCTTCTTATTCTATGTAGGCAATAAAAATAAAATAAAAAAAACTGGGTCAAAAAGATACACGTTTGGGAAACGGCCGCTTTAATTATATTCAGAATTCATTTGTATTGTTTGTTGTTACTGTGCATGTCTATTTAAACCCGAAATGCTGTAAAACAATTTTTTCTTTCAATTGCTTTTACTCTAACATTTAAATCTGAATTTTTTTTTTTCCAGATTAAGGAGTCACCCTCCTTCAATTTCATTCCAACATTTCTCAAGGCATTTGCACAGCATAAGTTGTAAGTTTTATTATTTTATGTTTTGTGAATTTATAAATTGGAATTGTATTCTAAGTTAGGGTGTAAAAAATAAAGAGTTCATGTATGATGTTCAGGTCACTTTGGTCAGTTGGATTAGTGTGGTGGTGTTATTTTCAGCCAGGACATATAAAGGGATTGTGTGGTCAGCCTATTTTCTGTTCCTCTTCCTACAATTCCATGATATTGGAGCTGGGTAGGTTACGGGACAGTTGAGAATAATAGTTATAGTAGGAATTTGTTGGGCATATATATGTGAGCCATTAATAATTGCTGCTCAAAATAACATTCAAAGGAAGGATAAATAGCAAAGCTCCTTGGTTCAGACTTTGTTTTGGTGGAACAGGATTTATTAGGTAAGGAGTGGCTATAGCTCCTTGGTTCAGACTTTGTTTTGGTGGAACAGGATTTATTAGGTAAGGAGTGGCTATAGCTCCTTGGTTCAGACTTTGTTTTGGTGGAACAGGATTTATTAGGTAAGGAGTGGCTATAGCTCCTTGGTTCAGACTTTGTTTTGGAGGAACAGGATTTATTAGGTAAGGAGTGGCTATAGCTCCTTGGTTCACACTTTGTTTTGGTGGAACAGGATTTATTAGGTAAGGAGTGGCTATAGCTCCTTGGTTCACACTTTGTTTTGGTGGAACAGGATTTATTAGGCAAGTGCCGCAAGGAGTGGCTATAGCTCCTTGGTTCACACTTTGTTTTGGTGGAACAGGATTTATTAGGCAAGTGCCGCAAGGAGTGGCTATAGCTCCTTGGTTCACACTTTGTTTTGGTGGAACAGGATTTATTAGGCAAGTGCCGCAAGGAGTGGCTATAGCTCCTTGGTTCACACTTTGTTTTGGTGGAACAGGATTTATTAGGCAAGTGCCGCAAGGAGTGGCTATAGCTCCTTGGTTCACACTTTGTTTTGGTGGAACAGGGTTTATTGGGTAAGTGCCGCAAGGAGTGGCTATACCCATGTCAGTTTCTAGACAAACCTGGAAATATTCAAGTTTGTAATCAAAGCCCGTGAAAGGAATGGGGTAAAATCTCAAGATAATAATTATAATATGAGCCTGGGTCCTTAGACATTACACACCCCTGTTCTTAAAGATTATGGTTTAGATTAAGAAAGTTTGTCTCATGTGAACTAATAAAAATAATGGTAATTTATATAGCGCTTCAATGACATGTTTCTTCACTTGTTTGGTTAACTATGTCAAAAATGAAAATTTCTTCTGTCATATTGGTCAGAATTGGATCATTCTTTCTCTCTCTTTTTTTTTTAAAGTTTCAATATGTGTTATTTCAGAACAAGTCCGGAACACTGCTTCCTGATGTTGAGACACTTTGTCGACCTGGTTGTTGCCATTCGCTCTCAGGGACAGGGGCTCCTACTGTCACGCGTAGTCCAGTGTGTGCAGGCATGCCAGGATGCTGAATTTTTCAGCGCCAGCGGGAACGAAGCCTTGAAGTGGTTCTCCCAGCTCACTGAGAAAGTCCTGGAGCGGTCGAGGTTTGTGCTACAAGTGTTTTGCTTCTAATTGAAAGATATGGTGTTAGGGAGCTTACCCCGTGAGAGCGATATGTTCAGTTTTGTCCCTAGCTTTGCTTGAGAAACACAGTCAGGAATTGAGAAGTGCTTGATTGAAAAGAAAAAAGATTTATGGATTGGTGGTCTACGGTAAAGTGTTGGTTTGCCAATCTGAAGGTAATGGGGAAACATTTTCCACAGTCTAGTGAGTGTCCCTGACTGTACCTGATAACAAGACAGGTGTCGTGGTTCTTGATTCACAATCACCTTATATTTGGAGCACAAAGACACCTTTGTCCTTCCTTAGCCTGCATTATAAGCTGAAATTTTCTGATTAGGTTACATTAAAATGACAATTTTTTTTGCTTAAAATAGTTTTGTTTGAGGGATTAAACAAATAATCTAATGGTCAGAGGATTTATTAATAAATTTTTTTGTCTTCACCAGATCACCATATTGGTTCCAATACATGAGTTCTATCCTGGCCTTGAATCACCTTGTTGTGGAGAAGTATTGGACAGATGTCTTACAGAAATGTTTTAATGAAGAGGTAAATGTAAATCTTTTTACTATTCTATCACATCATTAGATTAGAAAGGTAACCGGGGGGGGGGGGGGGGTAGCTTTTCTTTGGCAATTCTTCAAGACAAACCTTTTTAGCCTATGTAGCAGATGAAAAATGAAAACATGGTCGGTATAACGCTCAGCTGCCTCTAATTTACATGTGTCCACTAAACCGGATGTCTTTTTTTTTCCCCTCTATTTCTTTTAGTCAGAAGAATTTCACAGTGACCTGGATATGTTCCTCTCTGACCTGGTCCAGAAGTACGTGAAGCTGCGCCGGACGAGTGACCTGCTTACAGCGCTACTGTCTTGTCTGGCTGAAGCAACCGATGGGCTGATAGGTGTGGACAAATTGACACAATTTCATAGCAGGTACCTTAATCTGTTTGTACAAACTAAAAAAAGTATATTGATAGCTGATACAAAAAAGTAGTCATCAGGTTTAGGTCTCAAGTTAATATTGTGCACCATAGCTGTAGTAAAAAAAATAACTGTTTAACTAATTTGCTGTAACATTCTATGCTAATAATTTTAAAACAACAACAGATTTAGGGTTAACAGATTTTTTTAAAAATATGTTTTTGGTAAAGTTCCCAAATGAAACCAAAACAAACTTTTAATGAGAAGAAACTTTTTAGCCTTTTCTAAAGACTGACGCTTTTCTACAGGTGCATATCGTATTTGGATTGTATTACTTACTTGTATTGATCTGTGAAGGAGGCATAAATTGACAGTTAGCTAATTTCTGTTATCTTACTTTGCACTAATAAATTTATAAACGATTCCCTAAGCTCTATTTAAGATAAGTTAAGATAAGATTGCTTTATTGATCCAAATAAATGGAAAATTGACTTGATTACATAAATTCTGTCTTTCAGCATACCTAAAACAATATTAAAGAACCATTTGTACTCAAACACAATAGACATTCATGCACACTATCATACCATTTATCATACAAGAAAAAAGTAGGTCTATTATTTAGGAGTCAACTATTGAGCCATTGTATTTCCTGGCTGAAAGATGATTCTTTTGAAAGAGTCTCACTGACAGTGGAACAAAAGAGTTCCTAAATCTCTCTGTTCTTGCCCTTATTGAAAGAAGCCGACAATTCGGACAACTTCGACTAGATATTATGTAACTATCATGAAGCGGGTGTGCATAGATCAGTGGCTAGAAATCTTCTTTAGATATACCTGTTTATTGTATTTGTGTATTGTTAATTCAATGGGAAAAAAATATAATAGCAAACAATTAATTTTTTTTTAAAATCTGCTTTAAATATATATAACTCCAGTTTTTATTTTTTTAAATTATGGTTAGATTTAGTTTTAATTTCATACAACTTTTTTTCCTTGATGTGAAAACTTTAGAAAAATTCAGGGTGTTTAAGTACTTGGTAGCCCAATTTAGGACTAATTATCACACATAGATTGGCCAACAAAACTATGAATAAGTAAATTAACCCTTTTCAGACCAGTTTCATGTGGCATAAAGGTGGTTGTGCACAACGCCCTGTGGCTCTGGTTTTCTCCAAATTAATGTCGAGTCACTATTATCATTTATGGCTGGGTAGACCATGGGACATGGTGGCCTTTTTCTTTGTGGCCTGGATTTGAACGCCAGACCAAGATAAAGGCATTCCAACCCGCTTCAGCCATAGCACACTAACAGTTGTTTGGCTAGCACAATACAGTGCTGCTGTTAATTTTTCCAACCCATGGCATATCTGGAGTCCAAATAGTCCAGAGAGAAGGCCCATGTTTAACCAGAGGGCCATCAAATGGGCACTCATACAAGACCACCATGACCCCAATAGATATCTAAGTGGCAAAACTTAAGTTCTCACTAGAAGTATTGTATTTTTTTATAAAATCAGATTGAAATACACAAGTTTGTCATGTTTATTAAATAGATTATTGAGCTATATAGTTTTTACATAGTAGTGAGTGTATGTTTTTATCTCCTTTTCATTGGGTTTGTTTAGTCTGAGCCTGATGTTTGCTGAAGCTCCCCAAGCAACGATGCTGGAACTGTGGGGGAGCCTGCAGACATCCACAGAGAATCTCATTCAGAAGTCAGGAACTGGTAGGTCTGCACAAACTAAGAACTAGGGATGTTAAAACCGTTTTTTTCTTCAAAACTGGTTTTTGGTTCTATAAAACCGGTTTTTGGTTCTTTAAAAACAGACTTTGGTCCCCCCCCTCTTTGTGCAATGTCACAAGTCACAGACCGGAAAACCAAATGTGCCTACTTTTGTAGGTATATATGACAAATAGTTCAAATTTAATTAGTGTTTGCAGGGCTTTCAAGTGGTCAATCTGTGTGAATACAATATGATATTGTACTTTTACCATTTAATTCTTTAAAACTAAAAAAAATATGGGCTAATTGATTAAAACCGATAATAGCTTTTAATAGTGATAATCAAATTTCCGATTATTGTGGACCATAATATTAAGAAGCATATGAAGAGGATGACAATGTTAATCCAGGATGCTTTGTACGCAAATTTGAACGCAATCCAGGGTAGGGCCTACTGCCACCGCTCCAGCTTATCTGTTGGGAACATAGTTTACCACGAGCCATTGTTAAAGAAGTTTTTTTTTTAAATTGTCCCACCCAAAGGATTGTAACTGTAACTTAACATTTGGTTTGATGTTGTTGGAAAAAAAAAGAAACACAATATCTAAGACTAAATAGTGTTAGCAAGGTAGAATTGTTTTGTGCAAATACAACATTATTTATTAATGTTTTATAACATATAAATATTTCCATCAGAACCCAATAAAAAAAGGCTGTGCTACTTGAAGTAATGATTACATTCCAACCAACAAACCGAAATCCGGTTTTGAAAATCAAAACCGTTTTTTGGTTTCAAAACCAGAATCCGGTATTCTGGTTTTCGTTTAACATCCCTACTAAGAACCAAAAAAATGATGTTTCAAAAGATGAATAATTTATTTTTAAATGTCATAAAAACAACCTGGATTGATGTTGTTTTTTTTAAAGTGCATTGAAATTCAATAAAGCATATTTTGATAAAGCACGGTAGCCAAGCGGCATCACGTTGGACTGGCGTACTGAAGGTCCTGGGTTCCAATCCTGGCGAAGGCTAGGATTTTTTCCCTGGTCTTTGAGGTGTTCCTGAGTCTACCCAGCTCTGATGGGTACCTGACCTTAGTTGGGATAAAGTGAAGGCGGCTGTGCACAGTGTTGGCCACATTATCACCTAGTATGCTGAGGCCACAGACAGGTAAACTCTGCTTAACCGGCCCTATGGGTCAGTTTGGTCCAACGGGATACTACTTTAATTTAGAATTTGATCGATATCAATATTCAATATATATATATAACTAACTTAACATGATGTTATTTTGGTAATATCGCGCCAATAATTTATTTCAAAGTAATCACTATTAACAGTCATTCAATGTGACTATCTTGCTTTGTATTGGACACAGCTCTTTTCTAAAATTAAAAGGTTTAAATGCCTTTTGTTGTTTTGTTAAGATTCAGCCCTGCCTTTTTATTAGGGCAGTGGCATATTTTGTGTTTAATTATTAAATTGAGCTGTCCCCCGTTTAATCTTCCTGTTATGTTGTCAGCCATCTCACCAGGCCTGGAATGGATTCTGTCCATGTATACATGTCTATTGGAGAACGCAAGAGCTTTTGAGCACAGGTCAGGTGATGTCCTGCACCGCAAAGTCTGTGAGCTGGTCAGTGGATTAGAGCTGAACATTCTGAAGCCACTGGTGAAAAAGAAGGTTAGGCCTGGCTCTCTTTTTTTGGTTTTAATATCATATTCATTAATGGTGCAGCCGCTAGAAACAAAATAATTTATATTAGGAAGAACTCAAATAATTATGAAACCCAGACATAATCTGTAGTGTAAAAGTAGATAATCACAGATCAGGCTAATTATTTATTTGTACAAAGGATTGATCAATTTGATTTTTTTAAACAGCTATATGTTTATATAATATGTGGCACTGCGGCCGAGCGGCAGCGCATTCGACAGCGCGTTTGACTGGTGATCCAAAGGCTCTGTGTTCGAATCCTGGTGCAGGCTAGGATTTTTTTCTGGGACTTGAGGGTGCCCCTGAGTCTACCCGGCTCTGATGGGTACCTGACACTAGTTGGAGTAAAGTAAAGGCATCCCCGCCTTATGCTGTGGCCACTGAAACTGATGAAACTGGTGAACACTGTTTCACCGGCTCTATGATCAGTTTGGTCCAAAGGTTACTTTACTTGTTATGTTTATATATTTTCAAGAGTATTTTACTTTTACATATATATAATGTGTGTTTCTCTCTTAGAATAGTCAAACCTTGCAGTCCACTATCGTACATCATTCGGTGGCAGAACTTCTCAGGGTCTGGACGGTGGTCAAGATTCTGCTCTTCCCTAGGTGGAGGGAGGAGGGGCATGAAAAAGAGCCTGAAGCTTTGAAGCAAGAAGCTGTGTTCAAAAAGATAACTAAGGTAAAGTTGGCCTCGATTCTGGTCCTTTTTTTGTACGCCTGCCTTGGATTGGGTCCATATACTGATATTGATTGTAATAGTTACAAGTCAGAGAAATTTTAAATTCAGTCTTGGATTATTAGCTCTGTTTGACTAATTAACAAATCCAGGTTACATTCTTACAGGATTCAGTTCAAAAAAATTAATCCATAATTAGGTCATTTACTCTGCTCAAAGACTTGAATAGATAGTAGTAGTAGTAGTAATAGAATTTTCGGAGCATTGAAAGGGCTCATACAGTTCAGGGAAGTTTAGGAAAACTGATGATTCTTCAAGTTTGTGAAAACTGTCCAAGCTTTGGGACAGTTTATGAATTCCACTATAATAGTGTGAAAAATATTTATTTGACGCTGCTTCACTGGCCCCATGGATCAATTTGGTCCGACGGGATACTTTCTTTTTAATCTCTATGCGAAAAAACAACAACCGAACTACACCTCAGCGTGACTTAAATAGGTTTTGGTGCAGAAAGTGCTAGAACGGATTTACCCCATAGTTTTCAGCAAACAAGAGTAAATGGGTACTAGAAAGTTGTAGAGTCTAGGAGAAAACATATATTGGTATTATTACATTATAATAAATAACTATCAATACAATCACAATTGTACACTAATAATCTTGATGCCATAATTAAATATAAATAAATAACTCTAAATGAATTATCAAAACCATTCTAAATACAATATGAAAACTATTTAAACTTGTTATACACATAGAACAATAGATTTGTTTAAAATCATCTAACTCATTTCAAGTCTACTTCCTATCCCCCTCCTCCGCTTTTTTTTGGTGTTGTCATGATCAGGTGCTGAAACCCGACCTTCAGTTGCACCTGTCCATACAGCGGGTGGGCCTGGCCACGTCCACAGCGAGCAAGAGTGCGGCAGAGCTGATGTCAAGGCAGGCAGATTTGGAGGAGGTGGTCAGCAAGCTGCTGGACATGCCCCGACTCACCAGGGAGGTGGTCTTTGAGCCAGGGGCTATTGGTGTAAGTTGTGCTCTGTTGTTGGTGTCCATAGCAACCTAATTTGAGTTTGTCCAAGAGATAAGGTCATGGCTATTGGAAATCTCTCGTGGCCAGCGCTGGCAAGAAAAAAGTTTTAGATTCGTCCCATTAACTTTTTTTTTTCTCTTCGGATCCTCCTGGAGGGTAAGGTAAGTAGTCTTACCAAGGGAGGCAAAACTATTCATTTTGTCATTTGGGTGGTCTTTTCTCTAGATCAGGGTTCGGGAACCTTTTTGTCTTAGAGAACCATGGGTACCACATATTTTGAAAAGAAATTCTGTGAGAGCCATACATTATGTTTAAAACTAAAAATTCAAGTAAATTTGTGCATTTTGTGTAATTTCAACTCTAAAAGTACAATAATTATGTCTCTGAATTCTTCTGATGCTTAGCTGTAGTAGACTTTAGCTCATTTGTAGAATGAAATATTGATATGCAATTAATATGTAGATCAAAAAGTCTAAAAACAAAGCATTTTTTTAATAATGGAACATTTGTCTGCGAGCCAGATGCAGCCATCAAAAGAGCTACATCTGGCTCATGAGCCATGGGTTCCCGACCCCTGCTCTAGATCAAAAGCATTTATTGGCATGCTGTTTGGTGGGCATATATGTAGATAAGTCCGTCTCACCTATATTTTAATCAAGGGCTTTTGCTTACAATAACGCATCGGAAAAGAAACTCAAGCCTAAACTGACTCAATTGCACTACAATGTTGCTTTTGTGTGTGTGTAAAAATCAACTAACCTACCTTAAAATCGGATACATATTGAATCATTTAAAAATGAAATTCCTTTTTGTTAAATATTTAGTCAGGAGAGATAACTCCCAATCAGCAGGCATTGTCCCAGTTTCAACAGTTCATCCAGTTGTTTCCCTTGATCTGCAACAAGCTGCCTGATGGACTCATTGATAAGTGTGCTCAGTTCATTGTTGACGTTCTCTGCGCTGCTCAGGCCCATCACACGTGAGTATAGAATTTATTTCACCATTCCCTAACTCTTTAACAAAATACTAATCTCTATTACATGAGGCTGTAAAAGTGATCCTTACAGTGGTTATGACAGAATAATTCATAAGGGTCTTTTAGACCTTTTTGCTCCGTAAGTACTTGTGATTAAAGGTTGACTGGTTTGAATTGTCATCTCTTAACTCAATAACTACCATGGCATTTTTCACTGCATGGCCAGCCGACCTTTTTTTTTTTACATAAAGCTTTAAAAATTTTTTTACTAAGTGTGTTACATATCAAAATTATAATAAGTAGAAATGAAAACTTATCTAGAATATGCTAATAGAACATTTTTAAATTCTTAAATTCTAGAATAAGTGTCAACATAAAGATGAAAGTCAGAATGTTGTTTTTGAAACAACCACAAACAAATAAGAATTATTCAACTTACAGTCTAATATCTCCGCAAGTAATAATCCGAATTAATAAAGAAACTTTGTGATCCGATTAAGAATTCATTTAGAAACATTCGCTTCAAATTTCATTAGTTTTTGTTCACAAATAACAAAGATACAAAAAAAAAACTATATACTGGTAAAGTAACAATACTGAGGGGAAAAAATGGAAAATTAAACCAGACATCGCAAATAAATCACTTTTAAACACAAAAAACAAGTTTTCCAGCTGATATTTACATTTGAAAAGAACGAATCCGAAAGTAGACGATTCAAAACAAGGAAGTTAATTATTTCTAAATCTTGGATTTGATTTGGAAAAAATAAATATATAAGGGTTTCTGAGCCGCAAAATGCTGCTTGTGGTCTTACGACATGGCCGGCTTGAGCCGCGTTTTGAGGCTCATGGTAATTATTGAGTTAAAGGGGACTATGTAGCCATAACAGTGCCCAGCCACTTCAACTTTCCCTAACACATGTCAGCTATCCATCACACTTTGGTGGACTTGTGTACCCCCTCGAGCCATGGCCTGAAAAAAAAACACGACCCAGGGAAAAAAGAAACTTGGTTTCTAGCCCCAGACCTTTAAATGACAATTAAAATGCACTTTTATACCACCTAATTTTGACTACAACCACTCTTAACCTATTGACTACTATTTAAAATTGGCTAAACATTCATTTCTTAACGTTGAGTCTAACAGCTCGTTTCTTTTAAAAAAAAATTGTCATTTTATTATTTCAGGGCCCTAAAAGCAAACAGCACAAATTTGTTCCTTGAGGTCCAAAAATTTCTAGCCCACCCGGCGACGAGGGAGCTGGCCAAACTGCAAGAGCGCATTACTGTGTCAGTTTGGAGAAAGATTTTTTCTGCTTGCCAGAAAAGCAGTGAGCCCAGGTAATAGAAGAAAGTTTCTCTAAGTGTCTCAGCTAATAAACTCATCTAGAAATGGCATCGTCATTGAGATACGTGAACTGGTTTATTAAGTAGACATTTTGTATTTTAGTTTGTCATGTACCTTAATGGAGTAGTTTGTTTAGATAATGTACATCATTAATATACTACAAATACACTCAAAGTAAAAAAAAAAAGTAATCCTCTCTGACCAAATTGATCTATAGGGCTGGTGAAGCAGCGTTCACCAGTTTCTGTGGTCACTGCAAACTAGAGGATTGTATGGCCAACACAATCCCCAGACGCCTTCACTTTACAGCAACTTAAGTCAAGTACCCATCAGAGCTGTGTAGACACCCTTCAGACCTGGGAAAAAATGCTAGCCATCACCCGGATTCAAACCCCAGGACCTTCAGTAGGCCAACTGAACGCGCTGCCGCTCAGTCACTGTTCCCCCACAAATACACTTCCTAATATAAATGTGTACCCTTTAAATATTCCAATATATTTTATTTCAGTAACATTACTTTAGGCATCTGGTCATGGTGGCAGAATGTTTAAAGATATAAATATAATATAATATAAATGGCCAGATTGTTTTAAAATACACCATGAACATTTGTGAATGAAGGAAAAAAATTTAATTCATGCTTAGATTGACAGAAATAAACTTATCCCCATTTATATATATACTATTTATTAGAATGGAATTTAAAAGCTAGGTTTAGCTTCTTAGGATAATTGGGTACATAATGCTAGTACAATATAAATGTATAAAAATGAATATATTTTTTTTGCCTAATTTTGCATGATAAACAATAGCACTAATATGTGAATTTTGAAAAAAATCTTTTTATAGTTTTCCCCTTTCGGCAGTTTTTTTTGTCTAAATAAAAATATTTTTACAATTTACATGTTAAAGGTAACCGTTGAATCTAAAGATACGTATAGTGTACCGATATCGGCAGATAAGAGGGTGGGTTCTGTTTATACCAACTATGATTGTGATGAGGTTAAAACACTAACAAAATAGTGTAAAGTTTATATTGGATTGTTGTTTTTCTCATTTTAGTCTGAAGAAAAAGAATAGCTGTGAAAAGACAGGAGTTATCCAATATTTAACTGGGAATGTGGATAGCTGGTAGGTTTCAAATACAACACTTGATCTATGCCTTTGGCATTTATTTTACTATTAGCTATGGCTTATTCGCATAAGAAAAGATATTCTTTAAAAATCTGACCATGTATATGCCTAATAATTTGGTTTTTCTTCCAAGCTGTGTTACTGCCCTTGAGTTGAGTCTAGATTTAGAGGTCAAGCCTTATTTTGAACTGCTAATCTCTGTAAGTCAACACATTGTAGCTTAAAAATAGTTTCTGTAAATAATAATTTTTTGAGTGTTGGGACCTGGATGTCTTTTTTATCTTATCCGAGTTTTTAACTGATTTTTTTTACCCCTCATTCCCACTGTCTTCCAAAATCCTTAAAACACAGATTTTTCAGAACATAATAATTAATTTTTTACATTTAATTTTATCCACCATTAACTCATTTGCTACTACTGCGACTCAATGCGACATACCCCCCTCCGTACTAATGCGCCTTAAAGCGACCGCCACGTGTGTGACTAACCTATTGTCGTTTCTTGATTTTTCGCCATGCGTTCTGTTTTTTTTTAATGCTGCAAGCACGGCTTTTAAAAAGTAGGAATATAGTCTGTTTCGTTAATAAAAACCGGATGTTTTTATCTAGTTTTGTTTTTTTTCGCTGCGCGTTCAAAATACGGGTAGTTTTCAGTGGCCTTTCGTCTTGTAATACTTTTTTTTATAGCCTTCGCTTTTAATTTTTTACTTTATTTATTAATAGCTCTATACCTCCAAATATAACATTTAACAACAGTTCTGATAATAAGGATGCTGCAGATATAGACTTAGATGAATTTCCATTACAACACGATTTTTGGGCTTTATTATACTTTATCGGACTTTGACGGTAGGGCTAGCGAAAATATTTAGTAGCCAAATCATAGGGTCTCAACATTCAGCGAATGATTCTACCGATAATTCGGCATTTTTTATGTATACAAGTATACATTTCCAGAAAGCTAAGATATTTATCTATTTTATGATGTCATTTTTATTCACTTTGGGGAATATTTAGTCAATAAAAAAAAATATTAAAAAATAATTTACTAAATTTTATTCGGAGTTCCTTCCCTTTGGCTAGTACATTCCCAGGTGTCTTTGGAAACTAGGTTAGTAGCAAATGAGTTAATGCAGAAAATAATGAAGCACTTTTAATAGTTTGCACCAGAAAGTTACTATTTTGTTTCCAAGCTATGTTTTTATTATTGAGTTAAAATTTTGTTTGTGTTCCTATACAATGAAAACTGTTTTCGTTGTCAAAAATTGTTACAGATGTTAGAGAAAATTTTTGTGAACACTAGAAACTGGCATGTTTTTTTTTTATTTGGTTCTGGTATTCTCCAATACTTCCTACTTATTTTACTTATTTTACAACAAGAGCAGTACTTGGGTCTCAAGCAAAGATCAAGTCTGAATTGTGTACTAAAAATGTTTCCTTTTGTTAAAATAAACTTTTTTTTTTATAAAGCACACTGAATATTAAACACATTATGTGCTTCTCGTACTAAAAACTAAAAATATATTTTAAATTAATCGAGAAATGCTATCAATTTGTCTGCTATTTTACAGACCCTGGGCAGTCTGGACTTGGAATATCTACCTTCGGCGAACCTCAGGTATCAGTTAGGACTAATGTTGGTGCTGGGGAGTCTGGACAAGGCAGTGGCAGACATAGCAGGTACGACAACATAGCAAAATCAGATGATATGAATTAATGGATGCTGTAAAGATTTATATTTTTTTGTAATCTTGTTTATTGCTTTTATTTGGAGTTATTATTATGACAACAAGTCTATTTATTCAGAAAGTCAGTAAAATGGTAATGTCATTGTTTAATTGTATACACAATTAAAGTATATCAATGTCCTCCGTACTGAAGCAGTGTCACCAGTTGTTTTTCTGCATGTCGTACGAGGAGATTTTGTGGCCAGCACAATTCCCATACCTTTACTTCCTCTAATTGATGTCGTCACAGTGTCCGGTACCTGCCAGAGCTGGGTAGACTCAAGGACAAAACAACAGGACCAGCGAAAGACACCTGGCAAGCTAACCAGGATTTGAACCCCATCCGTTTAGAATAGCAATCTAAATTGTTTGAGTGGCTTGAAGTGTTGAATTAAAAGGAGATTTTAATTTACGCATGTAAAATTCCAAAATGTGGTCCAGCCTTAAAGCCTAGACTGCCAAGTGTAAAACCAAATACAATTTCTCCAGCACAACCAACCCATGGTACTGAGATGCTGAAGAGAAGATCTTCTCTTTTGTCTGTTTTTCCCCTAGTTGACGTTCGTCGATGTGTAAAACGGCAGCTGGCCAAGTTTCTGTCCTCGGGGAACCTGTCCAGTTTATTTCAGTGCGTCAAGCCCAAAGATTTGTTATCCCTGCTGGAGAAGTGCAACCAGGCAAGTTAAAGACTTTTCTACCTTTCACTTTTTTTTTTAATGCATTTCAATGGAACACAAAACGAACATTCTCCTTCACTTGACATTTATCAAAAGTTCTTCAGACATTTCTGTTGACCTCTTTTCATAGCTCATAACTGTATCAAGTGAAGCCTTTCAGTGGCTGTCAGCAAGTACAAAGGGCCCAGGACAAATTCTCTGTGCTGATTTATAACATGTTCATTTTATAGTCTTTGCAGTTTTTTCAGTCCTCTGCTAAACCTAATTGTGTATAAAAAAGAAAGCAAAGTTTGCCAAATGTGAAAAAAAAAAAAGTAAAGTGAAGTGTCTTGTTGGACCAGATTGATCCATAGGGCCGGTGAAGCAGCGTTCACCAGTTTCAGTGGCCACGGCATAACAGGTGATTGTGTGGCCAGCACTATGCACAGCCGCCTTTACTTTACCCCAACTAAGGTCAGGTACCCATCAGAGCTATGTAGACTCGGGGACGCTCTCCAGACCAGGGAAAAAAGCCTAGCCTTCACCAGGATTCAAACCCAGGACCTTCAGTACACTAGTTGAACGTGCTGCCTCTCGGCCACCGTGCTCCCTGCCAAATGTGTAAGAGTTGATTAAATGAATGTCTTGGCAAAGGTAATGTGCGAGGGTAAAGGAAGGGTTGTGCAGACCTGCCAACCCTTCCGATTTTCTCGGAATTATGCAGATTTTTCAACCCTCATTCCGACATTCCGACAAAGCCCTTAAAATTCAGATTTTCAATACAGGAATAGGCCTACTACAATATTTGACAATACTAAGGAAAATAAATTTTATTGGCCAAAATAGCTAGGCCTACGGAAAATATTTTATAAAAAATACATAGGCCTATACATAGGCCTAGCCTAGGTCTATAGCATAAGCTATTATGTTGCTTACAATTATCTATAATATAGAAGGCCTACTAAATTAGGTATAGGAGCATAAGACACACGGTATAAATATGTTTAGGCCTGCTACTAGCATTTTTAGTAGGCATTTTAGTACTAGTTACTATTACTATTTAGACTAACTATAGCCTATCGGCCTAGAGCCTTTATAACAGTATTTAGCTTTATAACTGGGCCTATTGATTTTCTTTAAAGTTAATAACACAGGTGTTTATTAAAACTTTAAACTAATTACATTAATAACAAACAATAATAGTTATATTCCTTAAAATTGAAAATACACAACTTGTGCACGCGCACAACCCCCCCCCCCCCCCCCCCTCCCCATACAGATTTTTTATCTTGGGAGGTTGGCAGGTCTGGTTGTGACTTGGACATTGCAGGTCCAACAGTCAATTAGCAGAGGTTGACTCCAGGAGGATAGTGTGGCCTTTTATCATTCTAAGACTGATGTCAGTTTCTAGTAGATGTGATTGGAATTGGGGGACCATTGTAAAAGAAGAATGCTAGATTTTAACCTTTGAAAATCAGGGCTAGCATGCATTGTCTCTAATGCACAGCTACATGAAATAGAAGAACATTTCATGTAGTCCAGCGGCTAATAATAGAACAGTTTTTATTTCTATGACCAAATATACTATTTTTAGTCATATGCTGACACTGTCTGTCTGCATTCTAAACTTCAGGCTGATGAGGCAGATTTGAACTACCAGCTTCTCCAAAATGTGATGCAGGGAATTATGAATGACCATGAGGCTATCCTGGAAATGCCGAGTTACTCCCAACAGGTAAGTGCTTTTGTTTGGTAGAGTTACACTCATTTGGTAAGTACTTTTGTTTGGCCTCTGTCCCTTCGTGTTTTTATTTTTCGTTGCCATAAGTTTCCCCAACCCTAATGTTGTTGGAGTATGTAAAGTACCCTTCGGACCAAATTGATCCATAAGGCCGGTGACGCAGCGTTCACCAGTTTCTGTGGCGATGGCATACTAGGGAATGTGTGGCCAGCACAATGCCCAACAGCTTTTACTCCACCCCAACTAAAGTTAGGTACCCATCAGGAGCTGGGTAGACTCAGGGACACCCTCCAGACCATGAGAACAAATCCAAGCCTTCACCAGGATTCGAACCCAGGACCTTCGGTACGCCTGTCGAAAGCACTGAATGGCAGAATGATGTAACATGCAACTCAAAGCCCATGAGCTGTATTGAGCTGTAGCTCTTGTTGAGTAAAGTTAAGTGAAGTTGTATTGAGCAAAATATGGATCTTAGAGTGATGTTTAAGGATAGTTGGGTATTGTGCTTTCCATACAAACGCATAGGTCTAATCGGTAATAGACTATAACAGAAATGTAAAATCCTCCTCAGATAATACAAGACTTGGTTGGGGACAGAAGAGATGTTGGTAAAGTGAAGATTCTTGCAGAAATGATCCGGCACTGCCACAAGGTAAGTCACAGCCTGCAAAGTTCGGCACTAGTGTAGCCGTAGTGAAGTAATGCACTGACAGATCAGTGAACCATGTCCCCAAACCTCACTTTGTTTCAATGAAATGCAATTGACCTTCTCTGTTCTGACTTAAATCCACAGTACATAACCAAGTCCTTCCGTCTTTCTACCGTCAAAGACTCCGCTCTAGATATTTACTTCACAGTATCCAAGTTCCTGATCAAGCACGGCCTCAGCTGGTTCTTTGATCCCTGTCCGGCTGTTGAGGCCAAGGATCTCAAGAAAGGCAGGAAGCGGACGTCGACCGCCAGCGCCGATCAGGAGGCAGACAGGTCGTGGGTCATCCTGGAGTGCCTGAGCGAGGTGCTCAACGTCTGGTCTGTCCACGTGGCCGACCTGGAGACCAACCTGCACCTGGAGAAGATGGTGGAGGAAATGATTGACAGGCTGATACAACATCCACAGCAGGTTCTTGTTGTTTGTTTTAAATTTATCTTGGAACATTATGGCTGATACCTTTAATTCTCACCTGTCATCCTCACCTTTAATTCTCACCTTTAATTCTCACCTTTAATTCTCACTTGTAATGCTCACATGTATTTCTCACCTGTAATTCTCTTCTGTAATTCTCACTTGTAATGCTCACATGTATTTCTCACCTGTAATTCTCTTCTGTAATTCTCACTTGTAATGCTCACATGTACTTCTCACCTGTAATTCTCTTCTGTAATTCTCACTTGTAATGCTCACATGTATTTCTCACCTGTAATTCTCTTCTGTAATTCTCACTTGTAATGCTCACATGTATTTCTCACCTGTAATTCTCTTCTGTAATTCTCACTTGTAATGCTCACATGTATTTCTCACCTGTAATTCTCTTCTGTAATTCTCACTTGTAATGCTCACATGTATTTCTCACCTGTAATTCTCACTTGTAATGCTCACATGTATTTCTCACCTGTAATTCTCTTCTGTAATTCTCACTTGTAATGCTCACATGTATTTCTCACCTGTAATTCTCTTCTGTAATTCTCACTTGTAATGCTCACATGTATTTCTCACCTGTAATTCTCTTCTGTAATTCTCACTTGTAATGCTCACATGTATTTCTCACCTGTAATTCTCTTCTGTAATTCTCACTTGTAATGCTCACATGTATTTCTCACCTGTAATTCTCTTCTGTAATTCTCACTTGTAATGCTCACATGTATTTCTCACCTGTAATTCTCTTCTGTAATTCTCACTTGTAATGCTCACATGTATTTCTCACCTGTAATTCTCTTCTGTAATTCTCACTTGTAATGCTCACATGTATTTCTCACCTGTAATTCTCTTCTGTAATTCTCACTTGTAATTCTCACCTGTAATTCTTACCTGTAATTCTCACTTGCAATGCTCACCTGTAATTCTCACCTGTAATTCTCACCTGTAATTCTCACTTGTAATGCTCACCTGTAATTCTCACTTGTAAAGCTCACCTGTAATTCTCACTTGTAATGCTCACCTGTAATTCTCACTTGTAATGCTCACCTGTAATGCTCACTTGTAATGCTCACCTGTAATGCTCACCTGTAATGCTCACCTGTAATTCTCACTTGTAAAGCTCACCTGTAATTCTCACTTGTAATGCTCACCTGTAATGCTCACTTGTAATGCTCACCTGTAATGCTCACCTGTAATGCTAACCTGTAATTCTCACCTGTAATGCTCACCTGTAATGCTCACCTGTAAGCTTGTTATTAACAGTGGTTAGGAGGTTGCGAAACACTTTTTCAACATTTTTTTTTAGACTCCTCTAGAAATCTCTTCATTGAGGCGCGGTGCTAGAGAATGTGAGATCTGTTGAGAAACTGGACACGTGACTGTGGGGCATAAAAGGAGTGTCCCTGTCTGTTTCATCTGCTGCTGTTTTTTTTTTCTAAAATTCATAATCTGTGCCTTTAGCTGACAAATCTTTAACTGATGAAATTTGTTGCTTCTCATTCTCAATGTATTGTTGCACATAGCGGGCCAAGTGTATTATGGGAAGGGTGGGGGGTCTGAAATAAGAGATGGATAAAGGTGGAAAGGTTAAATCAGTACTGCCCCTACTAAAGGTTGGCTAAGTAACTGTAAAAGTAGCTAGGTGGAAATAGGACAGGGATAATTAAGTTAAAAGTTCATTATCTTCTGCTATTCTATTTATAATGGGGCACGTTAGCGCGTTTGGCTGGTGATCTGAAGGTCCTGGTGTAGGCTAGGATTTTTTCCCGGGACTTGAAGGTATCACTGAGTCTACCCAGCTCTGATGGTTACCTGACATTAGTTGGGGTAAAGTAAAGGCGGCTGGGCATTTTGCTGGCCACACATCACCTTGTATGCCGTGGCCACAGAAACGGTTGAACTCTGCTTCAACAGCCCTATGATCAGTTTGGTCCGTAGGGTACTTTACTTACTTTACTATTCTATTTATGTTATGGCATATGCTCCTTCTGTTCCTTCTTCGTTTATGGCCCTATTGCAGATAGAATAAGATAATTGTTTTATAGAATAAGATAAGTGTTTTATTCCCTCTGTGTTCATTTTTAGTGTCTTTTATTGTTGTTGTCATAAACAGATTAAAGAGAGAGAGACTAAATTCTTGGAGTCCTGCTGCTTGTGTCAATTGCGGTGTATGCAGGATGAGGGAAGTAATGCAGAGCCAACCAATGAAGAGCTCAACTCCAAGAAACTCTGCTTCATGTCTGAAAAAAGGCTCGTGGAGGTTATAGACATTACCATGAGCAAGAGTTCCGAGCAAGTGGGCTCCATCTTTCATAGGACGGGGGAAGGAAAGCCAGCTCGGGGTGAGACTGGCGTCACCAATGCCAAACGCTCGGCCAGCGACCAAGTGACCAGCTGCTCCCTGGAGAAGATGGACCTGTGGCCAAAGTCACTAGCCGCTGAAACTGACCTGTTGGTTGGTGCAGCCCTGTGCCTGAGCGAGGACAGTTTTAACCAGTTGCTGCAGAAGATGTTGCTGCTGCTGGTGAGTTATGTTTTTTTTATATTAAAGCCAGACTTGAAACACATACTGTTGTATTATATGAAGCTGTTGCATCTGTCTTTTTACAAAGCACAATGTTGTGACAAGTGGATTTCTAACATGAACTATTCCGTGAACAAATCCAACATGTAATAGTCACCACTTGTTGTGTGCATCTGTCCATGCTATAAATATTTTAGTGTGCTCTGTCCACTCTGGATCCATGTTTCGGTAATTAATCAATATGCTTTTGTACAAATATACAATTGATAAGCAAATAAATAAAAAAACTGGTGACATTGTACAGCATTTTTTCAACTCTTAGACGTGAACAGATTTTAGCACCAAAAAGTAATAATAGACATAAAAATAAAAAATAATGTAGTATGCAACATGCAACACATAATCGGTCTGCCTTTTTCCATTAAAATATACATATATTAGTTTTACAAATGGAACATAATGAAAACATGAAGACGCTCATTTTTGTTTGGCTTTTCAGAAGTATGATGAATCCCGCCAGTGTCCCGGTTTCTATGTGGCTGCATCTCTGTGGAGACAACTCTTGTCCAGCCCACTGCTCTGTCCATCGCTGGTCAAGATACTTTTTCAATATCTATACGAGGTACTTCATGTTTCTCTGTTTACTTGTAATGCTTGTGAAACTTTATTTAGTTTTGAGATGTTAACTATCTCTTGACATGTGTTTGTTTCTGTGTGTCGAAGAAAATTGGATGTGCTTTTTCTCATCATTTATTTTGTGCTTTAGTATTTTCATCAATAGCACTAGTAGTGGTATTTTAGTTGTGTTTACATATAATAATAAATATATATAAATCAATTTTTTTTTTCCCTATTGGCCCTGGCAAACAAAAAATATAATGCGCTAACAAACAGTTACAAATATTTTAAAACGTGTATAAAAAAATGTATTTCAAAATATAAAAAAATCAGGACTTTTAATAAGTTTCCCCAAAGTCCTACCCACACGGGACTTGTTGATCCTAGCAAGCAATAGGATTCAAACCCATAGTGAGGTTGGCTGGTCCAGCGGTTAGTTCACCGGACTGTCAACCGACACGTCATGGGCTCTTTCCCTGGCTCCAACCAATCCCTGCCGCCCTGCAGGAGTTTCGAGCATAGTGGACGTAATAATCTTCTACCTAGAAGGAACATCTGTAAAACTTATAAGAAACTTATAAGATATAAGATCTTTTAAATTCGTAAGCTTTAAATTCCTATTCTTTGGAGTATCTGTCTGATATTGTCTGATTTTCTAAGAAGATATATAAATATTTATATAGTCCCTACAGTAGTAAGTGAAATTATTTTGTATTATTGAGTATGCCATGTACTTTGTCTCATGGTTTACTTGTCTATTTTAATTTTCTTTCTTTTCATTTTGTAACATCCTTTATTGCTTTGCCACCCCACCATTTTCCTGAAAGTTTCTGTCTGCTCTGATTGGTTGTGTGACAGCACTGAAGTCCATCCACCCTGAGATGCCTCTACTGCAGAGATTCGTGCTGGACGCCTTGTCTGACCTGGTCGACCTCGGCAAGGTATGTGGATTCTTTGAGAATACAGAAATTCTAGCAGACAAAACAAACTTTAGTCTTTTTTGTACTGTGTCCACCATTCACAAACACTTACCCTGTATACTATTGTAATTTCTCTTTTGTTCACTTTGATGTTTATTGAAATTTTTCTTAAAATCCATTAATCATACCAGACACTTATGTTAATGAAAGCTGATTAGTCCCACTTTTTCTTAAAAAAATAATTGAAAACAAATTGTTGGTTGTTTTATAAGTAATATTTCAGTGAACTATTTATTTGTTTTTCACCTCCTATAGACACAGGTCAGCTCAAGGATCATATTGCTTTGCCTGGATGCTGGGGTGACTTTTACCTTGACCTCTGCTCAGGATGTCCAGGCCCTGTACAGGCTGGTCAACACGCTCCTGGTCAATCACACCAACACCACACTGACCTCTGTGTCTGGAATTCTCTCCATCACTAAGAATATCCTTTTATTATTTTTTTATTTTGTGTAACTTTGTATGAAACTTGGCACAAAGTTAAAGTAATCCTGTTGGACCAAATTGATCCACAGATCTGATGAAGCAGCGTTCAACGGTTTCTGTGCCCTGGCATGCTGCCTGGCCACCTTTACCTTGCCCCCAACTACTGTCAAGTATCCATCAGAGCTGTGTAGACTCAGGGACACCCTCCTGACCCGGGTACTAATCCTAACCTTCACCAGAATTCGAACCCAGGACCTTTTGGTACATCAGTCAAGCCTGCTGCCCATGGCCACCGTGTCCCCTAAAACAGGACACATGGTGAGGGTTAAAATAAAGTCAATGGAGAAAATTTAACAATCAATAAAAATAAATTTGGTTGAGAATGAAAATAAAAGGTCATTGCGAGCCTAACTAAATGTTTATTTACATCTATGGAGAAGGCACACACATTAAATATGTTGTGTTTAAAAATGATGTCACAGTGTTTTCTCAACTCTATGGTCCCGCAGCAGTGATCTGGTTTTCCTTCCCACCCTTACATAGTTATTTTCTTTACCCCATTGATCCTTGTGCCCATGGCAGTCAATAAACCTGGTGGTACTAGCAACTATCCATCTCTCCATGTCTCCAATACATATTTGCTGTGGCAGTCCTTGACCGTTGATCTGACATTGCACTTCTTGCTGTTAGATACATGAATCTTGATGAAGGTTTTTATGTCTTTATTTGAGATTCAAAGGGTTAAGCCAGCATCTTTATTCAATCAAACTTCCCAAACTCTAGAAGAACAAGCTCATTCTAGATGTTTTAAATAAAACTATTAAAACAAGTATCGACCCCAATGCATGGAGGCTATTCTCCATTAGCACACTTCTTTCACTGACTGTAGAACAGTGAGATGCATGAATTCATTGAAGAGCTTTATCAAACAGGCTCCATTAGACCTAAGCATACATTTAACAAACTTAAGTCGGGAGTAGAAAGTTATTGTTTTAATATGTATGACTCCCTTAACTGAAGGAACAGTTGGTGTGTTCCTGCATCAAGCTAGGCAGCCAGCAGGATGTTAATGATGCGGGAGTTGCTGAGGTCATGGCCTGCGCACAGCTCATCTCCAGGTAAAGACTTTCTGTTGCTATTTTGGGGGGGTTCACTTAGGGTCTGACGGACATCTTTAAGTTTAAGATAATTTAGTCAGTGCTGTATTATGGGAAAGTGATCTTATCTTATATATTACAGTGATCTTATCTTATATATTACAGACGCTCCTTCTATAAAGAAGATTATTGCGCACTACGTTCACCCCTGGTCCGAGTCTTGTCTTGCATCTTTATTAATGTTTTAAATGATGTTAAGTTACTGGTTTTCCTGGTTTGTGTAGGTAACCCATTCCATGCCTGAATGCCACACGGGAAGAAAGAGTACTTATACGCATTTGTTCTCGCATAAGGGATAAGGAAAGTGTTTTTGTCTTTATGTTTATCTGAGCTTTGCAATAGGCTGTTATTGGTTTGTATTTGTAAATTAAAGTTTAATGCCTTTTGTATTACTGCTACTTTACTCTTTGCCCTTCTGTCCTCTAGTGTTTCTAGGTTTAGTGATTTGACTATTGGTATTACTCTTCTCAGTTGTGAATCTTCGCTATTTATGGTTTTCATTGATCTGATGGACAAAATACGACAGGGGAAAGTGATAATCTAGACAGTATTTGTATTATGATAAAGTGATAATTCAATTTAGTCAGTGATGTAGTATGGGAAAGTGTGACACAGAAACTACATGTCGCAGTCTAATGTTAGGTGTAGAGAAAAACAACAACAACACATATGACAAGCAGTAAATTTAAAACAATGACCAATTCAAGGGGAGGCAATTATAAAATATATAGTGGGACCTCTATATATATTACTGTTTTTGTCTAACTTTGTATAAGTGTCCTGATTAAATAAGAAAAAAATATTTGGTATACGACCTTTCTTTAAAATACGACTAAACTATATCTTCAACTAAACTATATCTTTGACTAAACTAAAATCTTAGACTAAACTATAGAGCGTTTGCAATGGGCGGAGCTTCAGTTTTTTAGTGACGTCAATTGTAAATAGAGCCACAAATATGGCATATGGTGACGTTTCTTATCATGCCAAATTCACATATGAATATTGGCTATCCTACTCAAAAATAAGGAGGTAAATAGTATTACTGTAGATTAATTGATTAATGTGATTAGGCTAGGGCCGGCTAGACCTATTTACACTTTCAATTTCACTTTATAGACCTACACTTTTAATGTTTCGTAGGCTAGGCTAATGGCTAAGTAGGGCAGCTATGATGCCAAGTGATAGCGTTGGTGAATAGGCTATCTAGTCAAGTCACTAATAGGCTCACATTGTCTATGATCTATGTCTATGATAATAATAAAATAGCCTATTTTATTTAACAGACATAATTCAGCTTAAATCTTAATAAGACTTAAAACACAAAACATCATTAAAAAAAAGCTCGAGCCTATATGAAACTTTATTAACACAGCGGTCATTGTACTTGTAAACCACTACACAAAGTAAACAAAAATCTCGTGCATTTTGTCACGTGATTGCAAACGCCCTATATTCTATATCTTAGACTAAACTATATCTTAGCTTAAGAGATAATTTAGGAATTATGAGCCTTTGATGTGTCCACAGTAGCTTAACAACAGGTTTTAAAAAAAATGATAATGCTGGTTTTGATACTTTACCACATGCAAGACTTTTTGGATGTAGATAACATTACATGATGTTGGGTAACATTGCCTTACATTACCATGGTATTATCTGACATTATCTGGTATCTTCTGACATTACATGGCGTTACCTGTCATGGGACATAATTGTGATGTTATGGACATTACAAAACTCCCATTAAAAGCACTAGAAGTAGAAGTCTTTATTTTGTTTTGTTGCTAAAGTCTGTGTTTACCGTGTCTTGTGTTTCAGGCTGCTGACTCTGCTGTCCTCAACAACGTGCAAGACAGAGCTGAGTAAAGTGGCTCACATTATTGTGGCCGAGTATGTCGTCGGGGTGCAGGAAGAGAACTTTCATCCCCTTGTCAAGGTGATGTTGACACATTTTTTTCACTTCATTGAAACCTTACAATAGCTTATCTTATAATTTAGAGATGCCCCTTTTTTTACAGAGAAAATTATTATCTTATAAGTTTTACAGACATTCCTTTTAGATATAAGATTATTATGTCCGCTAGGCCTAAAACTCTTGCAGCAGGGCGGAAGGTATCGGTCGGGGCCAGGGATAGAACCCGGGACGTGGCGGTTGACAGTCCGATGAGCTAACCGCAGGACCAGCCGGCCTCACTATTGAATCATATCTATTGTTTTAAGTTTCAGGTTTGATGTTGAGATTTTGGTTTACATGAGTAAACCCAGGCAACCCAATGCATAACTTAATGCCTCTAACAACTCCCATTCATTCCAAACATTAAAGACAAACCTGTATCTATTTCCCTAAAGGTGCTAATGAAGCAAAACTAACCAATTATCTTTGGCGACTGCATACGGGGGGGGGGGGGGCAGTCGGAGCTGTGTAAACTGGGGAGGGAGGGTGGAGGGGCTTCCCTGACAGGAAAAAAAAATAAACCCTGCATTTGATTTCAGGATCTGACAGTGAAAATACCTTTTGGCAAGTTTCCTTAATGTTCTGCTGCTGGAGAACGATCCATCGTGTGCACATTGCCGTAATGTTCTGCTGCTGGAGAACGATCCATCGAGTGCACATTGCCTTAATGTTCTGCTGCTAGAGAGCGATCCATTGTGTGCACATTGCCTTAACCATTGAGCCATATCATAAGAATACCAGATACTTTATTGTCACAGTAACAAACAAAAAAAAAGTATTTTTGTGTCTGTGTAATTATGGGATACGGTGGCCTAGGGGCAGCATGCTCGGCCAGCATACCAAAGGTCCCAGGTTTAAATCTGCTGAAGGCATTTGGTTGGGGCAAAGTAAACACGGCTGGGTAGTTTAGCTGGCCACAAAATCCCCTGGAATGTGACATCATTTGTCTAATGATGATACATTACCTTTAATACTCTAATTACTAGTATATACTAATGAACTTTTTTCTTTTATGATAAATTGTGTGAATGTGTGTGCGCTTGTCTATTTTATAAGTATATTTCTGTGCTTGTATACAAATTACAAATAATTATTTTATTTTGTTTAAAATATGCTGAAGGACAAAACATCTGTAATCAAGACAAACTTCCATTTGTTTGGATCAATAAAGAAATCTTATCTTATCTTATCTTATATAGGATTAAGCTTAGATTACTTTTTTACCTACCTACTCAACTGTGTAAGTCTGGACTATGTCAGGATGAAGAAAGAAAGTGTGTCATTAGGCAAACAACCCCCATCCTGGTTTAAAGTAAAGTAGCCTTTGGACCAAACTGAGGGCTGGTGAAGAAGGCGTTCACTAGTTTCTGTGGCCACGGCATACTAGGGGATGTGTGGCCAGCACAATGCCCAGCCGCCTTTACTTTACCCCAACTAATGTCAGGTACCCATCAGGGCTGGGTAGACTCAGGAACACCCTCAAGTCCTGTAAAAAAAATCCTAGCCTCCATCAGGATTTGAACCCAGGACCTTTGGATTGCCAGTTGTGCCCCATTCCACCCTGTATAAAAACAATTTTTTTTTCATTATTTGTAATAAACATCATTTGTATTTACATTTCCCTTCTAGAATGAGCTTGTGAGAGGTATTTACAAAATCATGGCAGTCTGTGACAAGTTCCGCTTCGCCACCCTGGCCACCTCGCTGCCTACTGCTGCCAAGGACAGTTTCAAGTTCCTGCACCAGGAGTTCAACAAGTACCACCGCTACAGCGGGCAGGTTTGATGACACCCCCATCCCCTGTTTACTTCCGAAGATATTGCCTTGGTTGCTGTTAAATCAAAAGGTCTTAACAGTATCAGCTGTTTTATCTTCCACGCGGACCCAATGTGTACATCTGTGCATCAAGTCTGTTGGTAAAGCAGTACAATGAAATCTGTTTTTGAATGAGAGCAATAGAGTTAGTTATGGGGGTCAAACTCCACCAGTGTAAGATTTTCAGTTTTTTTTAACCTATAAGCTAAAAGATTGTTGCACGTGTTTACAAAACCTGTCTGAATCTTATGTACATTTTACGTACAAATATGTCTGTAATACTAGTAATAGTACATTATTTTTATGTTTACATTGTTTAAAGATTTGTTTTAAATTTTATTTTAGTAAAACCTTGTGAGAGACCCATACAACATTGTATGTCCAAAATTGTTTGTCTTTTATTGGAAAATCAATTTGACATATTACACCCCCATCTCTGCACATAACTTTTATCAACTTTTAATTATTTAAGCTTGTACCAATACATTTGATTTTGGACAAATGTACTTGTGTGATAAAACTTGTCGGTAAAAGATTGAACAAGTTTAAAAAAAAAAAAAAAATGTAATTAAACAATTATTATATAACAAAAAGGTATATTTTTATAGTTTTTTGTTATATTTGAAATGTATATAGAGATATTATGGGATAGAGACAAGCAAAAAAGTACTTAAGTGTTACATAGTACCTATTTTATTATACCGGTGAATATATGGCTGCAAAGCATGGACAATGAAAAGAAAAACTAACTGCATATTTGGAAAGTGCAGAGATGTGGCTTTATAGAAGAATGCAGCGAGTGGCATGGACAGAGAGAACATCTAATGTGGAGGTGCTCAAAATGTCAAATGCTAATTAATTGTAAAGATCATGAAGAGGATAACAACGTTAGTCGGCCACAAAATAAGAAAAGAAAAAATCAAACACATAATTCATAACTTGAAAGCTGGAGGAAAAGAGAGGAAGAGGAGAAGGAAGATATTAGATGATATGACGGCATGGCTTGGCAAACAATTTGTATATAACAGAAACTTCATCCTATCATCTAAGGTCAGGAGGGCCTAGTGATATAAATCAAACCTTAAACAAATCATTTGTCCATTAATTTTTTTTTAAAGAACCACTTGTTGAAAAACTAATAGACACACACACATACATAGAGCAATGTTTTGAATTTAAGACTTGTACAGTAAAAGTACATTCAAAGGGAGAGATTGAGAGAAAAAAAGAGTTATCTTTCTGTGTGTGATTCTCTCCCCAAAATACTTGTCTAGATGTTTTTGGCCTTTTTTTTCTGAATCACATTTTTTCTTCTGCTCTTCTTGCCAGATTTCTTTCTCACGCTGCCGTTGCGGGTGGCCCGGTTCGTCTTTTTGTCTTTCAGATCATTCGGCTTGTTCCTCGGGGGCTCGTCCTTCATTGTGATATGGTGGAGGGGTGAGTGGAAGGAACACACATTTGATGATATAGAAATTAAAACATTTATTGGGACATATAAAAATAGTTCAATTAATTTTTTTAAATCAGATATTCGACTGGCATACCAAAGGTCCTGGGTTCTAATCCTGACGAAGGCTAAGATTAGTAAGATTTGTTCTCGGGTCTGGAGGGTGTCCCTGAGTCTACCCAGCTCCAGATGTGCATTGTGCTAGCCACACAATTCCCGAGTAAGCCGTGGCCGCAGAACCTGGTGAACGCTGATTCATCGGGCCCCATGGCTAGATTTGGTCGGACGGGATACCTTATTTTTTTTTTTTTGTTATTGGATATATTTTTGTGTGAGCAGATGGTAATGTGATCTTGATAGAGATAGTTTGAATGTACTTTCCACTATACAAACATCTCCAGATCCACCCGCCCTTAACTAGGAACTAATATACAAAGAAATCAAACTAAAGATGTGATACTCCTAATAAACCAGAAGTGTTAAACTCAATTAGTCAATTGCACGGTTGGGAAGGGGGGGGGGTCAAAAGTAAAATCACAACTTAAAAGCTTGCAGATCGAACTGGATAACCATCATTGATCAGTGGAGAGTTACAATGTTGCAATTTTTTTAAACAACACACGAGTCCGTGTGATATAAATGATAAATGTACGTCGGTCCGGATGTGCCCCCCCCCCCCCCCACGGTCTTGGGCTTGACACCTATGTTCTAGACCAGTGGTCGGCAACCTATGTCACGCGTGCCAAGCTTAGCACGCTGAGCAATTTTCAATGGCACGCGGAAGACCACAAAAAAAAAAGTCAATTCAGTCCTCTACGGCGAGAAATTTACTGCTAGACAGTATGGCGTTTAAGCTGTTAGCACGCTGGATGAATTAGAAATCCTACTTTGGCACGCTATTATCAAAATGTTGCCGACCCCTGCTCTAGTCGTTTTATTTTTATAAATTCATTAAAGTTACAGTTTTTTCGGACATTGATTCCAACTTGTTTAAACCTAGTGAATTTCACAATGGTATCTAACATCATGGCAGTAAGCAATGGTGGGTCTTAAAGACTTGATGGGTGGAGAGGCGGGTGTAAACTTGCACATGGCACCCATCTAGGGAAGATAAATAAACAAAATGCTGTCTGTGCATGAAGGGTTATGAAATCAATCATGCCTGGAGGGAAAGAATTGCAGCCTAGCCCAAAGCACAGATATTCAGGTCGTGTTGACACGAATACTATAGGGCAGGGGTCGGCAACCTTCATATATGAGTGTGCCAGAGCAGGATTTCTAAATCTTTCAGCGTGCCAACAGCCCAAAAGTCATCTTGCACTAGCAATGAACGTCTTGTAGAAGAGACTTGAATTGACTTTTCCGCTGTCTTCAGCGTGACATTAAAAATCGCTCGGCGTGCCAAATCTAGCACTCGTCCCGTAGGTTGCCGACCCCTTCTATAGGCTAGGGTATTGACTTCTTTATGGTCTAGCCAACAGCATACATATTCTATTGGCTCTTGCCTTATACCCATAGCCACGTACTCAACACACTAAAGAACATCTAAAGCTAACCATTATTACAGATACTGTCAGTAGCATATAGATCCTTTATCACACAGCAGAGATAGCCTACTCTCTGTAGTAGGCCTACAGATCATCGAGACCACGCTATAGATTTTCTCATTAAGATCTTATAGCCCACGGCACATAGACGTCCAGCGAAGATCATCCCAGCGCTTAAACGCCATAGTAATTGCCTAACAAAATAAAGCAGCTTTCCGAATTCCCAGAAAAACCCACAGCAGCAGGTAAGCTCATGGAACCTGCCCTGTGTATTAATTAAATCGTACCCAGACAGTGAAAGGGGACAGTAATCGTAGGTCTGGTAATCGCCCAGTCGGTTTACGCTGTCTGTACTAGGGACTGCCAGAGTATGATTTGGGAAAACTACAAAAGGTCCAAAACATTGCTGCAAAGGGTTGTTCTGAACAATGAAGTAAACTTAACAACCTAAGGACATTCCATTGGCTACATAAAACACTGGGGATAAAATTCAAAGGTTTTGACTATGCTCTACAAAAGCCTTCTTGGACAATCTCCACAGTACCGGTACATCAGATCCACGGTTGAACTACACACATAAGAGAAAACGGGATCAGTTAAAGATACCGACAGCCGAAAGAAAATATTGGCTGCTCCCTCCAGTAGCGTCGAGGCCTCCCTTATGAGCTCCCAACATAATTTTAAAAATAAAATTAAAAACATAGCCTACTTATTCGATTTAGTTTAATAACATAGGGTCGATGCAGTTTGTAAAAGGAAACCAACAGCTCAAGGCTATTCCGGTTTGATTACAACCACTGTAAAAGAGTCTGGAAAAAAGTATAATAATTAAGTATTTACCTTTGGCTTCTTGGGGGGTGGCAGGTTGAGGAACTTTAGCTCCGCCCACTTCGCTCTCAGCAAAGCCTCCTCTTCTTCGGTAATCACAGACGCCACGGAGTTACTGGCGGAAGGCTTAATAGTCTCTAGCTGCAGCACGTGCTTCGTGTTGCCGACTCCCTTGGCTCCCTGGCGTGGCCTGGAGCACGGAAAGCGTTTCGAGAGCCTGACAGCTGCGGACTTTACTTCTTGGAGAACTGTGCCCTGGGGCTTCCGGAGGTGCCTTGGCTGACCGCCGGCGTCGATAGGTTTACGCGCGTCGCAGAGAACAGTGTGCTGACCGTTGCGGCGTTTGGATCTAGGCCGACTTTTACCTACTTTTTTGCTTAACTTTAGACCAGGCAGTTTGGTAACGTTTTTCCCCGTAGTAATGTTAACCCCTTGTGTTAGAATAGGTCTACACTGCTTGGCATCGTTTTCAATGAGGTTGTCTGCTATATTAGGTTTTGTCGGAGAATGTCCATTTTTCTCTTCCGTTTTCACAAAACTGTCTCTAGATTTCGCGCACCCTCCTGGTAATTTCTCCTTAGTTGACTTATAGTTTTTTGTTGTATTGCCTGCGTTTTTATGCGTTGCAACATCCGAACGAGCCGAAGCGCAGTTCTTTGCAGCTCTGGGCGAGGCATGGGGCACGTATGCCAGCGCGGCGTTGTTTCTGTTGGCAAACTGCGCGCCGTTGCCGAGTGTGGTCTTATTTGAGATCTGCGGCAGGCAGACGGAGTCATTTCCTTTCCGAGGACACTTCTTGTCTTTCAAGCTTCCCGTAAACCTTCGCTGCCAGCCCGGCCGACGGTGCTGATGTTTCGCTGAGACGTGCCCAGGAGCGTCACTGTTCACTTTGCTGGGGAGCGCCAGTTTCTGCTGCTGTTTGCACGTCTTCGCGTTCGCGTTGTCACCCGATGTTCGCTCAGAGGCGAGGGCTTCTTTGTTGTCTTCGCTGCCAGATACCCCAGGCAGTTTTTCCGAGGCTTTATTTTGTGTGCCTTTCAGTACGGCACTAGCACTACGTTCGGTCGGGTTCTTTATTCTGTGCGACGAAGGCGTCGGGAAATTTATGTAGCTGCAATCCACCTGTCTGTCGCTGAACATGATTTTCGACGCCAGGTCACTCTCTAGACACGCCGGCCGGAAAACACAAGGTAGTTGAACCCTTGACAGCGATAGACTATAGGCACGGTGCTCTTGGGCCGGCGGTGTCAACACTAACACGCTAGAGTTGTTCTCTCCTCGTTGATCGCAGAGTTTCGAAGTGCTCGTGTTGCACCTGGGTAGGCTTTTCGAATCACTTGGCTTTTGATTGTCGAGGCTTGGTGTTAGTGTTAGAGTCGGCAGTGTCGACGTCTCAGGAAGGGTTGCTGGCGTATAAAGCACTTGAGTCCATTTCACAGGCGACATATTCCCCGATTCTGGGAATCCACTCAAGAGCTTCTTTTTCGAACTGGTCGTCGAACAGTGGGGCCTGCTGGCGTAGCATGGCGACACGCTCGAGCTTTTGGAAACGCCACCCGTAAGCACCGAGAAAGATTTCAGTGACCCGCATTTTGCCGATGCAACAGTAACGCGGGTCGGCTTGTCGTTGATCGCGGCCGACGTGGCCGATTTACTGTGTGGGACTATCCTGCACACACTCGGCGAGAAGCCCAGCCTGATCTCCTTTGCGGCATGAACTCGTCTGCCTTGCTGCAGTGCCGCAGTGCCGTTCGTGGGCATGTCCCACATGGCCCGCCCTAGGGCCGCACAAGGTGACAAATAACAAGGCATTAAAGAAGCTGCAATGGGCAAGCTGCTGTAGGAAAACTTAGCCGAGCAATCCCGCCTGCTACATGAATTGGCAACGTTGCGATCCTTGGAGTTGGAGTCCTCATCCATCAGTCGAGAAAACTTAGCCATCGCCTTGAAATATCTACCCTGTGCCCCGAGACGTGACTGACTCCCCGCAGAGGTCCACCGTGTTTGCGTCTCTCTGCAACTGAGGGACTCCCGTTTGGTCAACCCCTCGTCAAGTTTAAGATGGTTCCAATACAAAACGCCTTTGCCCTTTTCAATAAGCGACATTTAGCTTCAAGAAGTACTTCATAGCATACATCTTTTGATAGATTTTAGTATTACCTAGGTCCATGAGTAATTATTATTATTCTTAAAACAAGTTTTTTTTAAAAAATATTTAAATGGTCTAAGAATAGAATATTTAAATAATGTTGCTATAGATTATAGACAAACTATACCATCAATATCGCTTGTACTTAGGGCGTGCTTCTTTTAAACACACATTTCCGGTAGTATCAGCAAGGAAAAAATCTGATCGGGTAGCCTTGGGTTGATAACCGGTCCGGTATCACCCCTCGGGCCTTCTAAGCTGGAACCGATCTTCAGCGCATGCCCGTGACAACCGGTAGTTTGTCTCAAGCGAGCTCCAAGCGACGTCCAACCGAGTTTAATTCTGGAATAGATCGCCCCGAGACAAAGCCCCGACTCGTCCTGGAGGGTTGGAACTCCCGAGCCCGTTGACGAGTTCCAGAAAAACTGGGAATTCGGGAAAATGCGTGTTACAACGGAAGTCAACGATTTTGATTCCTGTTGGCGGTTCGGATCCCTTCGAGAGGTCGTGGAAGCTATAGAGTAGAATACTATTGTTCCGACTGTAGCAAAATTGGCAGCAGCAGCTATTGCCAAAAATGTTCCCGGCGATATTTTCTGAAAGGGAAATCTGTGTGAGCGCTGTAACTGGGCCGATGAGAGATGGCCGCGTCCTTGTCGATTGTTGATTTGGCCGCCACTGACCGGTTGACCTTTGAGCTCTGAATTCTTGAAGTGATAGTAATTCAAGTCTAGATCTTTCCGTTCTCTCCTGGTGTTGTAGGTGATGCGTACTCTCGGTGAGTTAGTCATTAGGTGGACGGTGGTCATCGGCTGGTCATTTTGCTCATCCAGAGCTGTGTGGAAATTATAAAAACACGTAAATTATATATGTTTTACAGCGGCACATACTGGTCTCTACACGTTTATCCACACTGTTCTCTACACTTATAGCCACACTGTTCTCTACACTTCTAGCCACACTGTTCTCTACACGTTTATCCACACTGTTCTCTACACTTATATCCACACTGTTCTCTACACGTTTATCCACACTGTTCTCTACACTTATAGCCACACTGTTCTCTACACTTATAGCCACACTGTTCTCTACACGTTTATCCACACTGTTCTCTACACTTATAGCCACACTGTTCTCTACACGTTTATCCACACTGTTCTCTACACGTATAGCCACACTGTTCTCTACACGTTTATCCACACTGTTCTCTACACTTATAGCCACACTGTTCTATACACTTATATCCACACTGTTCTCTACACTTATAGCCACACTGTTCTCTACACGTATAGCCACACTGTTCTCTACACGTATAGCCACACTGTTCTCTACACTTATATCCACACTGTTCTCTACACTTATAGCCACACTGTTCTCTACACGTATAGCCACACTGTTCTCTACACGTATATCCACACTGTTATCTACACTTATAGCCACACTGTTCTCTGCATGTATAGCCACACTGTTCTCTACACTTATAGCCACACTGTTCTCTACACTTATATCCACACTGTTCTCTACACGTTTATCCACACTGTTCTCTACACTTATAGCCACACTGTTCTCTACACTTATAGCCACACTGTTCTCTACACGTATAGCCACAATGTTCTCTACACTTATAGCCACAATGTCCTTTAAGCTTTACAATGTCTAGTCTAAAGGAATAAAATAACATTTTTTGTTGTTGTTTTCATTGATCTTGAGAGTTGAGAGTATTACATTTGATAGGAAATAACTTATAATCATGGTGTGTTTGAAGCAGGAAGTTCGGCTTAACACTGGTACTAAGTTTGATGCACGATGATTTGGCTTGTAGTGGGCCTATTAAGTTTAAGGAAGGGATTGTACTTCTAGTACCTTGTTTGGAACAATGAGTGGCATTGCAGTAGTGTGTTTGAGACAATGGGTAGGGGCTTACAGTACCGGTACTTATTTGGAACAAAGAGTGGACTTGTAATATTATGTTTCGGGCAGAGGTAGGCTGGTAGTACTATGCTTGGAGCAAGGAGGGTGGGTCGGGGGGAGGGGGGCTCTTAGTAGGCTACTATATTTCGAGCTAGGGGTTGGGGTTGTAGCACTATAAATTTGAAGCAAGACGTTTGGGCTTGTGCGACTCAACTCTGACCAAGGATCACCTATCTTATTCCTTAAACTGTTAAAAGATTCGTTAACTCCTGGATTAATGAAAAAAGAAAATTAAACTGTTCGATTTATGCATGTTCAAAACATTGAAACTTTACTAAAAATAATTATTATTCTTTATATAGTGCTTGTATCCTTGCTATTATCTTATCTTATATATTACAGACTCTCCTTCTATAAAGACGATTATTGCGTCCAACGCTCATCCGTGGTCTGAGTCTAGTCTTGCATTTTTAGTTATGTTTTGAATGATGTTAAGTTACTGGTGTTTTCCTAATTTGTTCGGGCAACCCATTCCATGCCCGAATGCCACTCGGGAACAAAGAGTCTTTATATATGCATTTGTTCTAGCATGAGGGATAAGAGAAGTGTTTATGTCCTTATGTTCCTCTGAGCATAAATAACAGGTTTATTCAAACACACGTTCAATACCATCCACATATTCCAGAATCGATACGTAGGCCTTACCGCTTTGTTGGTGGGCTTTTTAGTTTGTGTTTCGGCACGCGCAGATGTCCTATTGTCTATCCACAGGTTCACCGGAAACGGTCTTCATTGTTTTCTAAGTAAACTTCTTCAGTGAAATAATGTAGTGTATGAATAGACGGGCGAAATGAAAACTCGTTTACATAAAATATAAATCAATACCACCGATACAAAGCCTTCTCTGTACTGGTCAGACGCAATGGTGTGCCATGGAGTTAATCTTTTTTTGTTATAGAATGCACAGTTGTTCACTGGAAAGAAAAATTGGAAATTTCCGGAAGAAAAAAGATGCGTAGTTCTGACAATGTTTAATGGATAAGTTGTGTTCTTAAGTCTTTCTTAACGATTAATTAACATGTCTCGGAACTTAAAACATGAATTTCAATTTTATATCCATTGAGGATGGTGTAGGTCTTTTGATAACACAACAGGTCTACTGTTTTTCTGTTTCAAAAATGGAATGTAGTCTACCAAAAAAACAAAATAATTGTAACATCAATATTTTAAAGATAGAAAATTTGAGAATGAATGAAACAGCCTCCAGAAATCTGGAAACCCTAAAACAGAGTTGGAACTTTAACCTTATTTGAAATTGGTTTCTGAATATTTTTTGTTTGTTTTTGTTTTTAACAAATTAAGAATTTACAAGAGGAAATTTCTGAGTCTTCGGTGAAAAAAAATTCATATTTGTAGTGTTTTTTTAGTTTATATGTTGTGATTTTAAGGAATACATATAGACTCTATAAAAATCTATTTAATTTTCATGATTGAACCAAAGTGGAAGAAAAAAGTAAGTCCCTTTTTTTCCGATTTGAGGAAAGTCGTAAATGTTGTCTCTACTTTGAAAGTTTTAAGGCTTAAGGACAGTCGCTGGTTAAATCAATGAGCTTAATATAGTCTCTAAAAGGTCATGACTTATTTAGTTTTCTAAATTGTGAATAGCATTGGTCATCAACTTTCAAATATTGTGCCTTGAAATTTCCGGAAGATTTTTACCTGATGTATTTATACATATATGTAGGAATATATGTACACATAAAAAAATATAATTTATGTGAATAACGCTTTTATTGGATGCAATTCTGGGTCAATATTTAAAATAGCAATCCAAAGTGTTTCTTGTTAGACAACTTTTGTTGTAGTCCGATTAGTTATATCGCTCCGTTTTTTTATTTCGATTTCTCTCTTTTTATCGCTGTGTGATTTGAAATAAACGCTCAGTGTGTTGTGGCTCAACAATTGTAAAATAAATAACAACTTATCATAGCAGTTTTCTTTCATGATTCAAAAGCTGACAAAAGGCAGCCGACAATGTTAAGATTCAGGGGCGGCAAGAAACTGTACCAGGCGGCGCTCATTGCTTTGTCTGCTGCCACTTTGGCTGCGATTGTCAGGATTGCACTCACGATGACATCCAATAAGCGTGAAAGAGGTAGGTAAGCCAAAATTGTTTTCAGTTTTCTCTTCATTGATCACACAGAAAAAGTAAATTGTATTTATTCTAAGTTTTAATTTATTACATTTATTTACCGATATGCCCTACTTAATGCCTATGCCGATATACCCGTTGGTTATATAGAAATATTATGGCATACAGCTATTAAGCAATACGCCATGCAGCTATTGAGCAATATGCCATGCAGCTATTGAGCAATACGCCATGCGGCTATTGAGCAATATGCCATGCAGCTATTGAGCAATATGCCATGCAGCTATTGAGCAATACGCCATGCAGCTATTGAGCAATATGCCATGCTGCTATTGAGCAATACGCCATGCAGCTATTGAGCAATATGCCATGCAGCTATTGAGCAATATGTCATGCGGCTATTGAGCAATATGCCATGCAGTGCAGCTATTGAGCAATACGCCATGCAGCTATTGAGCAATATGCCATGCAGCTATTGAGCAATATGCCATGCAGCTATTGAGCAATACGCCAAGCAGCTATTGAGCAATACGCCATGCAGCTATTGAGCAATACGCCATGCAGCTATTGAGCAATACGCCATGCAGCTATTGAGAAATACGCCATGCAGCTATTGAGCAATACGCCATGCAGCTATTGAGCAATGCCCCATGCAGCTATTATCCTAAATGATTTCTTTGATTCAAACTTTTGTTTTGTTGTTTCCTTATAATTTAGATAAGACACCGGAAGCTGTTTTTGAAATACGTAAGCAACGAATCAAGCAGGTATGCGCATCGTCCAATATCACAGGCAGGGTTAGCGGTGTGTTTACCCACGCTTCCGGTGTCATGTATTGCCCTGTACCCAAAGCCGGATGCACGTTTTGGAAAAGCGTGTTCCTTGCATCAAACACTAAGGTATTATGTTGTCTGACTGACTCGCCAAAACGAGAAACTAGATCAGCGATTCCCCAAGAGATACATCAAAGTAATTTACGGTCTAGGCGTAGTCTCACGTTTTGTTAGGGTCGAGAGACTCTCTAGAGGGGTTTGGATTCAATTATTTTAAATGTCAATAGAGGACAGCCGTGAGTCTACCCAACTTTAATGGGTACCAGACATCTGTTTCAATGGAGAGTAAAGGCGCCATGGCATTGTGCTGTTCACCCAATTTTCACTCGTATGCCCATGAAACTGACTTACATGTGATTATTTAGGTTGCCTGGCGTACGGCTAAACAGCAGCATTGCGTATTGCGTGGCCGCATTAGATATGATTAAATACATAGTCTACATGTCGTCATGTCGAACGGCTAAGTAACTCAAATAACTGTATCTCGAGTTACTAAAGAACATTGAAGCATTTTTGGTAAATATGGCATGTTATTCTTGTTGTTGTTGTAAGCTTCCATTTGTCTCACAAGACAACGGAATTTAAATGTGCTCTTGGGGAGTGTGCGCTCCGAACCTTGCAAACTTCTGCTGTGGCTGTACAATCCCACACGCGAATGACAGTCTCTGCTGCACTTCATGCACAAGACGGCAGAATTAGTCGTTGGCTGGTCTTCCTTTACCTTCCCTCTGGCACAGATTGCGTTCTCCTTCTTCCACCCCGGTGGTCAACGCTTGTCTCCAGCTGCACCTGTGTCTGGCAAGTTCCTCCCAGCTATTTGTATCCTCCCAGCCTTTTGTGTCTATGACTAGGGCTTTAATGTCCCTCTTGCAGATGTCATGCTATATTGGGTTTAAAACAACTGCGTGGTCCATATTCTGTGGATTTTGTCGTATATAAATAATCACAGTCGAGATGTGCTTATTAGAATAACAGAACAGAATGTAGATCAAAGATAAAAACTAGTTTAATATGTAATGTGTATTCTTGATCAGAATGCTAATAAAAACGTTTATACAAAATCAATTAAAACATACATTTCAATTAGATCTAATTAGATCAGTTTGTGTTTTTGGGTGAACAAATCAAAATCTCGTAGACGTTTGAGGTGTGTAATTTCTGTCCACAAAGGGAAGTGACGTCAGGAATGGATAACTAGTGTAAGAAAAGTCATTTTGCCACGTGTTTTGAAACTTAACCCGGTCATTTGTTAACGAAATGATTAAAGATAGGTTTAGCGGGTCAGGCTTTGTTTACTTATTTCCCTTGTAAACATGTCGCTTCGGTGTGTGGCTTATGGGATTGCTTACCTTAGTGATTCCTTATGTCATCATTTCGGACTATTACAATTACTTTTTTGACCATATACAAAGACCTTTTTTTTTTCGTAATCTCAAAATTTGAATAACGAATTTTAATATTAATTACTATTAAAATAACTATTGACTCAATTTTGAAAAAAAAATCCTCTTCAGCTGGCCTTAAGTGTACTACCTACCTCTTACATGACCTGCCAGTATCATCACGCGACATGTCAGACAAACAATAGATTCGTTAATCGTTTGTTCAGTAACGGAGTTTCTCACGACTAGCCTATTATTTTGTCATATTTTCAGCAAGCTTTGCGACTGGCATCCGATAGCCAAGCTCTTTAAGGTACCTACCTGTTTGTTATGCAACTACCGGGTCAAGGTAGTGAGCGAAGGAAGCAAGAAAAATCAACCGAAATAAGTATGCTTAATTGTGTTTTTTTATATTTTTTTTACTGAAAAACAATGAGCATTTGTTTCTCATTTCAGCATGACGTGACAAAGTTGGACGTGTTCCCATTGGCGAAGAACTACATACACGAAGTCTCAGGTAAAGGAAGCCCTTACCCACCCAGCATAGCCCAAGGGGAGTACCCTACAAGGCTCCTCGTCGCCAGGGACCCTTATTCCAGACTTCTGTCTTCATATCTAGACAAGTTCTACCTGCCAGGTTTCTGGCCCACCGAGGCGTTACGGTTGACCAGAGTCCTGAACAAGCCGTTTTTCTCTCGCTTCAACGCCACTGGCGGACCAGACTTCCTTAGACATCACTTCGACCGCGTGCTGGATCTTTTCCCCACGGGAAATGCCTCCGGGGACGCCACCGCGCGGGGCAACGGCACGGCCTGCGGGAAGTACCTGACCTTTAGGGAGTTCATCCGATACGGACTTTACTTGCCGGAGCCTCACTGGATGCCCATCCACGCCATCTGTAACCCGTGCGCCTTCAACGTGAGTCATGTTGTCCACATGGAAACCTTCACGTCAGACGCCAGGGCCGTCCTGGAGAAGATGGGCATTGGTCATTTACTGGACGATATTGACCAAGTTGATCAGGTAATCTGTGAAAAGAACTCCTTCCAAGGTCTTCTGTTTCCTTTTAACCTTTAGCGACAAAAGCAACAGTATATTAGACAATTTTAGGTAATTAGGCAATGATAGGTTAGACAATTTTAGGTAATTAGGCAATGATAGGCTAGACAATTTTAGGTAATTAGGCAATGATAGGTTAGACAATTTTAGGTAATTAGGCAATGATAGGTTAAGTTTTGCAATTTTTAGGGGCTAGGGTGTTACAAAGTATGTCGAATTCCCTATGTTTGGTCTCGCGATTATAATAGTTTTATTTTCAAAATAATAATTTTATTTTAATGGGTTTTTTTTTGTGTGTGAGTATTTTTAAATCCTATTGGGTGGGGAGGGGCAATGAAGATGCAGTAGTCCCTGCTTGTGAAGCAGGCTGGTCCAGCGGTTAGTTCACCGGACTGTCAACCAAAAAAACCAACTGACACGTCGCGGGTTCTATCCCTGCCACCGAACGATCCCTGCCGCCCTGCCCTCTGCATGAGTTTTGGGACTAGAGGACGTAATAATCTTCTAGAGCAGGGTTCGGCAACCTAAGGCACGCGTGTCAAACTTGGCACGCAGAGCAATTTTGAATTGGCACGCGAGAGACCTCCGAGAGGTGTTTTATTATTGATGAAAACAAAAACAACTATATTTTCCAGTAATATTTATATTGAGTGAAATCAATTTCACAACATTTAACTACCGTATATATACTTCCCTTTACAAAGGCATATATTAAGATAGATAGTTGGGCTTTTTCAAAAGCACATTAAAGCACTCAAAGCGGAGTTTCAAGACTTTCAAATTGATTTGTTCATACCTAATCAAGCATAACTGGCTTAATCATACTACAACCATCTTAGATGTAGCCAGGGGCGAAGCCATAATTTTTTTCCAGGGGGGGGGGGCAGGGGGCTGAACTTTTGCGTGACAGATATTTACCAAATACCAGGGGGGCGGGGGGGGGGGGCTGAACTTTTGCGTGACAGATATTTACCAAATACCAGGGGGGCGGGGGGGGGGGGCTGAACTTTTGCGTGACAGATATTTACCAAATACCAGGGGGGCGGGGGGGGGGGGGCTGAACTTTTGCGTGACAGATATTTACCAAATACCAGGGGGGCGGGGGGGGGGGGCTGAACTTTTGCGTGACAGATATTTACCAAATACCAGGGGGGCGGGGGGGGGGCTGAACTTTTGCGTGACAGATATTTACCAAATACCAGGGGGGCGGGGGGGGGGCTGAACTTTTGCGTGACAGATATTTACCAAATACCAGGGGGGCGGGGGGGGGGGGGGCTGAACTTTTGCGTGACAGATATTTACCAAATACCAGGGGGGCGGGGGGGGGGGGCTGAACTTTTGCGTGACAGATATTTACCAAATACCAGGGGGGCGGGGGGGGGGGCTGAACTTTTGCGTGACAGATATTTACCAAATACCAGGGGGGCGGGGGGGGGGGCTGAACTTTTGCGTGACAGATATTTACCAAATACCAGGGGGGCGGGGGGGGGGGGCTGAACTTTTGCGTGACAGATATTTACCAAATACCAGGGGGGCGGGGGGGGGGGCTGAACTTTTGCGTGACAGATATTTACCAAATACCAGGGGGGCGGGGGGGGGGGGGGGCTGAACTTTTGCGTGACAGATATTTACCAAATACCAGGGGGGCGGGGGGGGGGGCTGAACTTTTGCGTGACAGATATTTACCAAATACCAGGGGGGCGGGGGGGGGGGCTGAACTTTTGCGTGACAGATATTTACCAAATACCAGGGGGGCGGGGGGGGGGCTGAACTTTTGCGTGACAGATATTTACCAAATACCAGGGGGGCGGGGGGGGGGGGCTGAACTTTTGCGTGACAGATATTTACCAAATACCAGGGGGGCGGGGGGGGGGGGGCTGAACTTTTGCGTGACAGATATTTACCAAATACCAGGGGGGCGGGGGGGGGGGCTGAACTTTCGCTGAACTTTCTATCGACTTTAGTACATATTTTTTGAAATCTGTTGAAAATATTTTTTTTTTATTCCAAGGGGGGCTTAGCCTCCCCTCAACTCCCCCCTACCATGTGGCTGCGCCCCTGGATGTTGATACTTTTTTTAAAAAAAGTATAGGGAAATTGGCGATTTTAAAACGTAGCCAGTTGAATTTTAAACCTTTAATGAAATGGGCATCGAAATGTGCCAAATTGTTTAAAGACCAAGTGAAGAGGTTTTTCTAAAAGGAACGAGATTTGGAATAGCCTCATACGGCAGTGACGTATCACAAGGGAAATAAATAAATAAAAATAGACGCTATAAATCTATATTTAACCATTTTGTTAAAAATAAGAACCGGGAAAAGATTCAAAACATGTGGCAATAGATTCAAAACACGTGACAATATTCATTTTTCCTAGTCGGAATCCTTTATGTTACGTCACTTTCCTATATTGCCGGAAATAAAAACATCTCAAATGGCTACGAGATTTGGAGTAATCATCCGAAAAACACACACATTTAAGTGCAAATATTGAACTAATTACTTAAAATGTATCTTTGATATTTTGTATAAATGTTTTTTTTAACATTCAGATACTGAATACACTATTTACTATCAAAATCAAATGTTAACTCAATTTTGATAAAAAGCTCTTCACTTGGTCTTTAAGAGATAAACTCCTCAATGTTGAATGGACAAATAATTAATGCAGGAAATGTTTACTTACAACTAGTTAACGTAAATTAATTTGTATATACCTCTAATAATAAAATCTTGTCATGAATACCACAACGCTAGTTTATGTAAAGAAAGAATAATTAGTCAGTAATGTTTGTTATATTACAAACATAACTTGTTTGGCATCAATATTGAATCAAATTTAGAATCTTTATTTTAATTAAAGGGAGATAATTAGCTACTTTTATTTCCGCTAATATATCTAATATTTGTTTATTTTTTATTTTTATAAAAGACTAAATGGTCTACAAATTATGACTTTATAATGACCAAACTGTCAAAAAGTAAATGTAAATTATATAAATATTATATGACTAATATAATTTATATGCACATTTTTTGAACATTCCATTAACTACCCAGTTTGTATGATTACCGTGTATCAATTCCGCTTAAATACAATATGTTTGATTTATAAATATGATTTTACATGCATAAAGTTTACTCTGGCGTCCCCAGACAACGTGTAGATATTAGATATTCTCCTCTTCGTGCGGTTAGATTTTTCATACAGGTGTGGGGAGTCTTAGTCACCCCCCCCCCCCGACCTCCGAGCTCTGGCTCTCATCAAAACTATACCCACAGGAGGGGCAAAGAGGTAAAACTCTGACGCGCCTCCTAATGGAAAAAAAAAAGAACATCGCATTCAAACTGAGAATAAAATATTATAATCAAATTAGTTGTTGATAGATATGTATCTTGACAACTATATGAAAGCCTTTACAAAATAGTTACCATAAATTTGAAAGTTTGGTAAAATAATTTTGTATTTCGTATAATAATGTTAATAAAAAGGATGATAATCACATACACATTTTTTAAAAAATTAAATATAAAAAGCTTTAACGATTTTCTCTATAGAGTTTCTTTGCTTTTGGCCTTCGTCTAGCTACGGATTTAAATTACCTACTTGTCTTATAAGAAAACAAGTATAATAGAGCAGGTTGACATTTAGGCTGTTGGCACGCTGAATGATTTAGAAATCCTAGCTTGGCACACCATTAGAAAAAGGTAGCCGACCCCTGTTATAGAGAGCACTGAGCATGCTAAAACAGCATGGATAGAAGCGCTATAAAAATAACCATTATTATTATTATTATCGTCGTCGTCGGCATCCGTCCGTCTCCAAGAGACGATGGTGTAGCTTCACGGCAAAGGTGACCAGCTGCACCGCCGAGAATGGCTGTGGAGGCCAACTCGGGAGTGGCAATCCCTGTCGCACTTCAGGCATTTGAAGGTGGATGGCTGTTGTAAAGGAACCTTCCGCCTCGCTCTTTTCTGGATGGCAGCTTCCATGCGCCCAGTTTCTGCGCGGGATGTGCCAAGCCTGACTGCGAGCCTCCAAGTTGGTCGGTCAGAAGCTTGGCATTCCCATGTGTCAAGGTCTTATAAGTTTACAGACGTTCCTTCTAGATAGAAGATTATTACGTCCACTAGGCCCAAAACTCCTGCAGGGCGACAGGGATCCGTCGGTGGCAGGGCTCGAACCCGCGACCTGTCAGTTGGTTTTTGGTTGACAGTCCGGTGAACTAACCGCTGGACCAGCCGGCTTCACAATTGAGCTCTCGTTCAGGTCTCTTTTGCAAAGGTCCTTGAATCGCAGTTTTGGGCGCCCTATCTTCCGGTGGCCTTCGACCAGTTCTCCATAGAGGAGGTCTTTAGGAATGCGACCTGCATTCATCCTTTTCACATGGCCGAGCCACCTGAGGCGTTTCTCACTGAGCACAGCGTGAAGGCTGCTCATGTTGGCTCTCCCCAGCACTTCTGTGTTGGAGACCCTGTCCTGCCACTTGATCTGCAGTATTCTCCGTAGGCACCTCATATGGAAGCTGTTGAGTTTCTTCTCGTGCCTCGCGTAGGTGGTCCATGACTCACAGCCATACAGGAGAGTGCTGAGTACGCAGGCGTGGTAGACGCGCAGTCTGGTTCTCTCGGTGAGGCTGGAGTTGTCCCACACTCGCTGTTTTAATTGGGCCATGACTGTGGCTGCCCTGGCGATCCTGCTGTTTATCTCCAAATCGATGGACTGTGAACTCGAGATAATGGACCCGAGGTATGTGAAGCTCTCGACAACCTCCAAGGTGTGTCCATCGATGACGATGTTTGGAGGGGTCTCCGTGCCCTGAGCCATGACGTTTGTCTTTTTCAGGCTTACAGTCAGGCCGAACTCCTTGCATGCCTGAGAGAAGCAAGTGACGAGCTGCTGGAGTCCGTCTTCGGTGTGTGATGTCAACGCTGCATCATCAGCGAAGAGCATCTCACGAATGAGGACCTTTTTGACTTTGGTCTTGGCACGAAGACGCGCTATGTTGTAGAGCTTGCCATCAGACCTGGTGTGAATGAAAACACCCTCGCTGCAGTCCTTGAAGGCGTGTTGGAGGAGCATGGAGAAAAAGATGCCGAAGAGTGTAGGCGCGAGGACGCAGCCCTGCTTTACTCCGCTGCTGACTGGGAATTCCTTGGAGGTTGCGCCATTGTAGCAGACAGTGCTGTGCATGTTGTCGTGGAAGGACCTGACCACCGCAAGCAGGTGTGGGGGACATCCGATCTTCTGCAGCAAGCTGAATAGTCCGCCTCGGCTGACCAGATCAAATGCCTTTGTGAGGTCGATGAAGGCTATATAGAGTGGCATCTGCTGTTCCTGACACTTTTCCTGGAGCTGGCGTAGTGAGAAGATCATGTCAGCCGTTGATCGACCAGCCCTGAAGCCACACTGTGACTCTGGGTAGATGCGTGAAGCGAGGGTCTGCATTATTATTATTATTATACTTAATTGGATTTTCTTATGCTCGTAGCTAATCATAGTGGTTCGTCAAACTTGTCCATTAAACATAGCTGAATCATTGTAGTAGCCATTCGACAAATCGAAAATGCCTGCTATTACTCAGAGACTGTGTTTGTTATTCGTGGTACAGTTTTGAAATACTTTTGAAAATAATGACAAATAAGGCAGACGATATTCCCAGCCTATGCTAGGCCCTACACATACTCCCGATGGTACTTGGACTACCACTGGAAAAGGAGGGGAAGTGGAAAGTACGCCAATTTCCGAAAGCCAAGGGGTACTTGTAAATACAAAGTACGTTCTAGGGGTAAGAAAGAAAAAAAGGTTGGGAACCACTGGGCTAGACATAGGTAGCCTACCTTTCTAAAATTGATGGCAAGTACCCATTTAGGCTAGACATTCTCAAAGTCTTATCCCAACAAACTCATAAACTATGCTAAAAAAAAAGTGGATCCCTACTAGTAGATTTCTTGAACCACAAACAACCACCATCGTAGTACAACGCTCTTCTCCACCAATACAACGCTCTTCTCCACCAATACAACGCTCTTCTCCACCAATACAACGCTCTTCTCCACCAATACAACGCTCTTCTCCACCAATACAACGCTCTTCTCCAAGACCGCTTTGTCCTCCTAGGTTTATATTCCCAAAGCCATTACGAAAAACAAAAATCAATTACATAAAACTTTCAATATGATTTTCAGGTCAACGAAGAGATCAGGACCGCAATCAGCTACAACTTTCACTTGGTCGAACATGCCAAAACGGCGGCTTTCTACGAGACCTGCCTGACTTCTCCAGAGCTCGGCTATCGCCTGTGGCACAACTTGCGCTGGAGGGGCTACATCGACCCCCAGGCGGAGTACGTCATTCCAGACTTTACCGAGCCAAGGCGTGTTGAAGCGGATCTCTTTCGGCAGGTGTGGCGGGCGAGGAAATCCGGCCTGGAAAAGCCCGATATGATGCAGAAGGCTAAGGAGGTGTTCACAATGGCAGCCTACAAGAGTTTGTCTAAATCGTTGTTTCTAATAATGTCTCAGAGGTATAGGATGGACTTCAGACTGTTCGGCTACGAAAGTATCGGACAGAAGATGTATTCCACTTTGTTTAAGAAACTTACTCGCTCCAATGTTTTTACAGCTTGGTAACATATTCTGAAATCGAAGCCAGAGATGGCTTGAAAACCTTTTTTTATAATTCTCTCATAAGACTCTAAATTAACCTAGATTATAGTTTTACCTAGAATATAGTTCCATCTTAGAATTATGGTTCATCAAAAAATATAATTTCACATAGAAAATAGTTACACATAGAATATAGTTTCATATAGAATATAGTATCATCATAGAATATAGTTTCATCAAAAAATATAGTTCCATCATAGACTATAGTCTCATCATAGAATATAGTTCCATCATAGAATACAGTTTCAACATGGAATATAGTTTCACAAAAAATATAGTTTCACAAAGAATATAGTTCCATCATAGAATATAGTTTCATCATAGAATATAGTTTCACATATAATTAAGTTTCACAAAGAATATAGTTTCATCATAAAATATAGTTTCATCATAGAATATTGTTTTACATAGAATATAGTTTCATCATAGAATATAGTTTCATCATAGAATATTGTTTTACATAGAATATAGTTCCATCATAGAATATAGTTTCATCATAGAATATTGTTTTACATAGAATATAGTTTCATCATAGAATATAGTTTCATCATAGAATATAGTTTTACATAGAATATAGTTTCTTCATAGAATATAGTTTCATCATAGAATATTGTTTTACATAGAATATAGTTTCATCATAGAATATAGTTTCATCATAGAATATAGTTTTACATAGAATATAGTTTCATCATAGAATATAGTTTCATCATAGAATATTGTTTTACATAGAATATAGTTCCATCATAGAATATAGTTTCATCATAGAATATTGTTTTACATAGAATATAGTTTCATCATAGAATATAGTTTCATCATAGAATATAGTTTCATCATAGAATATAGTTTCATCATAGAATATAGTTTTACATAGAATATAGTTTCATCATAGAATATAGTTTCATCATAGAATATAGTTTCATCATAGAATATAGTTTCATCATAGAATATTGTTTTACATAGAATATAGTTTCATCATAGAATATAGTTTCATCATAGAATATTGTTTTACATAGAATATAGTTTCATCATAGAATATAGTTTCATCATAGAATATAGTTTCATCATAGAATATAGTTTCATCATAGAATATTGTTTTACATAGAATATAGTTTCATCATAGAATATAGTTTCATTATAGAATATTGTTTTACATAGAATATAGTTTCATCATAGAATATAGTTTCATCATAGAATATTGTTTTACATAGAATATAGTTTCATCATAGAATAAAGTTTCATCATAGAATATTGTTTTACATAGAATATAGTTTCATCATAGAATATTGTTTTACATAGAATATTGTTTTACATAGAATATAGTTTCATCATAGAATATAGTTTCATCATAGAATATAGTTTCATCATAGAATATTGTTTTACATAGAATATAGTTTCATCATAGAATATAGTTTCATAATAGAATATAGTTTCATCATAGAATATTGTTTTACATAGAATATAGTTTCATCATAGAATATAGTTTCCTCATAGAATATAGTTTCATCATAGAATATAGTTTCATCATAGAATATAGTTTCATCATAGAATATAGTTTCATCATAGAATATAGTTTCATCATAGAATATAGTTTCATCATAGAATATTGTTTTACATAGAATATAGTTTCATCATAGAATATAGTTTCATCATAGAATATAGTTTCATCATAGAATATAGTTTCATCATAGAATATAGTTTCATCATAGAATATAGTTTCATCATAGAATATAGTTTCATCATAGAATATTGTTTTACATAGAATATAGTTTTATCATAGAATATAGTTACATCATAGAATATAGTTTCATCATAGAATATTGTTTTACATAGAATATAGTTTCATCATAGAATATAGTTTCATCATAGAATATAGTTTTACATAGAATATTGTTTCATCATAGAATATAGTTTCATCATAGAATATAGTTTCATCATAGAATATAGTTTCATCATAGAATATAGTTTCATCATAGAATATAGTTTCATCATAGAATATAGTTTCATCATAGAATATTGTTTTACATAGAATATAGTTTCATCATAGAATATAGTTTCATCATAGAATATTGTTTTACATAGAATATAGTTTCATCATAGAATATAGTCTTAAAAACGCGGCACGTGGTCCACATGCGGCCCATCAGGGTGGATTTAGTGGCCCACCAGTATGCAAACAAAAAATGTACTTTTCATGAAATTCAGACAGCTAGTACTGATACACATGAAACTTTATTGTTAATTTTATATACGTAACATACTTAATAATAATAATGATAGTTCACTTTGGTATAATTCTTTGTGTCTAAATTGTAACTTGGCATAATATTATCAGTGATAAGTAGTAAAATGAGTTAAGATGTATGAAATGTTTTTTGTTTACTAGGGTCGGGTTGTCGGTGATGGGGAGGTGCGGCCCTTGACACATCTCTTAAGTGATAAAGTGGCCACATGCCTTTATCCGAGTTTGAGAACCCTGACTTAATCTATATTTTGCAAATGTATTTTGAAGAGAATAAGGTTTACGAAAATACAAGTCTGACATGATAAAGTAAACATGTTTTGTAAGTGCATTTTGAAAATCATAAGCTCAAAGTACATCGCACGTAGTAAGACTAGTTTAAATTGACACAAATAATTTATTTACAATACAAATTTTTTTTTACAGCAATAGACTCTTTAACTGCGACATAGAATAACCGCGATTGATAATCTAGCCCTCGACATTCACGAATGGCGAAGTATTTAGTTCAATCTACAATAATAACTAAAGTTCATACCTTCACCAAATAAAAGTTTGTTTTTTTTCTTATAAGTTTTACAGACGTTCCTTCTAGATAGAAGATTATTACGTCCCCTAGGCCCAAAACTTCTGCAGGGCGCTAGGGATCCGTCGGTGGCAGGGATAGAACCCGCGACCTGTCCGTTGGTTTTTGGTTGACAGTCCGGTGAACAAACCGCTGATATGTACTATACACAGTCAACTATTTATAACCCAAATTCTTAACAGCGCGTGATTGGGCGGGTGGGGGTGGGGGTGTAGGTTGGTGTGTGTTTTATAATGCGTGTATCCGCGTATCACTCCGCAGACTATGATCGCGAATGAATTTGCTCGATAGGGAATGTCCCTCCCCGCATGAAAAGTGACGGTCCACTTGAGACTACAGGGTGGTTTGGGGGGGTGGGGGCGAGACAGAAGAGGGGCGCCGAAGGAACAGTCAAAGAGGATTGACTTTGTGCAAAAGGCTCCAGTCAAAAGGGAGATGGAAGGGGTGAGACAACCTCTTATTATATTCAATAAACACCATGAGTCAAATACAGCCCACTAACGCAAGCAATGTAGGACGGAACACAAGCACAAAGTCAATATTATATAAAAAACATTTTCAAGTGGAAGAGGGTCAGTTGTCGAGATCATATAGGCTTTGTATGCTTTATAAAAAAAAAAAGAAATAGTACCACCTGTAGGTAATCAACTCTTTTACTTTATTATTTTTACATTATGTCTTTTGTGTAGGCATTTTCTATTTATAAAATATTCTATGGCCTATCACACAGAATAGGTATAGAACTATTATGTGGCCTATCGCAAAGAATAGGTATAGAACTATTCTGTGGCCTATCGCACAGAATAGGTATAGAACTATTCTGTGGCCTATCGCACAGAATAGGTATAGAACTATTCTGTGGCCTATCGCACAGAATAGGTATAGAACTATTCTGTGGCCTATCGCACAGAATAGGTATAGAACTATTCTGTGGCCTATCGCACAGAATAGGTATAGAACTATTCTGTTGCTTATCACACATAATAGGTATAGAACCATTCTGTGGCCTATCTATCATGCTTGATTATTGACCTAAATGTAATTTTTAAAAATATCTTGGGGTACCTTTAGGTCCCTTGTACTTTTAGATTATACGCGTGGCTTAGCGTGTAGCCCACCACGTTGTATTTTATTGTTTGAGTTATGTTTATTAGCTAGTGTCTATAGTCTCTTTTATACTTACTCAGGTCTTCTTTAATATTATTTACTATTACAATTTATGTTTTCGTTCACTTAAATTGGGTCATTTATAACTGGATACTATGGTAAGCAGTAATGTTTGTAGTGATGTGGATCAGGTGGTCAACTGTCTTTGTTACAGGTTATTGTTTCTCTACCCACCTGTAATGCTTTATTTTATTAATCTAATTTAATTGAGTGGTACATGGTCATGTTGAATCTATGTTTAGGTTAACTGTAATGGCAGTGTTAGAACTTTTTTTGAAATTTGTTTACTTATGTATTTTTTACCGTTTGTGACTATTATTATTATTATTAGTTCACACTATAATTGGTATTTGATTGATCTTATTTACCAGTGCAGTGTTGTTCTGGTTGATATTTTTGTTAGGGGTATTTTTCTTGTTTTGAATAAAGTTTATATAACTGTTACTTGTAAATTTCTCTTTTCTCTTGTTCTGTTAGTAATGTGGTTGAATAGTTTACATATTTTTTAATTATTATTTCTGGTTATAATAAGTTATTGAACCCTTAATCATTAGACTTAAGTCGACTTGGGTAGATCCAAGGATGCGCAAAGCCATGACCCGCCCCTACGCCAAAAAGGACTGGACCCTATATTTATGCACCCATTATTACCCGGCAGCTACATAAGATCTAGTCGAAGTGGTCGGCTTCTTAAAAAAAAAGGTTAGAACAAATGGATTCGGAAATATTTTGTTCCACTGTAAGTGCGAATGTTCCAAGGAAATCGCCAGTCAGCCTGAACGCTGATGCTGAAAGACGGAGCAACTGTAATCAAATCCAATTAAAGTAAAGTTTAAAAGCGAAAACAATTAATATCTGAGTTTATTGGTGACAATAACACGCATTTTCCACCTAAAATTCGTAACTTTAGTAATCTGATCGATGGCGGGTGCCAAATTTGTTTATATTACGAGTTTTCTTCAACATAGGCAGGTCTTTCTAATCGTAAAGCAACCACAACTATAACTCTCAACCCTTGACGAAAAAAAAAAAAAAGAAGAAAAACCAAAACACACCAAACATTTGACTATCTTTTTTTTTTTAAAGTAAGCATATATTATTTAAATAAGCCGATATGAAAGACGTCTGCTAGAAGTTCTAAGGGAAAGAACTTCGTAGGGCGGTACACTTAACATGAGCAAATATTTGGTTGATAAACGTGTAAGTCTATACTGTGAAAGGTTGAACTTTCATATAGATCTATACCTTTATATTTTGTAACAATATCAACGTTAACAACGTATAAATACAAGTTATGAAAAGCTAAGTTTATTTTTTATAAATGTGTTATCCATTTGTTACTGTTTGTCATATTTTAACAATAAAATTGACGGGGAAAATATTAATATTGAGCGCAAAATTTAAATAAAAGGTTTGCTGGTTGGAAACGTTTTAACATTCTAAAATAAATCTCTCTCCTCTCATTCTCTCTCTTTTTTTTTTACAATTTTAATTTAAAAAAAAACACTCTCCAATAGCAGTAAAAGAAGATCTAACTGATGAAGTACTACACTAGAACTCATAGTGTACTGATAGTTAAAGATTACTCATGCCTAGATAATAACTCTTGGTTTTAGCCTAGTGCGGTGAAATCCCCGAAGAGATAAATGAAAAGTGACTAAAATTGGCGAGCCAGGTGCAGACACGAAGAATAAGATGAACTGATGAACCAAGCGTGGTATAAAGCTAGACTTTCATATGACAAAGTATTTTCCAATAAAGCAACGACCAGATTTTTTTTTTGCTTATTGAAACACATACTTTTAGCCTTTAGCTATTTATAACACACACACACATTTTTAGTGTTCAATTTTTTTTAGTCATTTCTTGTGTATGTGTGTGTTTGTCAATGTATTTTATTATATGAGCACGTTCCGGTCTAACGCATAAACCCGCCTGGGTTTTCACGTGCCAACGACACTATAGCCAGATAACTGCAATTCAATAGTCTTCAGTACTATTCACTCCCTGCCCACTCGACTGCCCCCATTGTTCACCTTATATGGGTCCTTCCGAAACAATGTATTTTGCTTCGCACTAGTGATCTCAAGTTTTGAGGGGGGGGGGGGGGGCAGTCGTTCTCCTGTAGAATTGTTTTATATTTCTTATTGTGAACTTTGTGGAAACCAGGATTACATTCTCATACTATTTGCTCCCATTTCAAGAGAGAAAAATATTTCTGTCACCGGTGCTGCCAATTCTACCAATTTGTTTTTTGGATTATCGTAGTAGGCCTAAGTGTATTTTGAACAAACTAAATGTAATACGAGCACACACACAATTGCATACATTTTAAATTAAATTATTTAAGGGGTAGAAATTGATGTATAGCCCTTACAAAATTTACCATGACATTGTCACCGTAATCCCACACCTCCCCCGGGCCTCCTGGGTCAATAGGCCTAAATAAAACCGAGTCGCCATAATTTATAAATGTTTGCATCCAAACAGAACAGACACCAATATAACAACATGTTGGGGCAAGGCTGACATTGGGCCATTGGGCAACTTTTTAAAGTTAAACCTCCAGATTTCCTAATACACCATTTAAAACGAAAATGCCACCTTCAAGAGCCCACCTCTTAACTACACTGGTACCAATTTTTTTTTTAATATTTTTTTTTTATTTTTAAGAAAGGTTTTATGCAGAGCCTTACAAGTTTATGTAGCAAAAGTTTCAGCGCCACCCCTTTGCATACTGCAACTACTTGTTTAGTGCTATATTTGTTATATTTAGACTACATTTGCCCCCCCCCCCCTTGGAAGTGTCGTCCCCCGGGCATATGCCTCCTCTGCCCCCCCCCCCCATGTGAGGGCCATGGTTTTATTGCTCATTAGTCCAGGACGTAACGATGGAAATAGGTGGACCAGGTGAGGGCGGGAGGGAACACCAAGGTCATGTCCGAGACATGCCACCCCACGGCGCACCAATAAGGCGTGCCGCGTAGCGTAAGGTGCGGTCTCCGCAGTCACACGCACTACACTACTTCTCCCCACCCTCGGAATTCCCCCCCCCCCCTCGGATCATTATCGTGGTGCACTGTCGCCCGGTAGCATAAAATCTCATACTACAGGACTGGTCATCCAGGCACCAGAGCGGGCTTCAGACAAACTGGTGCGCAAATTGCTTCCTCCCCACCGAGGCTCGGAGCAATGCACCAGCAGCACTCCACTCTCGTCGTTCCCTGTGCCCAAAAATACCTTAAAAAAGGCCTCTTTGTTTTTCAGACAGGTATCTTTGCTGCAATATTGTCAATTTGTTTTACACTTTCTTCATGCTACATGGGCGATGGGTATGTGGAAAGTTCCTATTCGCTCTAACTCCCCCCCCCCCATCCCCCCCCCCCACTTCGCACACATCATTTTTCAAGTCGATTGTTTTTTCAAAGACCTAAAAGTTAGCTTTCTTAGCTCTAAGCGACAACAACGACGAACTGTGTCAGTAAGTTTTTTTTTTTTTTTTTAAATCTTCTCAGAGTTGGCAAGAAATGTAAATATCATATTTTTTTAACTTTTAGATTGGACTCAACGTGACTGTGTTGTACTGTGAAGGGTTTAGTTGCACGAGACTTTTCCCCCATAAGAGTTTGTCGTGTTGTTGTTTTTTTTTCTATGCGTCAGTAGTTTATTTCATTCGTTAAGTGAAACTGTGGACAGTGGTAAGTCTAATTATGGAAACTATTAATTTGTATATTTTGTCTTAATAAACAATAGCTACCACTGCTTGATAAAGTAACCCATGGATGGGGATAAAGAAAGAGTTCATTGTATTTATAGAGAGTTAAATATTGTTAAACTGAATAATAGTATTTAGGAGATAACTATATTTATTATTTGTCATAAGTCATATGTTTAACTATTAACCATTTATTTATCTGCCCATCTGCCTGCCTTGATATGTAGGCTGGTCATCCTCTCTGTCATATGTCCTGTCGTCTGCTGTGTTTGTGTGAGAGAGAAAAGCTTCATTTAACCCTTACAGTCCCGGGCGCGTATATAGCGGAACTGAAGGCAGCATAGATAGAAGTAGGTCGGAACGGGAAGGGTTAATGTGGCACGATGGCCGAGCCGGAAGCGCGTTCGTCTGGGTTCGTATCCAAAGGGTCTGGAGGGATGTCCCTGAGTCTGTCCAGCTCTGATGGAAAATTAAAGGCGGTTGGGCATTGTGCTGACCACGCACTCTCCTAGCATGCCTTGACCGTATAGGAACCTGTGAATGCTGCTTCACATTCCCAATAGATCAAATGTATCTGACAGGGATACTTAAGTCTTATTTAATATTTTGTTGCTTACTGCACTTGCTCATGGTAACCAGAAAACATGTCTGTAATGTCACGTCACCCTGTGCCTTATTCCAAGTTTTTTTTAAAGTTAGTAGGTTTCATCCACTTCTGTAGCTATGGGCCTCAAAGTTGACTAAGTGTGTGAACCGCCGATACGATCACATTAAGATTACACCGGCGGGCGAAAGCGTGGGAGGCATCTCCCGCAGCGGCTCCGGGTGTCCCGCTATTCATTGATTCGGGTAAGCCTACCGCCCCGGTGGGGGGTGGGGGTAGAAAGGACGTTTTTAACCCGCCTCGAAGACCCTCCCGGGGCCTGGATGCCTGTACCTATAGTATAGGACTCGTGCTACCGGGGTACAGGTGTACGGTCGAGCCACCACGATAATGATCCTATGGGGAACCGCAGTGAAAAATAGCTGGACTGCGGAAACCTTCCCTGTTACACAGCACGCCACGCCTTTGACGTGTCATGGGGTGGCTGAAGCCCGGACAAAGCTTTGATGTGCCCTCCCCAGAGCTCTTTCCTAATAAGTTACGCCCTGAACTAGGGCGGAAAAAAAATCCTAGCATCCTCCAGGACCCGAACCCATAATCTTGGGATCGAGAGTCGAACGCACCTTAAACGTGTACCTACGTAATAGTTCAATTATTAATTTCATTCAACTTTCATCATGTGGACTGAGGCAATCATGGAACCAGACCCTACATAGAAGACACGAGTATATGAAAATGGAAAACAAAACTGCTAATGAAATTGTTGAGAAAATTAAAGAAAAGTTAAGTGGCAACGTGCACAATGAAACAATAACAGCAGAAAACAAAATATCTGTCAATAATAAATAAATAAATAAAATACGAATACACACACACACACACACATGTGTGTTCAACTTTAAACTTGTTCTCAACACTAGATCGTTGTATTTCTTTTTTTGTTCACGGGCGTAATAGTACACACACGTACCTACTACACATTATAAACATTCTAAATCGGTTTCACATCCAAAGTCTGATAATGAGTCTAATTTTAGGCTGGCGCAGAAACGACACAGAATTAAGAAAAAAACAACAACAGTAAACATCTCCAAACCCTCTATGAGTATATACAAATTAACTTCTTTCTCCAACAATCCTGTTGGAATAAAACTAATGTTCAGGAAAAGTCATAAAGTATTTGTTTTAGTATATTTTTTTTTAAATCTTGTATGACCATGTTGTAATCTATTATAGAAATACGAAGGAAAAAAATAACATACTGTCACGTGCGAAATCAGCTACTGACGTTAGATGATATTTTTAGTAATGTATTATTATATATTATTTTGATTCATATCCATCTTGGATCTCACAAGGTTGTATAAGAATTTATATTGATGTTATTGAATTAGATTTGATGTTTATTTGACTCGTGGCGATATGAATCTTTTGTGTACAAAGTGATTTAGATAAACTGTACCTTAATATATAGGAAATCCACAATCCTGTTTGAAATTGAACACAATTTTATTCCAACAAGTTGAGATGATAAAATATAACAATACCACAGAATACATGTACCAGTATTATATAATAAAACTTAATCAGTTGAGATTCTTCTATAATGAATTAAGCTGTAATCCTATCTTTAAGAAAGTGGTCAAAAACAGTCCTCACACATTAGCGCCCAAACTAGAACTAAACTAAACGGTATTCCACCCTCGTGCATATGACGTATTTTATCGCTATGACGTAGTGTCTAGACATATGCATGTTTTATTCCTAACACGGAAACATTTCGGGTTTAAGATTATTTCATTTTAACTTTAGTTAATAATAACAAAACCAATATAATATGGAAATAAATCTACTCGTAACACTCGCCCCCCCTTAAGACACAAAGGAATTACAGACAGCGTTAAGTATGGAATTCTTTGTAGAGTACCCATAAAATGAACCGAATTCCCAAACTATTCGTAAGATTTAATTGACTATTGGACAATCTTTTAAAGATTAAAATGAACCATATATTACATATCCCCTTAATAACAAAGTCGCTATTATGGAATCCCTTATCACATTATCGTATCAATGATTATTAATTAAACATTTATTTATCAATTAATATTTACAATTATGATTATTGTGTGTACAACGTTGACCATAAAACTATTACCACCAATAACCAATTCCCACAGAATTGATATGAATTACCCAAATAAGTGGAACCGATTAATAATTGATAGATAATTCTTTAGAAAATTTAATTTATTTATAACCGATCACTGTATCATTAACTAATGATTTTCAGTTATTATATGATTATTATGATGTCTCAATTATGACATCAAGAATATTTAAAAATAAAATGTTATAATCTCAGCTGATTTAGCTTTTACATAGCATAAAATAAGACATCCAAATTATAACATGACGACATAGAAACAAACAATTTGCAAAACACATCAATAATCAATTGAACAAACACAAGTGTGGATGTATTCAAGTTAAATACCGGTGTGTGTGCAATTGATGTATGCAATAGTTACCTTTTACCTTACAACGTATGATTGTTTCTAGTAGAAATTGAAGTTTTGTTCTGTAATGTTTCATATGGTAATATTTCAAAACATAGTTTATTTATTGTCATATTTACAATAATATATATGTTAATCAATACAATGAATGACATAAAAGAAAACATTGAATGAGAAACTGACTTTCATCTTCTGGTTTACCAGTTACATGCGCGACAACGTGTCAGCAACCACATTTTGTTTACCTGGTAAATATAACACATTTAAATTATATGCTTGGAGGAATAAGCTCCAGCGAATAATTCTTTGGTTCTGTTTAACCCTGGAAAGGAAAACTAAATAGTTATGATCAGTTAAAATATCAATTGGATATGGAGAACCATTGATATAAAAATCAAAATGTTTCAATGCCAGGATTAATCCTAAAAGTTCCTTTTCTATCACACTATAGTTTCTTTGATGCTTATCAAATTTTTGAGAGTAAAAACTAATCGGGTGTTCCAGTGAATCATCACCCTTTTGGGAAATGACCGCTCCCATCCCTGTATCACACGCGTCAACGGTAATTTTAAAGGGTTTACTGTAATTGGGTGTTACTAATACAGGTGCCTCAGAAAGAACATCTTTTAATTTATCAAAGGCCTGGTGGCATTCATTAGACCATTTGAAAGTGCAATTCTTCTTTAATAGATTTGTTAATGGACATGCAATGGTTGAGAAATTTTGACAGAACCGACGGTAGTACCCCGCCATCCCGAGAAAACTACGGAGTTGTTTACAGGTTTCAGGAACAGGGAACTCACGAATAGCCTTAACCTTTGCATTTAATGGTTTTACCAAACCATTTCCCACTATGTGACCTAGATACTCGATGGTTGCATGGCAGAACTGACTCTTAGTCAAGTTAATGGTGAGATTAGAATGAGTCAATTTCGTAAATAACAAATGTAGTTGATCTAAATGAGATTTAAAATCGTCACTAAAGACAACAATATCATCGAGGTATGCATGACATTTAGGAATGTCCTGAGTAATGGTATTTATTAACCGTTGAAAAGTAGAGGGTGCATTAACCATACCAAAGGGCATGACCTTAAATTTGTACAGTCCGTCAGGGGTTACAAACGATGATATCTCCTGAGCCCTCTCAGTCAGTGGAATCTGAAAATACGCCGTCAATAGGTCAATTTTCGTCACAAACTTAGCATTACTCACTTGATCTATTAGATCGTCGATTCTTGGTATTGGATAGGAATCAGTTTTTGTCACTTTGTTTACCTTACGGTAGTCCACACAAAACCTCATGGATCCATCGGCCTTAGGTACCAATACGCAAGGGGAAGACCAGTCACTACTACTAGGTGTAATAATGTCATTGTCAAGCATGTAGCGAACCTCTTTACGGATGCATTCTAACTGGATAGGATTTGACCTGTATGGATGTTGTTTAATAGCTTTAGTATTTTCATTTAAAATAACATCATGCTTAACCACACTAGTTCTACTAGGTACATCTCCAAATAAATGGATATTTTCATTAATTAGACCTTTGATAGCGGATTGTTCGCAATCAGGTAAATGTGCCAATTTTTCATTTAAGTTTTTCAGAGCCTTTGTATTTTGCAGTTTGCTTTCTGCCACTTCACGCTCAATTTCGGGTGAATTATTCCCGACTTTAATAACAGTGTTTACCGAGGCAACAACTTTTTGTTCTTCTCTGGTAATGTATGGTTTTAACATATTAATATGGCACACTCGTTGCGATTTCCGTCTATCAGGGGTCTTTACAAGATAGTTAACCTCACTAAGCTTAGCCATAACCTCGTAGGGTCCTGTAAACTTGGCACTCAGGGGTTGACCAGACAGTGGCGTCAGCATGAGAACTTTATCACCAGGTTGGAAGATACGGGTTCTTGCGTTGACGTCATAATAGACCTTCATCTTGTCTTGTGCCTGCAAAAGATTAGATCTGACAACTTTTAATGCATTATACAGTCTATTTTTAAAATTTTCCACGTATGTCAGTAGACCAGTGTCTTCAGTGGATAACAACCATGTCTCTTGTAACAGCTTTAGTGGTCCACGAACTGTGTGTCCGAATACCAGTTCAAAGGGACTGAAACCAAGAGATTCTTGTACAGCCTCTCTGGTTGCGAAGAGTGCGAAGGGAATACCACGATCCCAGTCGTCGTTATGCTCGAAACAGAAAGTACGGAGCATATTCTTCAATGTTTGGTGGTATCGTTCCAGTGCGCCTTGACTCTGTGGATGATATGCACTCGATACTGCATGACGAATACCCAGCCGTTCTAAGACTTGGCGAAATAACTTCGATGTGAAATTTGAACCTTGATCTGACTGCACGGTTTTCGGAAGACCATATCGGGTGAAGAATCCGATAAGTGCATCAGAGATTTTGTCGGCATTGATGCTACATAGAGGAATAGCCTCTGGAAATCTCGTTGCCGAACACATTATAGTGAACAGATACTGGTGGCCAGCCTTAGTTTTAGGCAACGGACCGACGCAGTCTATAATGATGTGACTGAAGGGTTCTGAGAATGCTGGTATGGGTCGTAGAGGAGCTACCGGAATGGTCTGATTCGGCTTGCCGACCATCTGGCAGACATGACATGATCTGCAAAACGATGTGACGTCACGACGTAGGCCAGGCCAGAAGAAATATGGAAGAATCCTATCGAAGGTTTTCTGAATCCCTAGGTGACCAGCATACGGTGAATCATGGGCCATATGTAGTATGTCCTTGCGGTAAACATTGGGTACCACGATTTGATGTACTTCGCTGCATGTTTCATCGTCGTTTTCTTTCCCTCTCCATTTCCTCATCAACAACTCGTCCCTCAGGTAATAACCTGCGGCCATTGTTTCTAACTCTCCTTCATTCTTTGCTTCCTCTTTTAGCTTCCCAATCTCTGGATCTTTGCCTTGAGCAAGAATGAGTAGTTGTCTAGGCGACAAATTATTTTGATCAGTATGACTTGAGTGACCACCTAGAACATCCGCCATGAAGGTTGCTTGCAAGTCAATCTCTGGTGTTGGTTCTGGTTTCTTTGTCGATTCATTAGTCATCTGCTGTTTCTCCATAGCTCTGGTGATAACACATACTGAATTTTCAGTATTCCTACACTGAACAGAGTCTTTGGTTTCTTTAAGTACAGGATGTACCTGATTTTTGGCAATGTCACTTCCTAAAAGTAATGAAATGCCTCTGTAGGGAAATTTCTTCACTATCCCAACAATAACAGATCCAGTGAAGTAATTACTCTTCAACTGTATACGATGTAACGGTGCCGTAAGTGTTCCAGCCATAGTACTGATCAAGGCATACTGGCCTGTATGAGTCAATTTCGACGTTGGTACAGTATTCTTCAACAGTAGAGATATATCAGCACCGGAGTCACGTAGAATTTTAATCTTCCGTTCTCTAGCTTGATTATCTATAGGTGACACATAGCCCTCGCTAACATCCGATAGCATGCACTCGGGTAGTTCTCTGCCTACTGAGTTTCTTGCTACACTACTGCCTCCATAAGTAAACGTTTTATTTACTGATTGTTCATCTGTCACACTCCCTTTGGAGTTGAAACTAGAATGTTCAATAGCCTCGGTCTTCATTTCAAAGACTTTTTCCGACTTTGAGCAACTTGGACATGCGTTTTTCGCCATCTCCTCATGACAAACATCAGATGTCTTTCTTTCAGCTTTAATTCTTTTGTGGGCAGTTTTATTTATGTGAGTTTCAGTTTGTACGGCGATGTGTGATAAAACCACGTTGTTCTTGTTTTTAATGGGTCTTTTCTCTTTATGTAGACTCCAACAATTCTCTTTTATATGTCCATCTTTCTTACAGAATGTACAGGTAATTCTCTTTTGTACAAAACTTGAATTCTCTTGTTTATCGGCTTTTTGTTTACTTTTATCCTCTGTCGATCTTAACTTCCTCTCTGTATTACTGTTTTGAGTCCTCAAACTTGTTCTGTCATTTTGAACATAATGGCTATGCGGGTGAATAATGACGTATTCATCGGCTTTTACTGCTGCTTGTTCTGCTATTTCAATACCACGATCAGCCAAATGAACTTTTATATCAGTGCGAATCTTCTCAGTAAAATCCTCCATCAGTATGAGATTATATAGTTTCTCATAATCTTTATTCACATTCTTAGAACGTAACCATCGATCAAAATACTTTTTCTCTAATCTCAGGAAATCAACATGTGAAACTTCTGGTTCCTTCTTGTACTCACGATATAACTTTCGATACTTTTCTGGAGTTAGAACATAACTCAATAGTACTCTGCTCTTTATTAGTTCATAATCATTGCATTCTTCTGGAGTCAGATTCAATACAACATCTAAAGCCTTGCCTTTTGTTAGAGCTGAACGTAAAAGTACTGCTTTCTTATCTTCAGGAAATTTATAATCGATCGAGTTTCTTTCGAAGACCATAAAGAACTCATCAATCTCTATGTTCTCCATGCTTGGGACATGCTTTTTAAACTTATATAGTTCCACATTATTTGTTTCCTGAATCGTATGAGTTGACGAACGAGACTTTGCCAATTCAATCCTTTCATTACTAGCGATTCTTTCTTTTTCCAATTCCTTCTCTTTCTCTGCTTCTATTCTTTTACCCTCTAACTGTACTTGAATTTCTAACTTCTTCATTTCTAACTGGAATTTCATGTCCGCACTTAGTTCATTCACATTCATTTTAATATCATGGTTATTTATGTCTGTTTTCAGGGTTTCTGATACATTGAGAACCACTGATTCTTCATTATTCATAGTATTTTCTTCAAGCATTCTACCATGTCTTTTCAAACAGTCCTTAATATCTTGAATCAATTTACTCCTAACTGGCGTAACTTCAGTAATGTCTATTCCCAGAGAGTTTGCCATCTCTTTTAACTGGGTTAGTGACATGCTAGTTAACTGTTCTGACGTGATAGCAAAAATATTCAATTGCTCCAACGTAAGATTAGCTTCCGCCATGTTTTATATTAATGACGTAAATAGAAGATAAAAAATTTCAACTTTACCTTTCATAAAGTCCTTTGAAATATTTTTACACCACTTAATATTTGTAGAAGATAAATTTTAAGATGATTGTGTACAAAGCTGAAAACAGTATGTCCGAACACAGACAGTGCCTCCCACGTAGACAGAATTTGAATAAATATTTGTTGTAAATCGTTTTCACTAAAACAGTTGTATATTCTCAATTCTTATACATACAAACTTTAGATCCAGGACTTGAGCCCCCAATCTTTTGTCACGTGCGAAATCAGCTACTGACGTTAGATGATATTTTTAGTAATGTATTATTATATATTATTTTGATTCATATCCATCTTGGATCTCACAAGGTTGTATAAGAATTTATATTGATGTTATTGAATTAGATTTGATGTTTATTTGACTCGTGGCGATATGAATCTTTTGTGTACAAAGTGATTTAGATAAACTGTACCTTAATATATAGGAAATCCACAATCCTGTTTGAAATTGAACACAATTTTATTCCAACAAGTTGAGATGATAAAATATAACAATACCACAGAATACATGTACCAGTATTATATAATAAAACTTAATCAGTTGAGATTCTTCTATAATGAATTAAGCTGTAATCCTATCTTTAAGAAAGTGGTCAAAAACAGTCCTCACACATTAGCGCCCAAACTAGAACTAAACTAAACGGTATTCCACCCTCGTGCATATGACGTATTTTATCGCTATGACGTAGTGTCTAGACATATGCATGTTTTATTCCTAACACGGAAACATTTCGGGTTTAAGATTATTTCATTTTAACTTTAGTTAATAATAACAAAACCAATATAATATGGAAATAAATCTACTCGTAACAATACACATTTCTTAATGTCTTAAACAAAGCGTCAAAATAAAACTATTGTTAGTATAAAAAAATACAAGCGAAAGATACACTTAGGCACTAAACTAGCTTCGAGAAATTGAGATGTAAATCAATCATACATAATTAATTATGTTTTAAGTAAGGCTACTGATTTCAATAATGTATGAACATTTGGTCTGAATCGAAATTTAATCATTTCCATTAAATGCGAAATTCAGGGTTTCGTTTGCAGTTATATTCAACTAAGCTTATTGGGCATCAAGTTTTGAATCCCGTTCCCAGTTACGCAAACAAATTGTCAACAATCGGAATTCCTTTGTCTTGATTTTGTACACTCGTCTGAACAATTATCGTGACCAATCGCCTGCCTGTCAGGAAGTACAAGTGTTGAAATCTAACGAGTGTATGATATCAACCACATCTAACTCAGCAGATGTTGTTGTTTCATTGTCACGTAGGCCGTAGGCTATATACCCCCTTCCCATCCCGGGCCACAATGCATATGTAATATTGAATGAAGGTAATAATATCACAAATTATTTCTACATGAGGTTCACTCTTGTAAACTTGAGGGAGTTCTTTTTCACCATTTACAGAGTTAATACAATATAATTTGGCTGAAAAGTACATTTCTTTCTTATGTCTAGCTGTAACTCGATATGAGATAGTGTCAGGTGTCTAACACACTCCTAACTCCAACCAATCATTATAAATGCATTTTTCTACAAAATCTGATTCTTTAATCATTGATATTTGTTTCGTAACTAAATAGGTATAGACTAGATCAAAGCGTTTACGTTCGCATTTTTAATCCACAGATTAGCTTTAGGTCAAGCAATGCTGAAAATATACGTAGACCTAATAATATTGTTTCTTTTTATTTATTGTTGAAAAAAAAAAGCTATGTGAAATCTCGTAGGTTTTCTCGTGGCAGAGACTATTACAGGGGTGACAGCCCCGAACCGTATCCTGAGAACGAACTTTCTACCTCAACAGTAAAGATCATCAACGCAATGTTAACTTTCGCCAGAGTTTCTGAGCGAGGCAGTTTGTCTTCAATAAAGCGATATCATCTAAAATAACTTCACGAGATTGTTTGATTTGTAATAATATTTTTCATTCCTTTTTTCTTCTTATCTTATAATGTTATCACAAGATTTTCCATAATTCGAGACTAGTCTTAGTGAGATTGATTGAGATTTGGTCATTTCCGCGACAGTTAGGCTAATTCTGAAGCGTGGTGCTGTACCTCAGAATAATACAAATATCGCGGTGTAGCGTGAAATTCTACAGGAAGCGGTCAATCTTGGCCTCTGGACTCTACTCATTATACACTGTTTAATCTCTACCTCCCAGTAGCGAAATTCCGTCACAGAATTAAGGATCTTTGAAGACCTGACTTTCGGTCACAGATCCCCCTCCCGCTCCTGCACTCTCCTCACCGCCACCAATCCCCCTCGCACCTTCTTTAAACAAATAAAAGAACTTGTCTTAATACAAGTATATATTTATTCAATAACGTATAACCCTCGACCTCTTTCCCAAACAGACAAGCAAGAACACTAACTCTTTATATCTCAGATTTTTTAAAAAAAGGTACAGTTACCTTTCCTTCTTTTCCCCCACGCTCTCCCGTTCCCTTACGTCAACCTGTGATTATTCTTGACACACAACTCTAAAACGCTGCACTATTCTATAAAGAAAAATATATTCCAAAAAAAAAAAAGTCCTAAGTAAACGTATGCGATCAAACATTCGCCATGGCGCCAAGTCGTGCCGTTGCCAAGGGAACAGTCAACAAAAGGAATGTCACACCCCCTTCCGAGTGAAAACTAGAGAATGCGCAGACGTTTCGTACGCATGTCTTTACATATTAAACAAATATATGGGTTATATATAATACACATTATAATGTCATGCCTAAACACACATATATACACAAAAGGAATTATACTTGTGTGATGATACAATTTGGAAACATGATGTTTTCATGGGTTTTTGTTAATATAGACAAGAAAAAATGTACAATAAATACAAACAGGTGAAAGCAGAATGAATAGTTGGCCTACGGGTGTGACATATTTTTTTCTGGGACTAGGGGCAGGCGATGTTACTCCTAATTCGTGCTTCGGCCTATTTGTTATTGTCACACGAATACTTCGATATCCATTGCAAATAGTTAAAAAAAAGATCTTGCTCTTTATGTGATCTTGAAACTGTGGTCCCACATATTTCCATTATTTAGGATTGTAACCTCAAAGAATTCCAAGTCCAAATATGTTTCTCCGTTAACTGTCTTAACCTGTGGTGGGTTACTGAACTTAACGTTTCTACATCTATTTCAGACATTGCTGCTATTTCAAGCTTCAATTGCCAACTTGTTTTCATACAATGATCATCAACCGACTAGTGTAATCTTGATACAAGACGAGATGTTTCGAGTTGTACGTTTTATCAAGCTGAAGTTTACAATCGTGTGCCTGGCTCTATCTGTCGTTTTCATTTGGGGATTTGTTCACTGGAGCTCTAAGAGCAGAACAGACCGACATTTACTATACCTAGGTGCCCGTCTTCTTGTTGTTTTAGTTGGTGGACAAAATGCGGATGTTTTGTTTGGACCTTGTGTGAATCTTGTGTGGGCTTGATGTGGATCTATGTGTGGATGTTGTGAGAACATTGTGTGGATCTGTGTGTTGATCTTGTGAAATTCTTGTGTGGATCTGGTGTGGCTCTGTGTGTGGTTCTGTGTGTGTGACTCTAATGTGAATCAGTGTGTGGAGCTGTGTATTGATCTTATGACAACCTTATGTGTATGTGGTGCGGATATAGTATCTGTGTGTGGATCTGTTGGCAAGTTAATGTTTTTTAAACACATATTTTGCTAGGAAACAATAATTATTATTATATAAGCCGGGTAATCAACTATTTAGGTTTCTAAGTTGAGTTATCCCATCTAGGCAGTTATGAGCCCAGCCTATTCTTGGGCTAGGGTGACTGTGTGGCCAACACAACGACCAGGTTTTACTTTATCACAGCGTAAGAGAAGATCAGCATTCGAGAGGTTTTGGTAAATTTTGGGTAACGTTTCTTGACCTCTGCGAACTAGGAGACTATGTGTCCATCACAATGAGCTACCGTTTCTTCTTTCCTTAAACTAAGGCTAAAGATCATTCTTTCAGTCCGCTCCGGAACATATCACCGAAAGCGACCGATAACGCCGAGAACACTTTCTTCTTTAGCCAATACTAAAAGGGGGCCATGCGACCAGAATTAATATTAACAGTCATATCTCCATCTACAGCTAGGACCTGGGTAAACATAGAAACATCCTTTTTTTCAAGGTGGGCTGAACTTTCGCGTGACAAACATTTATCAAATTTTTCGCGAATTTATTACATACTTTAAAAAAAAAACGTGTTGAAAAAAGTTTTTTTCAAACATTTTATGGGCGGCCATTTAGCTACCCCAGTGGCTTAGCCCCCTGTCCTTGACATCATGGACGGACAAAAAATGTTGCGATTCGGAGACCATCGGAATGGAAACCCAACCCTTTACCCTCACATTATATTGTATGACATATAAGCTGTCTCTAAGCCTAACCGACTGATTTCAATCCATAGCATTAGTTGTGGCGAAAAGAAAACTGGGCGGTGGAATCGTACATACCACACAATGCGCTCGCATGCGAGGCCTATAAAAACGATGAACGTGGCTTAACAGTCTCTTTCGACCAACATTTTGGTCTTGAATTCCCGACATGTTCTATAAATATACTTTTCAGTTGCTGACCTGGCACATAGAACAGCCAAAACATGTAGGCCCTTGTGAGGCCTTCTGGGATGAAGATGCATTTCGTATGCGTTTCTTAAAATACATGTACAACTTAGTGGCTAAGGGTCGTCGGTTGAAGGAACGCCAGGTGTCCTATTTGATGCTTAGTTCTTTCGTTGTCCATTACATTTAATGAGTCATAGATCTATTTAGTTGATTTGTTGCTGTCATTTTATTACGAAGTTGCATTAGGAATCTCTGTCCATGGGGGGGGGGGGGGATTTTCCACCGAAGATTGCTTTGTGCATAGCGGTCACTTTTCGTGCAAACAGCTCTTGTGTCCCTCTAATGGGCGCCCTAAGCTGAATCTTTTATTTCCTACTTCTACACTCGTCCCTAGTCTATCATGTTTTTGTTTTTTTGCTGTGAATTAATATCTACAATAATAGTTTGCCCAATCTTCCGATCAGAAAAAATTGTACGAAGACATTCCCTCCATTCCCTCCATTTAGAATATAGAACTGTCCCATCACAGTTCGAAAGGCAATTAGTAATTTTTCCATTATTTCCGTTTCTCAGATAGCTACGCTGATCTCAGATCATCGATCCAGCCGAAGACGAACTCCAACTGGGTAACGCCCGAGAAGGAATGGCTGGCGCGGCAGGAGAAGGTCAGGTCAGCGTGCTCCGCCAACAAAGTTAAAGGTCAAGTTCACGGAGTGTTCACCCACGAGTCTGGGGTCATCTATTGCTTCGTGCCAAAAGCTGGCTGCACCTTCTGGAAGAGAGTGTTTAGAGCGGTCAGTATGGAGTTGTTGTTTTTTATTCAAGTCATAATGGACTTTATTTGAAATATAAAGTAACCATATTTCAGGTCTATGAGTGCCCAATAAATATTATCAGGTCGCTAATTTTGAATACTCTTAGCATTAAATTTCTTACGTGGATTTATATTTAAAAAAACGTACGAGATTAATAAGATTAAATAATTTTAGAAGAAACGTTATTTCCCATTGTTTTGGCGTCAAATGATTATATAGTTTACACATTAAACGAGGGGGGATTACTCTTTATTTTCTTTTAATAATCGAGTCTCTCTCTATATATTATACTATAAATATACATGAATAATTAATTTCTTTCTGAAATAAGCGTATAAATAAGGAGATGTGTTTATCCATAAGCTGCACGAAGAATGAATTTTCATGGAGCCCCTCACCCTATTCCCTTGATGGAACAACCACATGCTTAATTTGCTTTATGGTTAACCCAGCCGTAGTAGTCATACTGTACATGTGACTTAAACATTTTAAAACTTTGTTCAGTGTATGAAATTCAGCGTGCAAAGAATCTTAGTTTTTGATTTTCTGACTTAATATTTTAAAAATAAAACCTTAAGAGAAATGAGCAAAATAAATTTTAAATCACTTAAAAATGCAACCACATTGTATATCCATATTGTTAACAAAACCTCATTGCATATCCATATTGTTAACAAAACCTCATTGTATATCCATATTGTTAACTAAACATCATTGTATATCCATATTGTTAACAAATCCTCATTGTATATCCATATTGTTAACAAAACCTCATTGTATATCCCTATTGTTAACAAAACCTCATTGTATATCCATATTGTTAACAAAACCTCATTGTATATCCATATTGTTAACAAAACCTCATTGTATATCCATATTGTTAACAAAACCTCACTGTATATCCATATTGTTAACAAAACCTCACTGTATATCCATATTGTTAAAAAAACTCGTTGTATATCCATAATGTTAACAAAACCTCATTGTATATCCATATTGTTAACAAAACCTCATTGTATATCCATATTGTTAACAAAACCTCATTGTATATCCATATTGTTAACAAAACCTCATTGTATATCCCTATTGTTAACAAAAAATCATTGTATATCCATATTATTAACAAAACCTCATTGTATATCCATATTGTTAACAAAACCTTATTGTATATCCATATTGTTAACAAAACCTCATTGTATATCCATATTGTTAACAAAACCTCACTGTATATCCATATTGTTAACAAAACCTCACTGTATATCCATATTGTTAAAAAAAACTCGTTGTATATCTATATTGTTAACAAAACCTCATTGTATATCCATATTGTTAACAAAACCTCATTGTATATCCTTATTGTTAACAAACCTCATTGTATATCCATATTGTTAACAAAACCTCATTGTATATCCCTATTTTTAACAAAACTCATTGTATATCCATATTATTAACAAAACCTCATTGTATATCCATATTGTTAACAAAACCTCATTGTATATCCATATTGTTGACAAAATGTTTCCCAGTGTTAACATCACAGGTTCTCGGTCTCTATTCTATAGCTCAACTCTTCGATAGATGACCCCTTCACCATTTCCAGGAATCTCGTCCATAACCCTGATCAAGGCAAGGGAGTGGCCTACACAAGTCAACACAGCCAGGAGAGCTTCCCCGTCAGGTTCTTTGTCTCAAGAGACCCATTCTCTCGCCTCCTCTCCTCCTACCTGGATAAATTTTACCTGCCCGATTTCTGGTTCTACGAAGCCAGGGAAATGATCCGCAAAAGGTCGTCGCGGGAGACCCAATGCGAGAAGGACTTCCTTCGGATCCATTTCGACAAGATGGACGCCCGCTTCGGAAAAGGAAGTTCCTCCGGCGCGGACACCGGGAACGAGACCCAGTGCGGGAAGTATTTGACCTTCTCGGAGTTTGTCAGGGACGGTCTGAACGTGAGCGAGCCCCACTGGATGCCGGTCCACCAGATCTGCAACCCTTGCCTGTTCAACGTGACCCACGTGTCCCGCATGGAGACGTTCAACCAGGACGCCAGGGTCATTTTGGCCAAAATGGGAATGGGCAGCGTGCTGGACCACGTGAACCCCGTCACACAGGTAAACATAGGCATCTGATCACTGTTTCCCTTTATTAACGTTTACAACAATATCTCTTTTATTTCCTTTTTCGGACCGGACTAGCAACGCATTGATATTTAAGTACAATATAAATACCCCCAAGTGTTTTACTATAGGGGATGATGGATTTACAGGTATTATCTTTGACAGGGAAAAGAAGACCTGGGCATATTATTGGAAACATCAACATGGATGGAACAAAACACATTTTTTTATTATCTGTGACCATAAATATATAGTTAAACTCTCGAAATCGGACATTTCTAAAGTCTTTTATACCACATGTATTTAAATAATTATTGAATCCCGTTGTCGTGTTTTTTTTTAATAGCGCAACAACTGTGTGCATTGGCGTGGCGATGGGGAGTAGGAGGGGGCAGGGCCTGTTCCCAAATTTATGTTAGGGCCCCTCCTGGCCTCGTCTCTGCCTTCCACATACATCAGAAGAAAATTGCCGTTAATTCATGTTACATTCTGTAAAATATTGACTACATTTTACGTTGCGCTTAAGCTTGATTGGACTGGAGTTTGTAGTGCTTAAAATTGTAGTGGTATAAATTAATTTTATTTGACATTTTCACCGAAAGAATGGGGTCACTAAAAAAATATTTTTTTTTGCGATGTGTAGTCGCACCTTTTTGTGTGGGTGCCCCTGTTTCAATGGAACATGTGGAACATGCCTATATACGCCACTGGGAGGGAGAGGCAACATCTGGTGATAGAAGGCTTCAATATGCCCTTTCCCCATTTACGCTAGCACGTAACTGCGTAGAAATAACGTTTTGCCAGTAAAAAAACAATATATCAATGGCTTTCGCTCAAAGGTTTTAAAAACCTATGTTTTAAAATGATTAATGACCCTCTGCTTTAAACTGAATGGTTTAATCGTATGCTACAATAATGCATGAAATAAGTGGGAAAAATAACAAGCTGTGAAATGAAATTCCCATTGTAAAAATTCAATTATCATCTAAATGTTAAAACCGGTTTTATGCTATCGATAAAATGAGAACTTAAAAAGGCTCAACCAAATGACTGTAAACTTTTCGTTTTAGAAAGAGTTAGCTAAATATAGACTCTAGTATAGATTTCAAGCACTGATCTATAAAAAGAATGGATAGCGCCTCTATATTAAATGTGTATGCGCCAATTGAAGCCAAAATGAATAGTGGGAAAGGGGAATTCACTTATCTACATAAGCGAGTTACAGGAATATACTACTTATAATTAGAACAATTCATACGATAAAAAAGGAAGTCTAAGTCACTTGAAATGTATTTACAGGTCAGTGTTTAGGAAATATAATTTCATAGATAAGTGAAATGTCACGTGAAAGCCTATTTATTTTGGCTTCAAGAATGTTACTTCCGTGCCTAATCCATTCTTTTTATATATCAGTGATTTCAAGTCACATCTGGTAAGATAAATATTATAATTTCTTAAATAGTTTGTTAACTTGAAGGTCTTAATAGAAAGGAGCTTTAGGGGTGGGGAGGGGAGAATGATACCATAAATAAATAATTTTACGCACTAGTTATCTTGCTATAAAACAATAAGTCAAGGCTAGTAGCTTTTAAAAGCTTTTCTTGTTTTCAATATTGAATTTTTTTAATCCAGCCTAAAAGCTCTAAAAACTTTTTTACTCAATTCAAAATACGATTTTCAATTCTAAATATAAAAAAAAATAATCTAATAGATTTGAAAACCTTTTTTTTTTTCAAATTGCTCTCCAGGTGAACGAAGACATTGAGACAATTGTCGACTATAACTTCCATAAGATGAATGAGTCAGACGAGGCCGAGTTTTTCCAGAACTGTACAACACCGCTAGAGCTGTCTTACCGCCTTTGGCACAACTTCCAGTGGAGGGGTTACATCGACCCGGAAGTTGACTACGTTGTGCCAGACCTCACAGAGACAGACGCGGTGAAAGAGGATCTTTTGCGACAAATCTGGCGCGCCAGAAAGTCCGGCCTGGCCAATCCGGAGAGAATGCGAATGGCGAAACGTTATTTTAGAGAAAGGGCATTCGAGAGTCTCCCCAAGAGTCTGTTTCTCAAATTACTTCGGAAGTATGAAATAGACTTTGTCTTGTTTGATTATGAGGAAGTTCGAGACAAACTTTACCATCAGTTGTACGAGCCTTGACAAGCTTTAGGCCTACAATCTTGACAAATTTGACCATCAACTTTACGAGTTTTGATGATAAAACAAAACATGGTCAAAAGCACTTCATTTACTGTTGAGATGAGATCGAATGAAACAATGAGCTGTGTTGGGAAAGAAGAAATAATTAAACACAATCGATATGCTGAGTCATTCTTTACTTAATATAGCCTAAAGCTTAACCATGTCTGTCTTTTAGTTTTGATCCTTTTAGAGTTAGCCATAAAGTGACACAAACGATTGCTTGGATAAAAAAATACAGTAGATCAGATCTCGGCTACCTACAAAACGCGTACCATGCGTGCCAGACATGGCACGCAGAGCTATTTTCAATGGCGCACAAACAACTTTCAAAATGGCAATTTACGTTTTTCTCTACAAGAAATTGAATTTTAAGAGTAGAATACATTATAAGGTTCTTGGCACGCTGATTGAATTAGAAATCTTACTTTGGCACATTATTATCAAAAGGGTTCCATGCCATTTAGACACGCAGTCAGATAATCACGCAACGCTCAAACACTGACACTTAACTACACGACACTTAAACATATGGACAGATAATCACAGCAACAGATAAATATAACTATTGCTTAACATTTTTATCATTACATACCATACCCGTTTAAAAAGATGGGGTAAAGAGATGTTGGAGGGATATTAACAGTTATTTTTTTGTGCATGTATTTTTAATCTTCAAAATTATTGACATACGACATAATCCTGCAACAATTGAAAATTCTCATTCCGGCGGCCGAACCCCGAATGAATTCTAGTCGATTTTGAGACTTCTGCAGTTTCAGCATTTCAAACAGAATATTATGCCAAAGCAGACAGTCATTTCAGGCTGTTAATTTCATCTGTGTCAAAGCGTGTCAAGGAAGGGAAATGAAGTTGGTGAATGAAGCGAGCATACAAAACTGATGCCATTGCTGATGAAGTCCGATGTATACTGTATACACGCTTTCGCTTTTGTTCCTGAGGATGACGTCGTGGATGCGCATGCTTTGGAGCTTTTTGCAGATGATGACATTTGTAAAGTACACTAGGTGAATCTCTAAGTTCCTGTCATATTCTGAACCCACATCCGTGGACGTCGACGAGCAGGAAGATGGGCCACTTACAGACCAAGTTTATTTTCATACAACGTTGCAATCAACATAAAGCTGCAGTGGACGGCATTGCCCGAACACGAACTCGGTAGAGAGATATCACTAAGGCCTACAGTCATTGTTTCAGTGTCATCATCATTCTCTCTGGACATTCTCTAATGGAATCAGCAAAGGATATCCATCACCAGAAGGTGATATTTCTGCAGGGTATATCTGGAGTCTTTCAACCGCCAAGAAAGAAGAATCGTGACTTATTAGCTCGTGCAGGATGTGCAGTTAATATTTATGTAGCTGCAAACTTTCATACATTTGTTGCGATCAATGGCTCACCTGTCTTACCAATGATGAATCTCATTTTATAAAGATAGTCTACAAAACTTGCACTGAACAAAGTGTCGGGATAACGCCTTGAACGCTTTATCTTTGTGTTTAATTTATGTAATGTACATGTTTGTATTTAGATTTTAATAAAAGAAACGAATTTAAATAATTAAAATAAACAGTTGAAAAGATTTATAAACGCAGAGGGAAGAATAGGGTGTGAAGAAAACCAAGGATTTGTATAGGGCTCAGGTGTCACCATAAATCAGTTGATGTCGTGTAGGGCGCAGGTGTCCCCGTAGGTCAGTTGATGTCATGTAGGGCTCAGGTGTCCCCGTAGGTCAGATGATGTCATGTAGGGCTCAGGTGTCCCCGTATGTCAGTTGATGTCGTGTAGGGCTCAGGTGTCCCCGTAGGTCAGTTGATGTCATGTAGGGCTCAGGTGTCCCCGTAGGTCAGTTGTCATGTAAGGCTCAGGTGTCCCCGTAGGTCAGTGGATGTCATGTAGCGCTCAGGTGTCCCCGTAGGTCAGTTGATGTCATGCAGGGCTCAGGTGTCCCCATAGGTCAGTTGATGTCGTGTAGGGCTCAGGTGTCCCTGTAGGTCAGTTGATGTCGTGTAGGGCTCAGGTGTCCCCGTAGGTCAGTTGATGTCATGTAGGGCTCAGGTGTCCCCGTAGGTCAGATGATGTCATGTAGGGCTCAGGTGTCCCCGTAGGTCAGTTGATGTCGTGTAGGGCTCAGGTGTCCCCGTAGGTCAGTTGATGTTATGTAGGGCTCAGGTGTCCCCGTAGGTCAGTTGTCATGTAAGGCTCAGGTATCCCCGTAGGTCTGTGGATGTCATGTAGGGCTCAGGTGTCCCCATGGGTCAGTTGATGTCATGTAGGGATCAGGTGTCCTCGTAGGTCAGATGATGTCATGTAGGGCTCAGGTGTCCCCGTAGGTCAGTTGATGTCGTGTAGGGCTCAGGTGTCCCCGTAGGTCAGTTGATGTCATGTAGGGCTCAGGTGTCCCCGTAGGTCAGTTGATGTCGTGTAGGGCTCAGGTGTCCCCGTAGGTCAGTTGATGTCATGTAGGGCTCAGGTGTCCTCGTAGGTCAGATGATGTCATGTAGGGCTCAGGTGTCCCCGTAGGTCAGTTGATGTCATGTAGGGCTCAGGTGTCCCCGTAGGTCAGATGATGTCATGTAGGGCTCAGGTGTCCTCGTAGGTCAGATGATGTCATGTAGGGCTCAGGTGTCCCCGTAGGTCAGTTGATGTCGTGTAGGGCTCAGGTGTCCCCGTAGGTCAGATGATGTCATGTAGGGCTCAGGTGTCCCCGTAGGTCAGTTGATGTCGTGTAGGGCTCAGGTGTCCCCGTAGGTCAGTTGATGTCATGTAGGGCTCATGTGTCTCCGTAGGTCAGATGGTGTCATGTAGGGCTCAGGTGTCCCCGTAGGTCAGTTGATGTCATGTAGGGCTCAGGTGTCCCCGTAGGTCAGATGATGTCATGTAGGGCTCAGGTGTCCCAGTAGGTCAGTTTATGTCATGACATCAGGTTTCTCCCTCTTTGTCTCTTTCTGTTTTACTTTAAAATTTTTTTTTTTTTTTTAAATTCCCATAATTACTACATCCAAAAATAAATTGGAACATTCAACATTTATAGCCTAACTTTTCTTTTGGGGACTAAACTTGTGTTTACTTCTATCAAAACTACAAATTAATAATATATCGATTAGAATTCTCAACATACTACCCTTGCTTTCACGTCATTTCGACGGGTATGGCATTTAAGATTTAATGTTAAAAAACACCAATGAGTTTATCTATCGCTGTGATTATCTGTCCCATATGTTTAAATGTCGTGTGATTGTCTGCATTTTTAAGTGTTTAATACAAATACAGGGTTGTTTAAAGGTGTGATCCCATTGTATGATGCATCGCTTCTGTTCTCTAACAACGTCTATAGTCCACAGCTCCATAGTCAGTTTCTCATAAATATACCTATTCTATGTCACAACGGCCTACATTTGCTTTTCTTACAAGTATATCAAGCAACAGAGCAAATTCTTTTTAAAGTAAAATGTTTTAAAATGTTATGAAAAATGTTATGTATTTATCTGTATTGTGGGACAAGGATTTTAATATGTGAATTGTTGCTTAACTTTCAATATTGTAACTACCTCCAGTAGGCCCTATACACACATATGTTTTGTATGTACTAGTTTACTATAAGTTTGGTCATGGGTTCGAATCCTGGTGAAGGCTAGAATTTTTCCCTGGACTCGAGGTTGTCCCTGAGTCCACCCAGCTCTGATGGGTACCTGACATTAGTAGGGGTATAGCAAAGGCGACTGGGCATTGTGCTGGCCACACATCCTCTAGTATGCCGTGGCCACAGAACCCAACGAACGCTGCTTCACCGGCCCTTTTACCAGTTTGGTCCGACGTAAAACTTTACTTAGAAACATGTGACTTCTTTTATTTTCACTCTTGGGAATTAAAAAACAAGAGTTTATTAAGCCAAATGTTCGTCTGGCTCGGTGGATGTTGGTAAAACCTAAACTTACTTACAGAGAGTATGTTGTAAAGATAAAATTTTCTTTAGTGATCTAAACAATTGGAAATTTGACTTGATTACAAATGTTCCGTCTTCAGGCCCACTCAGCAATAACTTCAAACAATATATTTAAAAAAATATCAGTATACAAGGACAGAAATACTCTTTTAAAATAGACATGCACCGCACTTTATCCTACAATTCAAGAAAATTTATCAAGAGGAGTCAGCCATTGTATTTCATTCTGAATGGGGCAGTATCACTCAGAAAAGGGTCTTGTTACTTAAACATGTGTAAAATGAAAAAAAAATTATATATAATGTATTCATATTTTCAGACAAGATACTATGATAATAATTTTATCACAAAAATAAAAAATGATTGTGATAAAATAAACATAAGTTGTATTATAATGGTCCTGAGTATCAAGTTACAAAATTTCTAAAATTAAAAAAATAATGACATCACTTCCGCATTGATTATGTTCAATTTCTTAAGTCAATTCCTTTGATTTGTTATCAGTATGCACTAAAACAGTATATGTATGTCCGGTACTAAAAGAATAATATATATTAAAATATATTGTTTTTTACAAACAAACAAATAAAATTGTATTCGTATTTGGGGTAAATTTTGTTAAATTTAGGTGCTTTTAAATTGTTTAATGAATACTATATATACGTATAACAAATTAATAGAGAAAATTCAATACAGATCTGTTAATGTTTTAAAACGTTATGGCTGCAGAAGTGTAGTGTATCGCATTTTATCACGAACGAACCAGAAGACATTTTAATCCTTACATTTTGTAAGCAAATCCAACATACCCCTACATTGTTTGAAAATTCCTAACATTTCTTTAAATGTTTTTCTTTCTTCAGAATAAATAAATTACATTTAATTCAGATAACTAAGTCCAATTTACGAACAGCTTAGATCTCGCGATGATTGGTAATTTTAAACTAATGCTCTGTCTTAACAACAATGTAAGAGTTGTAATTGGGCTAGAACAAATGAGTCAAAATAATAATAAGGGACTACGCAAAAAAAACTATAAAAAAAAATAATTGAGAACCACTCAGGTACTTTGTAATCTTTCCGCTGCTGTAGTTGAATGCACTTTTTCCACAAAACCAATCCTGTTTTAACTGTGTCCATAAACCTAAGTAAACACCGACATTAGCGCCATGTTATAGATTAATTACTTGAACTTCATTTTTTTTTTGTTGTGACAGGTCAATAAACTCATTTGGAAATAACATTTTTTTTTTAACCACAATAATAATTCCTTTTAGCTCCTCATTACTACATTGTACAAATATGAAGACATATTAATGAACATTATTTATTTTATTATGTCATTTTTCGCATTAACCCTTTCAAGATCCGTTATTGTTCAAAGAGGATTATAGTGAAATGTAACAAAAAAAAAGAGTTAAATAAGCTGAAAAAAAGGTTAGAATAAAAGCTGCTTTGATATGGATCAAAACGCCGATATTTTGCCTTTTAAATTGTTTTTCAAACATCGACCCGTTTACTTAAACAACAAGAAATTAAATTTCTGGGTGATAAAGAGTTTGACCTCACTTTTATAGAAATAACTGCTTTATGTGATTGACATAAATGCCTAATGCTGGCAACACAATCACCTAATTATGGATCAATTCGCTCCGACGGGGTACTTAACAAAATATACATAAACGGGTATACACATGGATGAAAATACAAACTATAATTATAATTTATATCTAATATTGATAGTAATTTATAGTCTTTTCACTTACGATTTTCCCGATTTTGTGTTTTACGTGATTTTCTATTGTTTAATCTTTTCACTGTATTATGCTGTCAAAAGCCAGATAGATGATAGAGCTTGAAGATTTTTCACTAAAAAAAAACAAAAATGTTTTAAGATGTTTTCCAGGGGAGATAATTTAGTGATTATTTGTATGTCAAACATGACTTTTTATGAGTGAATTAAAAGTTGTAATGGGAAGATAAATTGAAGAGAAAAGTCGGTGTACGATGGATACTTAAGATAATGTAGTTCTATTGAGCAATTTATGGACTTTATTTAGTCGTCTAATGTTATGGACTTAGTTTTTATTGTTCAAGCCTAAAGTTATAGAGACTTAGTAAAGTAAATGAAGTAATGAAGTTTTAATTGTGATCTAGTGTTAATAGTCAAGTAATACTATATTGACTATTCATTTATGCATATAATAATAATAATAAGACTTATATAATATACATACAGCACATATCCCGTTGGGAACAGTTCTATGCAATCAAGGATTATTGTACATTTTATTATATTGTGAATATTGTGATTTACGTGTACTCTGTAGTCTATCTGTTATATTGATGTAATAAACTTTCATCTGAACTTCTAACGTATCAACTCAATAATTATATGTGTGTTGGTGTGACCCACGCGTGATTGGAATAAGTAACTAGTTAAAATCACACTGCAACAGTTGTATTCTTCCTCTTGACGGACATGTGCGTTTCTCTCATGAATTATTATTTCTTCAGAGTGTAATCAACCTCCTTCCAGAGCAATTTTAACAAACCAACGAACATCAACAGCATACAAATAATCCACTAATATTTCAAAAATGAAAAGCAGGTCTATAAATGCATTTAGATTTTACAATTTTAATAGTGACATATTAACATCTAAGAAATAGGCCTTAGTAAAAAAAAAAAAAAGAACAATAGAACTAGGCCTACAATCAAAATCATGGATGGAAAAATAACACGACATTATTTTCGTGCTCGTTTTTTTTAAAGTCTGTAGTGCTGTGGGATGCTAAACTGTTTCATCTGCCTAGGTCTAAGACATGGGAATTACATGGTTGTATTAATGCCAGCGTCCCCAGGCATATCGGGTACCCACAAGAACCAGTTGAACACGAAGAGGTCCGTCCGATACCACAATTATAAAAAATCTACCATCCTTAATTGAATCTTATCTTATACATTACAGGCGCTTCTTCTATAAAGAAGATTATTGCGTCCTACGCTCAGTCTTGCATTTTTTAAATGTTTTTAATGATGTTAAGTTACTGGTTTTTCTGGTTTGTTTAGGCAGCCCATTCCATGCCCGAATGCCTCTCGGGAGAAAGAGTACTTATATGCATTTGTTCTCGCATAAGGGATAAGGAAAGTGTTTTTGTCTTTATGTTTATCTAAGCTTTGCAACCGGTTGTTATTAGGTTGTTTTTCTAAATTAGAGTTAATGCGGTATGCCTTATGAAAGCAGATACCTCTATAGTCTAAATGTTAATTGCGTCAGTAAAAGGCCCACAAAAGGAGATTCCGTACGCACAAAATCCAAAGGGATAATGTGATAAACACAATTCCCAAGCCGTTTGGAATTTCCCCAAATCATCTCAGATACCCAATCAGAGATTGCTAGACTTAACCGGCCATACCCTGGTAAAAAAAAACACAACTTTAACTCTTTGTATTAGCTTGTATTCGAAAACAAAACCTTCTTAATAACAAATCCACACCCTGTCAATAGACCACAGTGTATCGTGAAATAGCATTGGACTATGGATATAAAAAAGTTCTACGTGCGTTTGTAAAAGTTTCTAATCAGATTCCTGACACTGTTATGTCCGTATACAATGACCGTGTTCAGAGCCGAGTTGAGATATCTGAGCCAGGTCACAGTAGTGACACCCCAGAGCGGGAACATCCCAGTGTCGGACGCCAGCAGTGAGAAGAACACGAGAAAGAAGACCCAGTAAAGACAATGCCAAACTGCCACACTGACCACAGTGCGGATAGCTTTACACTTCCGGGAATGCTTAGAGTTACCTTTCCTGACCACAGTCTTTGCGCTAATGCTAATCTGTTTTAAGTCATCCATATTTTTAGCAACAATCGAACTCACTTTGGAAGCTTCGGATGAAGTTGGTTTTGTCAATTCGGTCGCTATTGGCAACCCATCAATTTCCAGCGAGTTACGACTGGCGCTGAAAGACAAATCGCTTTCTTGAAGATTCTCTTCGGCAATTTCGCTCACTTCTACGTTACCTATCGTGGAGATATTTTGTAATGGCTGTCTGTCGTGAAATCTGTGTATCTCCTTCAAGACCACCACCGATGCTGTAATCAGAACGGGTATACAGATTAAGATTGTCGTGGAGACCATGAAGATTAAGTTCTTTTTGCTGTACAGCGGTATGCAGATGCTGCGATGCTGCAGACAGGCGAGGACGTCTTCGATACCGTCGGTGTGCCACCCTAATCCCAGGGCGATGACCGAAGTCGTGACCGGGGTAGTCCAGCAGAATGCTGCCATCGCTAAGCCGAACTTCCCCGGAAGGACCCTGTACTTCAGAGGCCTGCACACGAGAATGTACGCGTCGACGCACAGGTAGATCATGTGGTAAACGGTCACCATTTCCGACAGCGTCTCCGCGAAATTGCGCGCCGCGCACAGCCCCGGGCCCAGAGCCAAGTCTCCGTTTCCGGCCACCTGATACGCGGCCAGCGGCAAGCAGAATCCGCCGAGGATCAGGTGGTGGGTAGAGACGGAGGCCAGCATCACCAGCTTGTGGCGAGCGATGCCGAGGCTGGTGAAGCCGTTGGCGTGTCTAGCTCCGCAGCGCTGGTGGTGGAACAATGCGGCAAGCACCAGAATGTGGGAACCGACGATGAACAGGGCCATGAGAGAAAACAGCAAGGCGATTGTCGCTCGGAGGGGAAGATGTGTGGTAAGCCTGGTGCTAGATTCTGAAAGGTCCAAAGAAATATTTGCACACGATGAATCGTTTAATATTGCCACAGCTAACATGGTGTCCATTTTCTTACAATGTCCAAATTTAAAACAATCATTTGTCCATTTACACTTTTTACATAAACCTTTAAAAATGTATCAAGTTAGGTTAGAAACATCCTCGAATATAAATATTAGTCTTAGAAACATCGAAACACCATAATATATGAATGTGTCCATTGAGCAAGACGCTTTAATTTAATTCAGTTTTATCATAACTCCTTAAACATCCTGATGTTATTCATCTAAGTCTTAACATCATTAGACTATACGTCTAGTCATCTGTGCAAATGAAAACATCACCATGTACATCTTCATATATACAATAGATAGAATCTTAGAATCTATAATTATCATGTAGGCCTATTGACATTTTTTGTGCGCTATAGTTTCCTCATTTTAGAGAATTCAGAAACAAAATCTCAGAACTTTTTTTTTCTAGTTACTTTAAAATGTCTTATCTTATCTCATCTTATATGTAGCACACGCTCCTCTCATAGGAGATATTATCGCGTCCTCTAATATAATAATATCTGCAAGGCTGGCTAAATCACAAGAGCGCGAATCTAATCGTCTTCCGCGACTATGGAGCCAATGATGATGATATTTATAAGTGTTTGTACATTTTAAAACCTTCTCCAAGTTTATTGTCGACGTTTTAGTAACAATAAAAAACAGTGAAAATTACTCGATCTCGAGTGACAAAATAACTTTATGTATTCCATGAAATATTTTATTTTCTTGGTTTGAAAGAAATTTTTACTAAGAAACCAAAGAATAACTCGAACACTGTGAATGAGAAAATTTCCTAGAAAGATATATTATAATCTATATCTATAAAAATGATGTATATGAACTTTATTAGTATATATCAACAGACTCCGTTTTAGCAGGCAATACAGGTTACTTCTGAATGGACCAAGTTTCAAACACTTTGTCAGTGTAGTAATAGTTTATCATAATATATTTTTTTAACCACGCATATCGAATTCTGCTTCAGATCATTGAACAAATTGTAACTACGTTTTTTTTAATGACCCACAATGATATTTTAACTGGGCCATTGAGTGTAGTTTTGCTGCGCCCACAACTCAACTAATGTCTAATCGCTCAGACAAGGGCATTAACTTTTGTTGATTTAGATCTCGGGATCTTCACACAAGACTTTTTTTTTTTTTGCGTGTTTGTTTTTGAGTGTTTGGTGAAAAATACATTTCCGATTAGACCTCTTTAGGTGGATCTAGTTTTACTAGATAGGTCTACAGTTTATTGTTTCTATTCTATTCTATATAACAGTCGAAACGTGTACAACGTTTCTAGTCCTGACCAGGGCCGGCTCGTCTATATAGGTAGCCTAGGCGGCCGCATAGTGCTCTGAATGTGTGGGGGGGGGGTGCATAATTGAGGACTTTTTAAATTTGGGGATTTAAAAAAATAACCTAAATTAAAGTTTAGTACTTCTGCGCGCTATTAGCATAGGCAGAAAAATTACTAGGTAATGAAAGGCGAAGGGTAGTTTATTAAATTATCTTAGGAAAAAGGAAAATATGCCATAGCACTACTCTGTTTCTCCCCAACGAAGGCACTTTAATGAGGGTGCAGAATTTGTTTTCGCCTAGGGCGTCAAAAACCCTAGAGCCGTCCCTGGTCCTGACCATGTCCAACATTGATCATCAGAAGTAATTTTAAAAGGAGAGGAAAGACACGCATTCATTTTATTGTGAATACAAAGCTATTTCCACGGAAAAAGATACAATCTTGGCCTATATATAATTATATACGATAAGACATTGTATAATTATGTAGATTGTCGTAACTGGGAACAATTGCCAATCGCCCTGACCCCACCCAACTGCTGACTGCCGTGATAGACAGCTATACTATTCTATTATTATCACGATAGGCGTAGATACACTGGATCTGGAGTTTAATGTAGTTTGTAACATTCATATAATTCATGTCCTGGGTTCGATTCCTGGTGAAGGTTAGGATTTGTTCTCGTGAATGGAGGATGTACCCGAGTCTACCCAGATCCTGTAGGTACCTGACTGGTAAAGGCTTCTGAGCATTGTGCTGGCCACACAATCCCCTAGTATGTAATGGCCACAGAAACTGGGGAACGCTGCTTCCCGACGGGATACATTACATCTACTCTAATTCATATTCATTTCATACGAATTCATATCCTATTCATAGTGAATGCATATCATTCATTAAAATAGGAATCGCTGTAAACTGTTTCAGGCTGTACATTTTTAGATGTTTTTTTTTTCAGCAGCTTTGTTAACATTTGCTAAAGTCTGATTGGACTGTTCAAAGTTTCTGACGTTGTCATGGAGATGGACTAGTTCTGTAGTGATAACGGCGATCTGATTCCAGCCCAAGTATAACTTTGCATTATTTCCTTGGGGAGTCGGCGTCCTATCCCCTATCCCACTCCACAAACACTTTTTTTTTGTTTTGTCACCGCATTACGCACGCTCATGAAGTAGGTACTGCGCGTACAACTAAAACTTTTCTGGCGAGTAGAATGTTCAGTAATGACATGACGAAGATGACGATGGCGTGTCGACCTAGAGTTGGTTAGTGTCATGTGTGTCAATGATGGTGGTTCTGATGGTGGTTGTGGTGGTGGTGTGGTGGTATTGGTAGACTTCTTTTTCCCCACCCCGCACCCACCTCTTACAATAACACCATTAACTAACACGAACGTCTGTCTAAATATTTATTTTGTGCGTTGCAACAAGAAACAACAACAACAAAGCAACAACATTCATAACAAAAAAGATTAAATTCATCATTAGAAACCCCTCCCCCCTCCCTAAAAAAATGACAAAATAAAATAACCTTAGTTAAACAAACCCCAAAAATATTTTAGTATAAATGAACTACTTTATATTTAAGCTGATTTATATCATTTTTTTTTTAGCCTTCCAAATAATTTGCTCTTTGTCCTCACAAGAAATAAAAAGAAAAAAAGCGAAGCACAAAAATATTAGGATCACAAACGAAAACAATCATCGAAATGCTCAATTCCATATTAATAAAACCATTTTTAAAATCGTGAATGTCATGATGACCCGTTAGGGAGGAACCAATAGAATTCCCGAAAATAACAAAATATTATTACTAGGTATATACGTATCTGAAAAATGTTGATGCAACATTTGTTGTGTGTGTACGATTATATAAACAATATATTTTAGATATCAAACCGGTGATTGTGCTGCACTTGTATATATATATTGTCATGTATATTGTTTTTCCAAGAATTGGAACACGCAATGTTTATTCCTCTCTCTCTCTCTTTTCTTACTACACACCATATTAGGACGTTTAGTAGGAAAATAAAAGGTTCTAGGTAATGTTGGGATTCTGTGTTGATCTCAAATTCTCAGAGTCTGGGAACGACTCATTATTTAATAGGGGAAGTTCCTATCGTTTTTGTTATGAGTTTTGTAATGATACCATGATTTTCACCCCTACTGGTAATGGGTCTATCCCTTGCACCACTCGGATAGTATTTAATGATTTGTTTTGTCTGAAAGACAGAGAGTTTCAAAATATGTTCCTTTGAGAACGTTTGTGTTTGCACTATTTTATTCTAACTGTACATAATAGATATATTGTATATATTGAACATACCACCTGAAATAAACTATCAACAACAGTTACACTGAAGCTTCCTTGTCAAATTACTATCCTATTGTGTTGAATACATTACTATAAGATTTATCTACTACCATAATATACAAGAAAGGAAATGTTGGAATACAAATACTGAATTTGTGCCCAGGACTATAAGAAGAGTTCGTGTAATACTGAAACATAAATACTAATAATTAAAGTCTCCCCTAGGACTAACGAGAATTATCAGCAAGATCTACACAGCTCTGGCCACAAGGGGATTGTGGACGTAACAAGATTTGGTGGTCTCGCCCGGTATATTTAAGTTCTACTTTTCCTGACCTAGGATTGACAAGATTTGGTGGTCTCGTTCGGTAGATTTGAGTTCTACTTTTCTTGATCTAGGATTGGAAAAAATTTGTTGATCTCGTCTGGAAAATTTGAGTTATATTTTTCCTGACCTATAAATATTTTGTGACATTAGTAGTACTGAGAGCGGCATATTTGTGTTTCGTTTTCTAGGACTGTGAAACTATTCTTTTTAAAAAGAGGAGAGAACTGGTTTGCGTTTTTATTCCTTGGGAAGTGTGAAGATTCCACGAAGTGTTTAATATTATATTGTGCAAATTTCTGGACAAATCGTAAGTTGGAACTTTATATTTTATTATACAAGATATACTACTCTACTATAACAAATATCTCGAACGCTATACTATGGCTTCGAATATATCAAGTGAGGAACTTAATGCCATGTCATTTGCTGAACTAAAAGAATTAGCTGAGTCCTTTGGGATTGAGGCAGGACAGGCAAGACCTAATCGTAATCGTTTGACCAAAGAAATTATGACATGTTTGAACGGGCAGAATGCCATGAACACTGGTAGTGTAGTTGAAGTAAGACAGAACGATATCAATGAAGGTTATGTAGCTCCCAGTGGGGGCGAGGTAATTGCCCACGGAGACGAGGTAAGAAATATGTCATCTAGATCATCAAACAATGATGAAGATGAAGGGTTGAGTGAAAACCTAAAATTCCAATTAGCTATGAAGAGAATGGAAATTGAAAGGGAAAATGAAAGAATTAGGATTGAAATTGAAAGGGAAAATGAAAGAATTAGGATTGAAAGCAGAGAAAGGATAGAAATGGCACGCATGAACTTACATCGTAGGGACAGCAATGGTATGGATATTAGCGCAATGAAGCAACACTTGCCTATATTCAGAGAAGAAGATGTTCAAGATTTCTTTTTGCTTTTTGAGAGGATAGCTGTAGATTATCAGTTCCCTGATGATAAGATGGCTTTATTGTTACGGTCAACTCTCAACAAAGGAAAAGCATTGGACGTAGTGTTGAGTTTAACACCCGAGGAAATAAATGACTATGAAGTAATCAAAGATAGGGTGCTAAAAAGTTATTCCCTGACACCAGAAAAATATAGAAAGCTATTTAGAGACAGAAAGAAGGCATATGATCAAACTCATGTAGACTTTTTGAGACAAAAGGAGAAAATGTTAGAACAGTGGCTAAGGTCACAGAATGTAAGTGAGTTTGATAAACTCAAGAACCTAATATTGTTTGAGGAATTCAATGATTGTATTCGAGTGGATATTAAAACCCACATCTCAGACCGAGGGGTTGAAGATGTGCATGAAGCTGCTAGATTGGCAGATAACTATGCCATAATTCACGCCAGCATAAAGCCATATTATGCTGACAAACCCAAAGTGCACAAACCAGAGCCCAAGGAGGCTAGTAAACCAAAAGAGACAAGTGAAAACAATAATAAGAACAGTGGTGTAAATAATAATAGTAACTTAGTTCATTTCAGGAAGCAGACAGATGTAAATAAAGCAAAGGTGGTATGTTTCAATTGCAAGAAAGAGGGCCACATGAAGAAAGATTGTTGGATCCTTACCAAGAAGCAAGGTGCTATTCTACACTGTGCCAGAGTGCAGAAAGATAGCAAGCAGACAGAAGAAGTGTGCAACACAGGGTCAAGAAACTCAAAAGAAATGCGGCCGGCATCGCCCATAGTTGTGGAGTCGATGGTTTTTGAGAACAGTCTATCTAAGGTAAAAGAGAATAGCTGTACTCAATCTATTATGCTTTCAGAAGGCCGTGAGGAACAGATGGTTCCTGAAGTCCCGGAAGAGGACGACCTATCCGATTTTCGACCCTTTGTCTACGAGGGGACAGTGTCGACAGAAGTCGATGTACTCAGCAAGAAGAAAATACAGATATTACGTGACACGGGTTCTGCTGTCAGCGTGATCCTGGAGGGCAGTGTGCCGTTAACAGATGCCACCAGTACCGGTGAGTCTGTTGTGCTGAGAGGTGCTAGTATGGAGGCTGTGGAAGCTCCACTGCACAGAATAAAACTCGAGTCGGATATTTTTACAGGTAACATCGTAGTGGGAGTGTGGCGCGCACTACCCGTCAAAGGCGTTTCCATGATATTAGGAAATGACATTATGGGCGGCAGAGTCACTGTCGAGCCCATGGTTAAAGTGTTGGAGACAAAGATGGCGGAAGACAAAAACCTACGTCCTGCCAATGAACGCCCAACATGTGCACTGACAAGAGCAATGCAGGAAAAGAAGTCGGTAAAGACTCCTGCTACGCCGTGTAGTGCAACGAAAGATGTGTTTGTCTGTTCTGAAGACACACATGCGAATGAAACAGTGATAACAGAAACACCTGACATCGATTTAAGTGCTACGTTCTTTGCTGAACTAACAACTGGTGATGCAACCGAGAACGATAACATTTTGTCACCAAAGCAGAAATTGGTGAAAGAACAATTGAATGACGAAGTAATAATGCAACTCAGAATGAAAGCTGTTGATGAAAAGACTGCAGATGCAATGGCGGAATGTTTCTACATGAAAGATGAAGTGTTGATGAGAAAGTCGAAACCGCTCAACTCAGGTACAAACGAGTGGGACAGTATTCACCAGATTGTAATACCTAAGTGCTATCGTCAAGATATACTGCGTATGGCGCATGATCTTCCTTTCGCTGGTCACATGGGAGTCCGAAAAACGCACCACCGTATCCTCCCTTACTTCTACTGGCCAGGACTGAGAAGAGATGTCGAACAATACTGCAAGACTTGCCACGTATGCCAAATGGTAGGACGTCCTAACCAACGAATTCCTGTCGCTCCACTCCAGCCGATACCAGCGTTCGACGAACCATTCAGTCATATACTCATTGATTGCGTGGGCCCGTTGCCGAAAACAAAAGCCGGTTTTCAATACCTGCTCACAGTCATGTGTTCATCCACTCGCTTCCCGGAAGCCATTCCGTTGCGGAACATAACAACAGTGAAGGTGGTAGACGCCCTGACAAATTTCTTCACACGTTATGGCCTACCGAAGACAGTACAGTCCGACCAGGGGACTAACTTTACTTCGAACATTTTCAAACAAGTCATGGAACAATTAGGGATAAGCCATAGGCTATCAAGTGCCTATCATCCTGAGAGCCAGGGAGCTCTGGAAAGGTTTCATCAGACATTAAAATCGATGCTTAAAAAGTACTGTTATGAAAACGAGAAAGACTGGGATAAGGGTGTGCCTTATGTACTGTTCGCTGCAAGGGAGGCCACTCAGGAATCCCTGGGGTTTAGCCCATTCGAACTTGTGTATGGACACTCAGTCAGAGGTCCGTTGAAACTTCTACATGAAACTTGGCTAACGGACAGTGAACCGATTGGACTTTTGTCATATGTAGATAAATTTAAAAATAGGCTTTATCATGCTTTTAACCATGTGAAGATTCATTTTCCACAGATGCAGGAGCGTATGAGACAGAACTATGACCGTAAAGCTACAGCTAGAACTTTTGCACCAGGTGACAAAGTTCTTGTGTTTCTACCTTTGCAAAATCAGCCTTTAAGTGCAAAGTTTTGTGGACCCTATGAGATAGAGTCAAAGCTTGGCGAGGTCAATTATTTGATAAAGACTCCTGACCGGAGACAAAAGCAGAGGGTATGCCATATTAATTTACTTAAGCCCTATGTTTCCAGGGAAAAGAGTAAACCACGGGAGGTCCCCATGATTTCGTTAGCTAGAGTCCCGACGGATTTATCTAGGATAGAATATAAGTTAGCAGAAAGTAAACTTAATAATACAGATGCCCTTAAGAGTTTAGATACAAGGCTAGAACATCCTCCGGTAGAAGATAAGGAGAAGATTATTGAGCTGGTACATGAATATAAGTCACTGTTTACAGATGTTCCCAGGAGGACACATCTAATAGAACACGATGTAGTATTAACTGAGGGTGCCAGGTCTATTAAACAGCATCCATTTGACCCCATCAGACCTGAGCATATTAAATTAAATGTAAAGTATATGTTAGAAGATGACATAGGAGGAAAATGTGATAGCAAATGGTCTACACCCTGTGTGATGGTACCAAAAGCCGACCACACACTGCAGTTTTATAGAGACTTTGGGAAATTAAGTAATTTGACAGAAACCGACTGGTATCCCATTCCCCGTATCATCGACAAGATAGAGACAAGGTCATAGCTGATACTCTATCTCGGGTGCTACATGATTGACTGAATAACCCTATACTTCTTTTTCAGATCATCTCACTTATTCATTAAGAATGTGTCATGATAACCTATAATTCGTTTGAATTTTGATTATGGAATACCTATAGAATACTTGTATCATACAGAAGTCAAGTCTTTTGAAAGTATTAATAATTTTTATAATCATGTATAATATTGATGTTCTGATATATTTTAAATTCATTTGATTATGGAAAAGAAATTCCATTTAAATTTTGATGCATGATGCAATAAATATATATGCACGTATTTACTTGATATGGATGGATGAAAGTAATTGTCATCACATGCAATTACGTGAGAAAACTTTGAGCTAGTTGATTTATTATCTTGTTTTTATTTTAGTTAATGAATGGAACTAAATAATAATATGTACAATTTTTATCTTAGAAAGAGATGTAATATCAATTGGTATAAATTAATAGATAATATTGGAAATCTATTGCTAAATTGTTATATCATGGTAATAGAATGGGAAAAACTAGTGGATATTCACTATGTTGTATATAGGTTGTTATATATTCCATATATCCGGGAATGGAGGGAAACAAAGGTACCTAAAGGTGGGCACTCATTCAACCCTGAACAATCTTTTATATTAAACTTTTAAATTTGCCAAAAACGCATAATAGTGGATTACATTTTAATATTTGGATTACTGTAATAATCGTAACTAGAGCGTATTTTCTCCTCATATTTGAGAAGAGGGGAAGTATCATCATCTTAGGTATGAACCCTGTTAATGTCAAGTTGACACTGTAATTTAAAGGGGAAGTAACCTATAGTTTGATTCGAGTTATGTATTACTTATCTTTTGGTTGGTATATTAAAGTAAACTGTTGAAAATTGACAGAGTTTGAGCAATGTTATATTTGTTTAAATAGATTAAGACTTTTTGCAAATTTTTGGTGGAAATCCACACAACTGTACATAGTTAAAATAAGAATGACTAGAATATTTTTGAATTATTTGTACTTGTTGAGACATTAGTTAATATTAATATTAACGGGGAAATATTTGTCCATCACGTTATAATCACAATTACCATTGGGTAGTGACACTTTTTATAATTTAGTTGTGCCAGTGAGCCATGTTTGCTTAAATTGTCTTATAATCTTCCATTGATTGATGGTTGTTAAAACGATAGTGTTAAGTACGAAAAATGTACCATGTTGAGTATTACTGGGGTAATTATGGTACATTATTTCTTTCATTGGGTGGGGGCGTGTCATGTATATTGTTTTTCCAAGAATTGGAACACGCAATGTTTATTCCTCTCTCTCTCTCTCTTTTCTTACTACACACCATATTAGGACGTTTAGTAGGAAAATAAAAGGTTCTAGGTAATGTTGGGATTCTGTGTTGATCTCAAATTCTCAGAGTCTGGGAACGACTCATTATTTAATAGGGGAAGTTCCTATCGTTTTTGTTATGAGTTTTGTAATGATACCATGATTTTCACCCCTACTGGTAATGGGTCTATCCCTTGCACCACTCGGATAGTATTTAATGATTTGTTTTGTCTGAAAGACAGAGAGTTTCAAAATATGTTCCTTTGAGAACGTTTGTGTTTGCACTGTTTTATTCTAACTGTACATAATAGATATATTGTATATATTGAACATACCACCTGAAATAAACTATCAACAACAGTTACACTGAAGCTTCCTTGTCAAATTACTATCCTATTGTGTTGAATACATTACTATAAGATTTATCTACTACCATAATATACAAGAAAGGAAATGTTGGAATACAAATACTGAATTTGTGCCCAGGACCATAAGAAGAGTTCGTGTAATACTGAAACATAAATACTAATAATTAAAGTCTCCCCTAGGACTAACGAGAATTATCAGCAAGATCTACAAAGCTCTGGCCACAAGGGGATTGTGGACGTAACAATATATATATATATATATATATAGAGAGAGAGAGAGAGACTTATTAACATTAATCGTTCAAAGAATATGAAATACAACTCTCATATTAAAATATAATGAAAGAAAAAAAATTACAAAAATGTGTAGGTCTATTGGGGTCGCACTTTACCCACTAATAGCCGCATTGAGCCACACCTGGACTAGTTTATCAAAGCTTAATTAAGAAAGAATGATACGAAGAACGACAACAGGTAGTTAAAATAAAACAACATTAAATTAAATTTAAAATATAACCTAACTCGAAGACAAGATTGGCTTTATAGATTTACTTCATTGCAGACATAATTGTTGATTCTATTGATAATATTCCATTATCAACACATCTTTCATTATTAGAATCGAAGGTGTGTCGTCAATTTATTTTACTCGGAGTAAATCGCCTGTCCTCGTTGGCTTGACATCTTGAGTTACACAGCTAAACCGAAACCGAGAACTCAATTTGTTTATAAAGTCATGAAGGGCCGTCCATAAATGACGTCTTGCAACTAGGAAAGGGAGCCCTGTCAAACATTGGCGTGTTTAAACAATCTGATGTCACATCAAAAAATGTTCATCTTTAAATGAAGTTTCCACTTTAACAGGTATCACTAAGATGTCTAATTAAGTGCATACATTATATTTTATACTATATTAGTTGTGCATCAATGACATTAACAGTGATTTGAAACATGCTTATTTTGAAATTGGAAATATTGGTACTTTTTTCTGGGGAGGAGTCACAGAACCTTTTTGACGTCATATTAGAGGGTCGTCTGACTTTTTGTGACGACATGTGACGATTGGTGGTAGGTAAAACGTGGCCAGAACGCGTTACGACATTGAGGGATGGCCCCTAAGGCCACTTGACATCCATTCTACTTACTTAGTACATTACTTAGTAGACTAAATGATTTAATAACAAACATTCCTTAGAATGCCTTCAGAAAATCTCGAATCAGTTTACCTATTGGCTTGTGTTTGAAAGTGATGGCTAGGATCAAAGCAGAATGAACGTACCTGAGCCAGGAAACACAGGAGACTAGCCACAACGGGAACATCTTGGTATTAAACACGAACAGCGAAGCAAACGCCGAGAAGGCCAAAATATAGACGCACTGCAGAGCTGCAAGCATGATAACTACCCCAAAGGCTTTTAGTTCAGAGTTAGACTTAGGGTTAACGGAAACCGCTTTCGCCATCCCGGTTTCTTTTGGTGTGTTGTTATCAGCTGAAACGGCATGAGTAGTTTTATCGAATTCATCTGGAATAACGGACACGGAACACTCAGAATCTCCACAGTGGATCGGCATCTTACTTACTACAACGCTTTTGGGTTTTGAATCGACGTCTCGCATAGTCTCGTTCAATGTACAAGCTTTTTCACAAATGCAAGAATCGTCGTCGTTGGGATTTGAAAAGTGTTCGGCTTTAATATTTGATCTCCTTAAGATGTTAATCTGCAGATTATCTTTCTTATGAAACTTGTGTATTTCTATCAGTACCAAGGCCGCCATCGTTATCACACATATAGCGATGATTAGGAGCATTGGTATGATAAACAGTAAAAACTTCTTACTTATTAATGGGATGCATGTGTTGTAGGCGTCCAGGCAGTAGAGTTCTTCCCTGATGTCTTCTGTATGCCACCCGAGACTAATGACGAGGGCGAAAATGATCACGGGTACGACCCAGCTAAACAGGACCATGCCATAACCTGTTTTAGAGGTCAAAAGGCGATATTTGAAGGGCTTGCTGACCATGACGTAAGTATCCATACAAATGCAGACGGAGTGGCAGATGCTTATGATCTCCGAAATGGCCTCCACGTAGATCCTGGCCGTGCAAAACGCGGGCCCGAGATTCCACTGTCCGTTGCCGACCACCTGGACGATGGACAATGGCATGCAGAAGGCTCCGATGACCAACTGAATCACGTAGAAGGATATGGAGATGATTTTCATGCTCTCGCTGATGCCGGCTGACCGGTCAGTCTTGTTGATATACTTCCTGTGGTACCCGCTGTATGTTACGGCAAGGATGAGGAAGACGTTGGAGCCGACGATGTAGGCCGCGACGAGGCACATCGCTGTTGCTATGGCCACAAGAAGCTGTGGATGTAGCGTGTACCTTATGCTGGACGCCGTGAGGTCAAGTGAGACGTTCTGGCACATTGTGATGTTGTCCATTTTCGAAAAGAAAGACCTGACCAGAGTTGTATTTTGAAAAAAAAAAACCGTTTAACGCAATTAAACAATGTTCAACAAACTGGGTAATAGTTACTTTAATCAAAATTACATTAGTGTTCCAAAAAAAAAGGATTTGGAAAAATACATTAATTAGTTTCCTTTCAAATGTAAAATAAAGATTTTTTTTTTGTAATCGTTTATAGACTCTAGCAATCAAAGAAATACATTTCACTTGATTAACGAGATGATATAATTTATAAGCACATCTACTTTAATGTTGGAAAAATATCAAAGTAGTAAAAAAATCAAGCAGTTTTAAAATAAAATTGCAGTTATTCAATTTAATCCAATTTCTATACCGCCAACTTTCAAATTTAATCTCTTGAAAATGACGGAATCGGTTTAAGCATATTGATGGTCTACAAAGTGGGCGATAGTCGATTAATAAACACACCAATAAATCATTGAATAATAAAGAAAAACACGGCAGTAAGAAACAGCATGCTTTGTTTGTTCTCAATATTCGTATCGTTTGAAGTTTTGGTAAAATTTCATTATTTACATTCTATGGAAAAAGGAAAATATCTGACATACTAATTTATAATACGGTAAAGCACACCAACAAAATCTCAATAGCATTAAAACACAACGCCATAATATAACATCAGAAATATCAAACTCTGATTGCGTGACACAAAACACAGGACACTTAAAAACTGGCGATTCAAAAAAAAAAAAAAGATCGCTCTGGGTCGGTATAAACTTTAACAGCAAAACAACTCAGATCTACATCAACAATTAAATCCTGCTCCACCAGTTTGTCTGAACATAATGGCATTGACTCCATATTGACCCAACGAGCTCACTGACTCCACAACAGTAAATCGAGATACATTTCGATGTGATGATTTGTTAATGGATTTTTTTAGTTGAATTAAATTAGTGTTGGTGCTACAACCCTTTGAATTCTTGTAGCTTTTCAAATCGTAAACAGTTTAAACAGAAGCAATTCACGCGGAACTGCGCACGTGAGATAGATGGTTCAAGCATTCAGATAATGAGACCAAATTAACATGGTTGTGAAAGATGTAAGGCTTATAGAGTAAAGTAAATATAACAAAATTAATGATCAGGTAAGACCCAAGTTTTTAAAAAGGCTCGTGAAGCAGCGATCACACCAGTGTACGTGGTCACAGTAGAACTTTGCAATGTTAATAAAACGCGATATATTTCTAGACCTTTTAACTCTAACATCGGTAGTCATAGTAAAATGTCATGCATGGAGTGGTGTCTAGGCATACGTAGTCATAGTAAAATGTCATGCATGGAGTGATGTCTAGGCATACGTAGTCATAGTAAAATGTCATGCATGGAGTGATGTCTAGGCATACGTAGTCATAGTAAAATGTCATGCATGGAGTGATGTCTAGGCCTACGTAGTCATAGTAAAATGTCATGCATGGAGTGATGTCTAGTCATACGTAGTCATAGTAAAATGTCATGCATGGAGTGATGTCTAGGCATACGTAGCCATAGTAAAATGTCATGCATGGAGTGATGTCTAGTCATACGTAGTCATAGTAAAATGTCATGCATGGAGTGATGTCTAGGCATACGTAGTCATAGTAAAATGTCATGCATGGAGTGATGTCTAGTCATACGTAGTCATAGTAAAATGTCATGCATGGAGTGATGTCTAGGCATACGTAGTCATAGTGAAATGTCATGCATGGAGTGATGTCTAGGCATACGTAGTCATAGCAAAATGTCATGCATGGAGTGATGTCTAGGCATACGTAGTCATAGTAAAATGTCATGCATGGAGTGATGTCTAGGCATACGTAGTCATAGTAAAATGTCATGCATGGAGTGATGTCTAGGCATACGTAGTCATAGTAAAATGTCATGCATGGAGTGATGTCTAGGCATACGTAGTCATAGTAAAATGTCATGCATGGAGTGATGTCTAGGCATACGTAGTCATAGGAAAATGTCATGCATGGAGTGATGTCTAGGCATACGTAGTCATAGTAAAATGTCATGCATGGAGTGATGTCTAGGCATACGTAGTCATAGTAAAATGTCATGCATGGAGTGATGTCTAGGCATACGTAGTCATAGGAAAATGTCATACATGGAGTGATGTCTAGGCATACGTAGTCATAGTAAAATGTCATGCATGGAGTGATGTCTAGGCATACGTAGTCATAGTAAAATGTCATGCATGGAGTGATGTCTAGGCCTACGTAGTCATAGTAAAATGTCATGCATGGAGTGATGTCTAGGCATACGTAGTTTGATAGAGACAAGAGACTACTTCAACAATATAAAAACCATAGCAAATATGCTGAAACTTCTAAAACTTTAAAATAAAGCGTATCGCTCGTATGGGATCCCCCAAACACCGTACTTATGTAACAAAATGAGCTCATGGGAGTGAGAGCTTTCTATACGAACTCGAACTCGAACAGAAGCTCAACAAAAGTTATAACTCTAAAGCGAGACGCTGCCCATGACGACAGCTACAAAAATCTGCGACGGAAGATTTGGATGTGTACATTTAATAAACCTAAGGTGTAATATTTATGTAGCTTTATATTTCTTCGTGTATTTGCAATGGTGTGGTAATACTATAATTAATATGTTAAATTTATGTGAATAAACCCGGAGTGAGGATTGGATTGCCAAATCAAAAAGTAAGAAGAAAAAAAAGGAACCAAATTAATTTGTTTTAACGAATCCCTTTTGTGTTCAATGGATCCAAAGGGTATTACATTAAAAACATTATCTCACATTAGTTAGGCCTATACTAGAATATGCAGCATCTGTATGGGACCCATCAACTAAAGAAAACATTAAAAAATTAGAACAAATTCAAAAAAGAGCTGCAAGGTTCATAACTAGCGAATATTCACAATTAACAAGAGTAACACCATTAGTCAAATCATTAAACCTAGAAACACTAGAAGACAGAAGGGCAAAGAGTAAAGTAGTAATAATACATAAGGCATTAAACTCTAATTTAGAAATACAACACAATAACAACCTGTTGCAAATCTCAGATAAACATAAAGATAAAAACACTTTCCTTGTCCCTTATGCGAGAACAAATGCATATAAGTACTCTTTCTTCCCGAGTGGCATTCGGGCATGGAATGGGTTGTCGGAACAAACCAGGAAAACCAGTAACTTAACATCATTTAAAACATTAATAAAAATGCAAGACTAGACTCGGACCACGGATGAGCGTAGGACGCCATAATCTTCTTTATAGAAGGAGCGTCTGTAATGTATAAGATAAGATAAGAAGATAAGATCAAAACAGTTAAACACCAATCAAAACATACTTTTGCTTTTTAATCTTTGATTACTGGCGATAATTTTTAAACCTTTCCCCAAAAAATAAATTGTTTAGCAGGCAGCAGAGATCTTTTCATACACATGCTTTGTGTTAAAAATGAGATTAACTAATTAAAATATATTTATATAATCTGTAAATGTATGGATTTGAACATTTACATAAATGTACGCGAACATATTTTATGAATGCGATTGTGGGCTTTATAAGCAAAATATGTTTCTAAAAAATAGTTTATGATATGTGCCCGCCTCTCCTCTAATTGTGGAAGACTGAAGACATCGATGAAAAAAAAAGATTAGACTATAGACCCAGACTATACATTTTCTTAAGTTAAGTACCTTGCGGATCAAACTGATCATAGGGCCAGTATGCCAAGGCATACGAGGAGATGCGTGGTTAGCACAATGCCCAGCCGCCTTTTTTTTTAACCCCAACTAGTGTTAGGGCTGGGTGGACTCACGTCTCGGGAAAAATCCTAGCCTGCACCAGGATTCGAACCCAGAACCTCTGGATCGCTAGACGAACGCGCTGCCGCTAGGCATATACTATTTAGTTATTCAATGATATTAAGTTATAGGCTTTTTTAAAATATTAATTCCATGCCAAGTTGCTGTTTGAATAAGAGCATCAACGTTCAAACCTTACCAGGGACAAGGTTTACAAGGATTCTACTATGAGTGTATGAAACGCATATAATGTGTCTGTCTCCCTGAGTGGCATCTGGGATGAGTTGCCTGAACAAACGAGGAAAACCAACAACTAGCTTCAGTTAAAACCATAGCCTAATCAAAATGCAAGACTAGACTCAAACCACGAATAAACGTAGGAAGCAATAATCTTCTCTAAAGAGCGTATAAAGCATATAAGATAAGAGATTTAAAGAATCGTATAGAAAATAAATAAACTCACTTTATAAAATGCATTTTATTTTGATAGAGAGTCATATATTTTGTTAAGCTACTCTGTATATGTTCATTAATGTGCGATAAAAATATACAGCCTCAATTTTCGTTTTTTTTTAAATGACACTATTATTTTGTATAATAGCTGCATATACTTTCTATTTCTCAAAAAGCCTCCCCCCATTTACAGTGTTTTTTGTTTACTAAAGCGCCACCTGGTGGAGATTTACTGAAAAAAAAAGGATAAGGACACTTTACAATGATGCAATACAATGTGAAATTGAAAACATTTTAGTGTTTAATTAAATCCATATTTGTTGTTCATAAATATGTTGTCTACTTAATATTTGTACTAATATATATAGCTGAAAGCGTATCAGTTTATTTTGATTATGTAATGTTTAAAAATCCTCATTAATAATCGTCTTTAGTTTGACGCATCGAAGGAAATAAATACAAGGCATTTCTTTTTCTTTTGAGATTGACAATATTCAGTCTATAGTTTATCGAAACGAATCCTCAGATGGCCTTCAGAAACACTCGAACTAGTTTACCAACTGGCTTGTTTTTCAAGAGGATGGCTGGGATTATAGCAGAGTGCACGTACCTGAGCCAAGTAATGTAAGAGATTGACCACAAAGGGAACATCTTTGTATTATACACGAACAGCGAGGCAAATATTAGGAAGGCAAGCAGGTATAAACATTGCATAATTGTAAGGGAGATAACCACACCAAACACCTTCCGTTTAGAATGTGTCTTGGAGTTTACCGGAAGAGTGGTTGCACTTTTATTATCTCCCTTTATTATCACATTTGGTGTAGTGTTCTTAACTGACCCAGTTTCAGTTTCATGAAGTTCATTTGGGATAACGGAAACGGAAGTCTCCGAATATCCATCTTGACCTGGTGACCTACTTTCGACACCACCGCTTCGGGATTTCGCAACACTGTCTTGGAAAGTCTCGCTGTTTAATTTACAACCATTGGCACACCACGGGTGTGAATCTTTGTGATTCGAAGAGCGTTCGGCGTCCATATTTGATTTCCCTACGTTGTTGCGTTGAGTATGCAGGTCCTGGTTTTGATGAAACCTGTGTATCTCTTTAAGTACCAAGGCGGCCATGGCAATCAAAGCGCACAGGGAAATGATGACCGAAATAGGTAGGACGAAGAGTAAAAGCTTCTTGCTCATTAAAGTGATGCATGTGTTATAGGCGTCTAGGCAGTAAAGTGCCTCCCTGATGCCGTCTGTGTGCCAGTCCAAGCCGATGGCGAGAGCGAATATGATGATTGGAATCGCCCAGCTAAACAAAGACATGCCATAACCCGTTCTCGAGGTCAGGAGGCGATATTTAAATGGTTTGCGGACCATGATGTACGTATCCAAGCACATGCAGACGGAATGGTAGATGCTTATGACCTCCGTGATGGCCTCGACGTAGATCCGGGCCATGCAAAACGCGGGCCCGAGATTCCAGTGCCCGTTTCCGACCACCTGGACAATGGCCAAAGGCATGCAGAAGGCGCCGATGACCACCTGGATCAGAGAGAAGGATATAGACAGGATTTTCTTGTTGTCGCTCATCCCGGTGTACCGGTCCGACCTATTGATATACTTCCCGTGGTACCTGCTGTAGACCAAGGCAAGGATGAGCAAGATGTTGACGCCAACGATGAAGGCGGCTAAGAGGCACATCGCTGTTGCCATGACCACAAGAAGCTGTGGGTGTAACGTGTACCTTATGCTGGACGCCGTGAGGTCCAGTGAGACGTTCTGGCACTTAGAGATGTTGTCCATTTTTTCAAAGCATGGCCACGCCCAAGATTGTTTTGTTGGTCAAATTAACTGTCCTCAGAACGAGACTTAAGTGTTTTTACGTATCGTCCTCTTTGTTTTAAACGCAAAAGAATGCTTACAATCCGTTTAACCAGGTTCTGTGATGTTAATCACATTAACATTTTATTATCTCATTATATCACCGTCACAATGACTATTTTAATGAAGCATTGTTAAATAGAATCACATTTATTCGTTCAATTAAAAAAAATTGCATTTCTTATCTTTTTAAAGTCTCTAAGCTTGAAAGATCCACTATCTACATAAATAAAAAATAGTATACCCATTAGCTTAAAAGTATTTTAAAGTATTATCGACTTCTAAGTTTAATCACGTCGAAAAATTTTAATATCATGCACATATGATATCGAAAAAAACTCGGTATTATAACACAGAGCTCATCCTCAAATACTTAGGCAATATCCACATTAGGCTCAATTTTTTTTAAATATTTTCATCAAATTCAAAATTGCATTTCTAACCCGCTTAGAAAATCACAATGTAAAGAATTCTTTTTAAGGTCTATTGTTTCCAGACTCGGATACATCAGTTTGCAAAGTCATATTTTTTCTCTTCTCTCTATTTAAAGTCTATTGTTTCCAGACTCGGATACATCAGTTTGCAAAGTCATATTTTTTCTCTTCTCTCTATTTAAAGTCTATTGTTTCCAGACTCGGATACATCAGTTTGCAAAGTCATATTTTTTCTCTTCTCTCTATTTAAAGTCTATTGTTTCCAGACTCGGATACATCAGTTTGCAAAGTCATATTTTTTCTCTTCTCTCTATTTAAAGTCTATTGTTTCCAGACTCGGATACATCAGTTTGCAAAGTCATATTTTTTCTCTTCTCTCTATTTAAAGTCTATTGTTTTTAGACTCGGATACATCAGTTTGCAAAGTCATATTTTTTCTCTTCTCTCTATTTAAAGTCTATTGTTTCAAGACTCGGATACATCAGTTTGCAAAGTCATATTTTTTCTCTTCTCTCTAGCACATTTAGTTTTCAGTCACCTGTTAGTTCAATATCACATTCCTGATAACACGAGGAAAAAGTGACACCAACACATTGTCTGAAACATCATTCTACGTGAAATATAACAACTCTCTGGGATTTAAAACAGTAAACTGAAAAACTCTAAGAACTAGCGATTAATTTCGCCATCGGCCGGAATGACCAAAATCCCGTTGAGTAACCCTAAAACAATTGACATGAATTCCATCAGCCAATGGCTCTTGTTCTCACAGTTTGTCACTCACTACATAATGGATTCAGTCAAAACAAACTTTGTAAAAATCCCAACATTAAATTGTGAGATAGTGCTGTTAGAATTAGATAATTTTTTAATGGATTGTTTGCAATTATTGGTGTTGCAGTTTTACTCCTTCTATTGTTGTTATTTTTAATCTCAGTGCTAATATTGTAAATGGTGGCATTGACTTCGGACGACTCTTGTGCAATAATTGGTGAGGTTCTTAAAATAATACAAACTGACACTCTTGGTCTGGTGAAATAAATTAAAAGTAAAGTAGTCATTTCAGATCTACGTTCTACTCAAGGCTATTGAATGGCTAGTCCACCATTGGTGAAATAAATTAAAAGTAAAGTAGTCATTTCAGATCTACGTTCTACTCAAGGCTATTGAAGGGCTAGTCCACCAATATCCGTGGCTAACAAATGATAACTATAGGCGGTAAGGGAAACTTCGCTTTGACTTGGATTGTGAAGAGATTTGTTATTTATTAATATTTTACATTTTAATTTTTAAAAATATAATTAATTTCTTTGATTTTTTGTTGTTATCTAAATAACACATCAGAACAAGCACCGTTAAACCCAAGTACATGTTTTTATATTACATTTGATGAAACCAAAAAAGGAAAATAAATTAAGCTACAATAAAATAATAGCACAAATAAGATACTGTATCATCAGCATCATCATCAGCTTCTTGACCGTTGTGGTCGGGGGGGGGGAGCGAATGGACACCTCAGAGGTCATATTTCTCCCTTTCTGCCTATCTTGATCCACTGTCACTAGTTCAGCCATAGGCAGCATTGACCAATATTGTCGATCCCAGCATGTATGCTGTTGGCCTCTTGTACGTCCACCTTCTAGAGTGTCTTGAAGGATGTTTTTGTGCAGATTATTATGTCGCACCATATGACCGAACCATGTCAGCTTGCGCCGCTTTATTGTTGCCATTACGATTTCTTGAGGACCCGCAATTGGAGATATTCAGTCCCAGACATACTCATTAGTCCTGTGTTCTAGGTAGGAGATTTGAAGGATTTTTCTGATGCATTTATTTTCGAATGCCTGCATCTTGTTTTCAGTGGCTGCAGGCAATGTCCATAGGTCTCACAGGCATACAGAACAATTGTTCTTACAGGGGCTCTATAAATTCTGAGCTTTGTTGGGACTCGTCTACACTAGTTTGCAGGACTATGGAAGAACAGCAGGAACAGAAAACAAGAAAAGAGCATGCATGTTTCACAAATTTTCTACAAGCACTAACGAATAACATGGAGCATGGGAGCCGAGCGGCAGCGCGTTCGACTGGCTATCCAAGGGTCCTGGGTTCGAATCCTGGAGCAGGCTAGGATTTTTTTCCCAGGGTTTGAGGGTTTCCCTGAGTCTACCCAGCTCTGATGGGTACCTGACAGTTGGGGTAAAGTAAAGGCGGCTGGGCATAGTGCTGGCCACACAATCACCTAGTATGCCGTTGCCACAGAAACTGGTGAACGCTGTTTCTCCGGCCCCATGAATTTGGTCCGACGGGATACTTTACTTTTTTTTTTTTTTACTAACGAATAACAACCAACAAAACACCTAGATAATACATTTCATCATCATCAACAATCCATTGACCGTTGTGGTCGTTGCTGGGGGCGAATGGTCATCTTTCTCCATTTTTGCCTAAATTGAGCGGCTTTCAATAGTTCAGTCGTTTGTAGCTTTGTCCTATCTTCTATATTGTCGAGCTAGGATTTCAGCTGAGTGAATTACACATTTACAAATCTTTAATGAATCAAGAGAAAAGCTCAGTTTTATCAATATTAGCCAATTGACACACCTTTTACAGAGCTAGAACTCAATGAATACAAATTGCTAAAGAGTATTAGATAAATACAGATTAGTGTTTGTGAACATGTAAACTATTTATATTAATTTCTTCGGATCATTCCAAAACATAATCGGCATATTGAATGAATATATTATATTTATATTCTATTTTTTTATTTATTTTTGGAATGTAAAAATATAAATATGGATTTTAAAATGACTTGTTGTGCGAGAGAATTGTTGTGTCAATAAACGAAGTACAGAAATAGATAAGGTGAACTCATGAGAAGGTAACAACTGACCCTGATAATATTTATTTGATAATCCAAGTGATTTAATTTAAATATTATGATACTAATGTTAATAATATTGATATTTCTGGTATATCTATTTATTTATGTCATATTATTTTTCTTTAATTTGTCATTTTTAATTTAGATTTACTACGTCATGTGTTGTTTTAAGAGATAATTTGAATACGTTTTAATAGTAATAAAAAAAATTAATTTCCAATTTCTTTTGGAAGGGGAAAAACTACGATTATAAAAAAGAAACAGACTATTTGTCTAGCTATTGCCTACGTTAACGTTAGGTAAACTATATTTAATAGGTAGCAACTGTAGCTGCATAGAATGAAATTTATATCTACCCAATCTATACCACTGTAGCTGCATAGAATGAAACTTATATCTACCCAATCTATACCACTGTAGCTGCATAGAATGAAACTTATATCTACCCAATCTATACCACTGTAGCTGCTTAGAATTAAACGTAACACCTTCTGTGAAATCGCTTCGCTTGATGTGTGTGTGTGTTTATATAGGAGAAAAAAAAGGGGATAAGTGTGAATAAACTTGAAAAAAAACATCCGATGTACTATTGATTTGAGATGTAGCTTTTCTATTTAATAGAATATAGAACTGAGAAGAGCATGGGCGAGTCTAAATTAGATATGTCGAATAGGGGATAGAAATTATGTCTATTACACAGTTTTATCAGTACAAATATATCATATAATAAAAGTAAACCATAGGGAATCTCTCTCTCTCTCTCTCTCTCTCTCTCTCTCTCTCTCTCTCTCTCTCTCTCTCTCTCTCTCTCTCTCTGTATATATATATATATATATACATAAAGTAGACTGTTTGTGTGTGTCTAACCAATCAAAATTGGTTTATTTTAAGACTCGTGACCTTACTGTTTCATATTATACTTTTGCAATGTCACTTCGGACATGATGTCTTCTCTAGGTAAGTGGTTAACGTATCAGACTGCCATGCGAGCGACCCGGGTTCGATTCTCCAGTTAAGCTATATTTTTTTAATTTACAATTTGTTTTTCTTTTAATTAATATTGGGCCTACTTTAAAAAAAGATTGTAAATGTAATTATTAAATATATAGCTTTCGAATCTGTTCATTGTAATTTATAACATTTTTATCTGTAGCTTATACAGGCCTGTTTTATTTTCCCTCTCCAACGCCGGGCAATTTTGCTTGTATTTCTATTTATATCAGATACCTTCTTTCGAGAAGACTAATTTGGGTACTTTGTGGTTTGACGTCACTTCCATTCTCGAATATCCTATACGACAATACGGCTACAACATAGGCTCTCATCAAGGCAATCGAATATTTCACATTTCTTGCATCGGGCGCGCTCTATAGTTATATACAGTATACATTTTCTTCTATCAAGCGTACAATATAAACTAGAAAGTTATAATTCACTATATCAAAGTAGGGTTGACTACTTTATTTAGAAAGTATCTTATCTTCCTGTCTTATATCATTTTTTACCTTTAAAGTGTTATCTCGCTTCATTGCAATAACTAAAAACTCTTCGCCCTTGGTACACTATAATCGATCTGAAATCCAAAGCTAGTGTAGTTAAAGTGTTTAATGCATTTGCTACTTTCCGCTCTATACCCCTACCTCCACACACACACTAGGCTTGCTGGCATGTCAATATTGACCAAAAGTTAATTAACAAATGTCAAGACTTAGCTAGAGATAATTAACACAGAAAAAAAATTTTGTCTCTGAACAACTTTCGAGCGGACTCGAACCACAGACAAACAGAGCATTTAGAGCATAAGTAAAAAAAAAATATGTGTAGGAAACTGTTGCATGTTCTGTTGTTTGTGAGCTGGCTGGCCGACCAAGGCGGCGCCCAAACGCCAAGCACTGAGACGGACATACTGGTCAGTGCCGTGTCCACGTTTTCACAGAACCTGTACGAGGTGACCACTGAGAATGCGGCCAACCTGGTCTACAGTCCGTTCAGTACTCATACTGCGCTGACTATGGCTTACCTGGGGGCAAAGGGAGACACGGAGAAAGAGATGAATAGTACTCTCAAGGTAAAATTGAAATAGACTATCTATCTATCTATTTATTATATCTATCTATTTCTCTATTTATATATTTATTTATGTATGTATTTATGTATTTATGTATTTATCTATCAATTTATCTATTCCTCTATTGATCTAATTATCTATTTATCTTTTTATCTATTTATCTATTTATCCATTTATCTATCTATTTATCTATTTATCCATTTGTCTATATATTTATCTATTTATCTATTTATCTATTTATGTATTTATCTGTTTATCTATTTATCTATTTATCTATTTATCTATTTATCTATGTATCTAATTATCTATTTATCTAATTATCTATTTATCTATTTATCTATTTATCTATTTATCTATTTATCTATTTATCTATTTATCTATTTATCTATTTATCTATTTATCTATTTATCTATTTATCTATTTATCCATTTATCTATTTATCTATTTATCTATTTATCTATTTATCCATTTATCTATTTATCTATTTATCTATTTATCTATTTATCTATTTATCTATTTATCTATTTATCTATTTATCTATTTATCTATTTATCTATTTATCTATTTATCTATTTATCTATTTATCTATTTATCTATTTATCTATTTATCTATTTATCTATTTATCTATTTACTATTTATCTATTTATCTATTTATATATTTATCTATTTATCTATTTATCTATTTGTCTATTTATCTATTTATCTATTTATCTATTTATCTATTTATCTATTTATCTATTTATCTGTTTATCTTTTTATCTATTTATCTATGTATGTAATCATTTCAAATTTCCATTTATTTGGATCAATAAAGCAATCTTATCTTATCTTATCTCTACAACTATGTATCTATCTCTATATCTATCTATATATCCATTTATCTATCTATTATTGTATCTGTCTATTAAACATCCATCCATATATCCGTTTTATCAATCAATCATTCTGTCTATCTGTCTGTCTGTCTGTCAGTCAGTCTGTCCGTCTGTCATTCTGTCTGTAGATGTATGTATCTATCATTGTATCTTTCTATCCTATAGTATCTGTCCTTGTATCTATCTATCTTTATATCTATTGTATTTATTAATGTATCGTTATAACTCTCTATCTATTTATCTATCCATGTATCTATTTATCAATCTCTCTAGCTACCTTTCTGTATAAAAATATATAATTTTTCAAGATTTATCTTTCTAGTATTGTGCTTTTTTTTAATGATCCACTTATCGGATGAACACTATAACTGCCCATCCGCTATAGCAAACTTTTGAAAAATAATTAACCAATCAATATCTGAATCTATCAATCAGCTGATGAAACTGACCAATCCACACACGGCCTTCCATGATTTACTGTCCGACCTGATGGAGGTCAATATCGTCAAAGTTTCTGTCGCTAATGGCATGTGGATAGACCCGACACTTTCAATAGTAAATAAATATAAGGTACGTTCTAAACTAAACTACACAACTAAATTGTTGTTGCCACTTCGAGGTAAAGGCCTCAGTGAAGACTAAGCTAAGCCAGCGACTGCGAAAACGGGATATGCGCAATGCATGCTAGCCGATGGCTAAATCGCTGCCATTCCCAAAGTTATTTTCTCAAAGCAACCTTTTATAGCGGCTACATCTTATAAGTTTATTTTATAAGTTTACAGACGTTCCTTCTAGATAGAAGATTATTACGTCCACTGGACCAAACCGCCTGCAGGGCAACAGGAACCGTCGGTAGCAGGGATAGAACCCGCGACGTGTCACATTGACCTGGGCGTTTGGTTTTTCATTGGCTGGTTCATTCAGAATAGAAAAGAGTAACACCAATAGCTAAATCACCAAACCTAGAAACACTAGAGGACAGAAGGGCAAAGAGTAAAGTAGTAATAATACATAAGACATTAAATTCTAATTTAGAAATTCAACACAATAACTATTTGTTATATTGCTCAGATAAACATAAGGACAAAAACACTTTCCTCATCCCTTATGCGAGAACAAATAATAAAAATAATAATAATAGTGCTTGTATAGCGCATATCCCGTTGATTACAGTTCTATGCGTTGACGACAGTTACAGAATACAAACAACGAAGATCAGATGAAATGTATATATGTTCAGGTGAATACAGATACTGGTATCCGGGCATGGAATGGGTTGCCCGAACAAACAGGAAGACCAATAAGTTAACATCATTTAAAACACGTATCAAAATGCAAGACTAGACTCAGATCAAGGATAAGCGTAGGACGCAATAATGTTCTCTATAGAAGGAGCGTCTGTAACATGTAGGCCTAAGTTAAAGTACTTGGCCTCGGGTGGATTTCTGTGTCCATTAACTCTTACCCCCCCCCCCCCGGCCATCTTGGCAATTATCTCCGGCTGGGAATTATACGCCCGAGAAATGGTTCTCAAAAAAAGAAGCTTTTCACTACCATATTCAATTTGCTCTACCGACCATGATTTTAGTGGTGATGTTTTATGACCAACAACACTATAAGTCTCATTATGACTAACATCTTGACATAACATTACATAATGAAATAACCTTAAATTTGATACTTACATTTTCATATAACATTATTAACATTATATCCTGACATACTCTATGATCTTGACATAAACTTACATCGTGACATAACCTTACATCTTGACATAATATAAGATCTTGACATAACCATACATTTTGACATAACCTTACAGATTGACATAATCTAACATCTTGACATAAACTTACATCGTGACATAACCTTACATCTTGACATAATATAAGATCTTGACATAACCATACATTTTGACATAACCTTACAGATTGACATAATCTAACATCTTGACATAAACTTACATTTGACATAACCTTACATCTTGACATAATCTAAGATCTTGACATAACCATACATTTTGACCTAACCTTACATATTGACATAATCTAAGATCTTGACATAACCATACATTTTGACATAATCTTACATCATGATAAAACCTTACATCTTGACACGATCTTAAACCCTAGGGAACATAACTTCTTGACATAACCTTACATACGGTAAAAAAAAAATTAAATATCGATTGTTGTTTTCTTTTAATATCAAATTAATATTGTATCGAACATTTTATTTTCACATCAGGACGATCTTGTCACACTGTATAATGCAACTGTAGAAAGTATCAACCTCGACGCCGCAGAAGGCCCAGAGGAACCTATCAATAAATGGGTTTCATCCAAAACTGAGAATCATATTACAACTATACTGGATACGGGCAAGATAACAAGGGCCACTAAAGTCATCTTAATCAATGCGCTTTTCTTCAACGGCACATGGCTATCCCCGTTCGACGAGAACGTAACTAGGACTGACACATTTACTCTAACCAACGGAAGCTTTGTAGAGACATACTTTATGAGCCAGACATCAGACTACTACATGAAACTGTCAGCCGTGGAGAACGTTGACGTCATCAGGATACCTTTCAAAAACGAGAGATTTGCCTTTTACATCGCGCTGCCGAAGTCTTCATCGGACCTGCGCGACCTGGACAAAATCATCACCAAGGACAACTTCGACATCAACGTCCTGTTTACCGACATGGAGAAGAGGAACGTCGCCCTGGAAATCCCAAAGTTCAAGCTCACGGCCAGCATCAACTTGAACAGGCCCCTCAGGGAACTCGGAATGCCCATAGCGTTCAGCACGAGTGCTGACTTCAGCGGGATAGCGGACGATGAATTATTTATTTCCGACGTGATCCACAAGGCCACAGTAGAAGTCACTGAATCCGGCACCGTGGCGTCTGCTGCAACGGTAGTCATTATCGAGGAGAAAGGTCCGATTGGTGAAGATACGGAAACTTTCAAAGCGGATCACCCGTTCTTGTTTTTCATCCGCGACGACGCCAGGAAACTAATTCTTTTCCAAGGGAAATTTTCAGATCCAGATATAACCGACACAGTCAAAATTGTGTGAGTGAAATATTATATGATGTAAAGTATATATTTTCCAATTCTTGTACGAAACGATGGTTCAGTTTGTTATAAACTGACTTATCAATAAAGTGGAACGAGCAACAGCTTTGTGATGTACTTTGAGTTTGAAATTATTATGAATTGAATATTGTATATTTTTGTTGTAAATGCAGCAGAGGAAGGGATAGATCTACGTATTTTGAAATAGAAATTATGCAGAGCTTAAGAAGTCTACGATATATTTTAAAACAACATTGATTTCTATTTTAAGTCTGAAGAAAACTGAATTGGTAGTGTATGAAACTATAAATAAAAAAGTGAAAAAGAAAACTCATCAGGTAATTGGTATCATCCTGACTAACTAGATCTTTTTTCCTATTTTAATAAAATAACCTTAGTCGGGTGCGCCGCAAAATTAGTCAAGGGAAGTGAGTTGGCGAGAGTCACTCCTTGTTGTTAAGATAAAACAATTCGTTCAGGCAACAATCTTGCAAAAAAGAAACTTTGAAATTAAGATCGATAGGTCCTAACCCAACAAGACCCGGACAATCTGGATTGGACATCTTCAAACATCCCATCCTTGGCTATAAATAACCCCCGCCTCTTTGGTACCCAATTTTGTGTTTCGTAAGCTATTTTGCTGGCCAAAAAAAAAGTTTCTTGCAGAGGTCGTTTACAATTTTAAGACCATGGAGTCAGCAGTAATTTTGTATAAAAAAGACAGGGAACATAACAGTAACATTGACAGCTCTTTTTGTTGATAGAATTCAAGATAGACCGGGTTTTCCCTATCATTGTAGCTAAACGGCATAATATATAAATTCGGGGAATTCTTTTTTTAACTTTACTTTAACAGTAATAATATTACGGGTCTTAAAGACCAAGTGAAGAGGTTTTTCTCAAAGGAACGAGATTTGGAATAGCCTCATACGGCAGTGACGTATCACAAGGGAAATAAATAAATAAAAATAGACGCTATAAATCTATATTTAACCATTTTGTTAAAAATAAGAACCGGGAAAAGATTCAAAACATGTGGCAATAGATTCAAAACACGTGACAATATTCATTTTTCCTAGTCGGAATCCTTTATGTTACGTCACTTTCCTATATTGCCGGAAATAAAAACATCTCAAATGGCTACGAGATTTGGAGTAATCTTCCGAAAAACACACACATTTAAGTGCAAATATTGAACTAATTACTTAAAATGTATCTTTGATATTTTGTATACATGTTTTTTTTAACATTCAGATACTGAATACACTATTTACTATCAAAATCAAATGTTAACTCAATTTTGATAAAAAGCTCTTCACTTGGTCTTTAAAAGACGCATAGCCGGCCGGAAGAAAATCTTCCCCCTCCTTCTGATTTGAGGAAATCTAAAGACAGAAATCCTGTTTTTATTCAAAGCTATCTGTGCGCAGATAAGTAATATTTACAAAAGCAAGCATTATAACTAAGTGTAACAAATATTAACATATGGAAAAAAACAGCATAAATGAATCAATAACTATAGAAGTAAGGCTCAAAATAATTAGTTTATATGAATACAGTTTTTAAGAAAAGCTGAAATAATAAAGAAAATGCTAAAGAGGTGGAAGACGACATGAGTATTTTGCAAGTCTCGCTTGACCATGCGTCCAACTCCATGGACTTATGCATAGATCCTATTGTATACGTTTATAAGTAGCGACATTACATTACATATTAATACAAAATAAATAACAAAAGTAAACGCTAAAAATGATTAAAAGCGAAACAATAACAAAAGCTAAAAATTAGATCTAATCATAAGCTATGGATTGTTTACAAAGAGATTTTAATTATACCAGGCTTCGAATGGTCATCATCAAATAACCTAGAAATAAAATATCAAAACTTAGAATGTTGATTGTCAACGAGCCTTTATAAAATTTCAAGAAATGGGATAAAATATTATTGATGCCTCCATGAATTTATTACCTGGAATGTTGAGTATTATTGTGGTTGGTGGATGATTAGCCTATGTACATGGAATGTTAATTTAACATTGAGGTTGAAAAATAGAAAAAATAGTTTAATACGTGGAATGTTGAGCACAAACGAAATCGGGCTACATTCTTATTCATTTTTATTAATTAATCAAATGTTCATTTTTTTCAATTTTTGATTTATGAGATTAGCAACGTGAAAGATTGAGAAATCATCGTCGGAATTTTCTAGCTCAATTTTCCGATTGCCAGTTCGCGAAAGTACTTCTCTGTAGAGCCAAATGTTGTCACAGGACACAACGGATCTTGTAAAGCTCTCCAATTTGCAAACCGAAAACCCCAGGAAGATATTAAAAAATATTATGGCATAAGAAAATATCCAAATAAAACTAGATGTCCCAGTGAAACCATGAAGACATGGGCACAACCATCATGAACAAGCGTTGGCGATGGATGGGCAATGTGCTGAGAAGGGAGGAAGGGAACGTCTGCAAGACAGCCCTACACTGCACACCAGAGGAAAAAAAAGAAAGACAGGGCGGCCACAAGTAGCCTGGAGCAGAACGACAGATCAAGAACTGAAAGAATTCGGACTCTCCTGGAACACAATCGGAACAAAGATGGAAAGATTGTGTTGCTGACCTATGCGCAAACGGCATTAAGGGCAGTAGGTAAGTTAGTAACAAACAACAAAGGTATACAATTTTGTTTTCAAAATCTTAGTCAAATCGTCCCGATGTACTGGGAATATAAGAAGAGCATCAAAATTTGCTATGAGCGAACATTTGGTGATATTTTAACCAGATTGTAGCTACAGCCCTCGGAATTCATATATGTTATATGCTATTTATAGGCTTGTATATAGAATAGACATGCTAGTGAGTCACGAGGTAGAAATATACAAAAATAACTGGGTTACGCAAAAATGGTTTGGAAGCCTCTGGTTGACTTTGATCGGAATTCACTTTGAACAATTTTATCTCTTGGTTTCTCCTCTGTACTGTAGACTGACTAACCAAAGAGGACTTATTAAGCATATTAGGCTTATATAATGTTAATGCCCCGAGTTGAACCGTTATAGGTAAAGAAAAGAAAGAGCGCACCCAAATTAATGCCCGGAGTGAGTGAGGCGGAACCTGTAGCGCGTGAAGACGGTGGACCAGGAACTTCAGCAAGGAAGCTCAGACAACTTGCTGAAGACAGACCCTTTTTTTTTTTATCTCCTCACTAATTGGATCATCTAATTGGAATAAAACGAGAGTAAAAGAAAGAGATCGAGAGAGAAAGAAAGAAGGGAGTGATAGTGATGGAGAAAGAGAGGTAGAAGAACAGCGAAAGAAAGAAGGGAGTGATAGTGATGGAGAAAGAGAGGTAGAAGAACAGCGAAAGAAAGAGAGAGAGACGAATGAGACAGAAAAAAGGGAGAGAGAGAAGAAAGATACAGAGATCAAGAGGGAGTAAGTTGGAAGAAATAGACAGACAGACAGACAGACAGAGAGAGAGAGAGAGAGAGAGAGAGAGTTAAAAAGAGATTTGGCTTGATATTGAAGAGTTAGCGTATGGTTGCTTACAGGAATAGTGGGTGGATCTCGACGAAATGTGGACGAATATCACACAAAGATGTATCCCTACATTAAAACAAAAATCTACGCATGCAGAAGACTGGTTGAGATCACATAATAAGTAGGATTTAGATTTATACATATACAAGTTTCTTACCACCAGGTAAAGTTAAGAAAAAGTATTATGATGAAAAGCAGGGCAAAGGTATGCCGGCGATTTGTCTTTAAATAGTCATTGGAAACCCTGATATGGTCGAGAGTGTAAAGGAGTGCCTGCGTTTTAAATTGATAGGACGAAACTAACATATTTTGTTTCATATCCTTGTTCCCACATTACTAAAAGTATGTGTTTAAAAACATAACCAAGTCTGATTGATTGATATTTCAATTTCTAGATATAAGTATGCGTTGCTATTTCGTTTATATTCTTCTATTTTATCAATTGTTTTGACCTCAATGTGCAACAAAATAAAATGTATTTAATTTTCATTTCAACGTTGAGAATGGCTATAAATAAACATCTCAAACTGATTACGTTTTTACTTGCACATAAGCTTATGGGAGGGGAGGGGGCAAAGTCTGTTGTCTGCAGGGCGCAACAGGCTTGGGGATTGGGGGAAGGCCAAAGACTGTAGGCTACATGGTGGTACAAGCTTGGGGGGAAGGGCAAAGTATGTAGACTGCAGGGTGATACAGTTTAGTTTAGTTTCTGTTTATGGAGAATATGTTCGTTTCTTTCAGTCTCTTTTACTCCCCCCCCCCATTCTTGTGTGAGAAAGACCGAAGATGAACCTTGATTCATGACAATTGTATATTTATTTAGAATCTACATTAGAAAACCAGTCTCCTTTACGTCACTGGGTTCCCAGTTCGAATGTTTATATAGGGTAGGGACATATATACTTAAACAAATATAGAACGGGAATTCTGATTTAATTTTGGCACTCCACACATTCATATAAATATACTCATGACTTCAGAACCGGGAAGTGAGTTATCGACTTCGTCACTATTTACCTGTTGGCTAAGCTTATAATATAAACAAATCTGATGTAACTTTGTAATATTCTATTATCAGCAAGTAAGCCATTATCATATTAGTCATTTTAAAATGTGTTTAGGATTATTAACTTTTGCAGATCTACGTATTAACTTTCTTTCCAACTGTTTCTTATGAAAAGAGGAGATTAAAACTTTGTCAACGGATGTGTGGGACATTTATTCACTTTATTATTTAGTGTTGTGCATTTTGGTGTAAATGCTCTAGACATTTACCAACGTAAAAAGAGAAACATTTGCAGCTCGCTCATACAGCACAGTACTACCTCTGTGGTGGAATTGAACTTCCGAACACAGTTAAACAAGCCGACATTACAGACATTTTAAAAACAAAATTAAAAACACACTTTTTTTTATTTATTTTAATAACATATGGTAAATGTAAAGCGCATTCGAAGACTTTGTTATGAATAGCGCTATATAAATATGTAATTTGTAAAATTTGTAATTTATAAGATTTATTTAAAAAAACAACTACATGAAATAAGTCTTGAATTTCACAATGTCTGTGTGATCTGAAAATGGAAACTTTCCACGTAGCAGGGTGTAGAAACTCCGTTTGCAAAGAGAGGCTGAAGAAGTTATCAGATCATCTTCAGGTCGAAGGATATACAGTCTTGAGCACTCTCTTTTGTAAGTACAAAATGAAAATATAGTTTTAATTTTTTGTTTCATAAGACAAACTTGAAATTTTAGCCTTTTTTTGTACCTTGTGTAGCAAAATTTAATTTTATCAAATTATACCAACACTTTTCTTTATTGAGCTCAAAGAAGGTTTAAAACTGTGATTTTTTAATGTGCATAGTTCAATTAAAAACAGGACATCCAAAGATAATAAATCAAACTGCAGAGACAGTACTAAACCAACACAAATCAGTAGACGAGGGGTCGGCAACCTACGGTACTCGTGCAAGACAAGCCACTCAGATCGATTTTCAATTACACGCGGAAAAAATGCAATTTACAATTCTTCTACATGAAATTGAGTGCTAAAGCAGGGTGAATCTTAGACTGTTGGAACTATGAATGAATTTGAAATCCTAACTTGGCGCACCAATATCAAAATATGGTTGCCGACCCCTGCAGTAAAATATTTCCTACTCGAACCCAACCAACATCAGAGAGGCACTGTTGCTCCTAAACCTATTGCCTAAGCTAAAAATGCTAAACAGAATATATATCATAAGGCAAGAGAGAAAACAGCTTTGCAGCTTAGCATTGACTACATGAGAGCAAACAGCGTTGCAGCTTAGTATTGACTATATGAGAGCAAACAGCTTTGCAGCCTAACATTGAGTACTGGATAGCAAACATCTCTGCGAATTATCATTTACTATAGGAACGCAAACAGCTCTTTCGTCTGGATTAACTGTGGGAAAGCCATCAAATCTGCTGGCTAATAGGAAGAACAAGCATGTGCCTTGTTGTTAGCGAGAAAATTCTAGTTCGGGCACGTTGGGGCAGCCTGTACAATATGTTGGGGCTGTCCGTGAGGTCAATTCTGGTTGAGGTGGAATCCTTTTGGTCACTTTGTGTATGTCAAAGAATTTCAAGCTTTTTTGGCGTCTGAAGAATACACTGACCACAATACAAAAAAACAGAAGTGTATGTTTGAATTTATTAAACTAAAACATTTGAGAACAAAGAAGAAGATTCTTCTGTTCGATGAAAAAGAATATTGTATCCATTATATAAAAAAAAAATTCATACATTTATTTTTATGTATGGAATATAAAAGCTGTCATTGTTTTCGGAGTTAATTCAAATATGCTTCTATTAAGTCAATAATCTGGTTAGGATAGTGTTAGATTACCGTATATATACTTCAAAAAGGCTGCAATATTGGCGAGTTTCATATAGAAAAAAAAAGAAACAATAGTTATGGCCAGACTCGTCTAACTGGTTTATGGAGAACATGCTTTGCTCAGCAAGAGCTATATTTAACAACGGGGATTCCTTTACGTAAACGTTACACCCTACTAACGTCGAATAAAGGGTTAAGGTACGAAATAACTGTTTTATGAATCTAAACTTATAAACATGTATAGAGGTCACATTCTTCGGCTGATTTCGAAGCAAACCTATTGTTAGCCACTTATAGATCTTGTATTTACAGACCGCTTGTTACACAATTTATTTTGTGTAAGTGTATAAAAGACTAAATCACAAGACATTTAAAATATTATCTACTTGATGAATTAATTGACCTTAAAGTAGGTTAAACGACAATATAAAATTATATAGATAAGTATGTATTAGATGTTCCCCTTATATATATATATATATCTTATAATTTATCTGTCTAATCTTTCTGCTAATCTATCTTTCTGTCTATCTATCTATCTATCTATCTATCTATCTATCTATCAATGTCTATCTATCTATCTATCTATGTCTATCTATCTATCTATCTATCTATGTCTATCTATCTATCTATCTATCTATGTCTATCTATCTATCTATCTATCTATCTATCTATCTATCTATGTCTATCTATCTATCTATCTATCTCTTTCTATCTATCTATCTATCTATCTATGTCTATCTATCTATCTATCTATCTATCTATCTATCTATCTATCTATCTATCTATCTATCTATCTATCTATCTATCTATGTCTATCTATCTATCTATGTCTATCTATCTATCTATCTATGTCTATCTATCTATCTATCTATGTCTATCTATCTATCTATCTATCTATCTATGTCTATCTATCTATCTATCTATCTATCTATCTATCTATGTCTATCTATCTATCTATGTCTATCTATCTATCTATGTCTATCTATCTATCTATCTATGTCTATCTATCTATCTATCTATCTATCAATGTCTATCTATCTATCTATCTATGTCTATCTATCTATCTATCTATCAATGTCTATCTATCTATCTATCTATGTCTATCTATCTATCTATCTATCTATGTCTATCTATCTATGTCTATCTATCTATCTATCTATGTCTATCTATCTATCTATCTATCTATGTCTATCTATCTATCTATCTATCTATCTATGTCTATCTATCTATCTATCTATCTATGTCTATCTATCTATCTATCTATCTATCTATGTCTATCTATCTATCTATCTATCTATGTTTATCTATCTATCTATCTATGTCTATCTATCTATCTATCTATGTCTATCTATCTATCTATCTATGTCTATCTATCTATCTATGTCTATCTATCTATCTATCTATCTATCTATCTATGTCTATCTATCTATCTATCTATGTCTATCTATCTATCTATCTATCTATGTCTATCTATCTATCTATCTATCTATGTCTATCTATCTATCTATCTATCTATCTATCTATCTATCTATGTCTATCTATCTATCTATCTATGTCTATCTATCTATCTATCTATCTATCTATCTATCTATCTATGTCTATCTATCTATCTATCTATCTATGTCTATCATCTCCTCACTCTCTCTATCTCTTCGGCTGTTTTGGAACAAAAGTTGTCGTGTTTAACATCAACATCAATTCAGTGTGCTATCACCAACCATGCACTTCTAGGCAAATTCTGAATTCTGAATACAAGTAAGCTCACGTTTATAAGAGACACAGAACTGGCAGGGGAAGTTTATGCCAAAATGAAATGCATGGAACGCAGAATAAAGTTTTAAAGAGAAACAAGGAATCCAACTAAAAAACTGTTTGACATTTCCACAGACATTAGCAACGTGCTTAAGTGTTCCCATTCTTTATAATTAAGATGTATAATAAATAAATAATTCTTATCTTTATTCTTATCTTATCATATATATTATAGACGTTCCTTCTATAAAAAAAAACAATTGCATCCTACGCTCATCCGTGGTCCGAGTCTAGTCTCGCATCTTTATTAATGTTTTAAATGACGTTAAGTTACTGGTTTTCCTGGTTTGTTCATGCAACCCATTCCGTGCCGAAATGCCACTCGGGACGATAGTAGTAATAAAAATAGTAGTTAAACACATTTTTAACACTTGTACGTTCTGTAAAAATATTGAACCTATGTCATTAGGATTCTAATATTTTCCCTTCTTTTCTTTTGCAGCAGGTTCAAGGAGAAAGCACTTTGTGGACAGTCTATCAAAATGTTCATTGACAATTCTACACAAATGTCCAGAATTTTGGAATTTCGTAAATACTGTTACTGATACAGATATTTTTAGTCTATTTTGAAGCGAAATTTATAATAGCAAAGTGGTTTATTTTAATTGAGAAATTAGAGGACTTGTAACATTGATTTGCGTTTCAGGGCAAAATCTTTATCTCCGTCTAATGGTGATTAGCAGGGGCAACCCAACCCCTGTCTCCTTTCTTTCCCCACCTCGGGCCTTTGTCTTGACCGTCACCCACCCCAGGTCGATACAATGGACCGACAAACTGGGTCTAATAAACCCCACCCCTTTTCTTAAACCACCAAACGTTGACCGACGTTGTATACGTTTTCGTAAAGGTGATGGTGGGACAATTCCCTTTTCTTACAGACAAAGGATAACATTAAGACAACTCCTAATAGCAGCCATTTTGTTTACACTCGGACTGTAGTTAAATTAATGCTGTTGGAAATAAATAGAATAAAACCTCAAAGCCAATTTAGAGATTAATAAATAATTAAAATTAAGCAACAAAACCAATTTGCAGCTTAAGAAATAAATAGAATAAGCACCGAAGCCAATTTCGAGCTTAAAAAATAAACAGAATAAAGCACCAAAGCTAATTTAGAGCTTAAGAAATAAATAGAATAAAAAAACATTGCCATGCATTTAGAGTTTAAGATATAAATGGAATAAAGCACCAAAGCCAATTTAGAGCTTAAGAAATAAATAGTATAAGCACCGAAGCTAATTTAGAGCTTAAGATATAAATAGAAAAAAAAACATTATCATTTAGAGCTTAGGAAATAAATGGAATAAAGCACCAAAGCCAATTTAGAGCTTAAGAAATAAATAATATAAGCACCGAAGCTAATTTAGAGCTTAAGATATAAATAGAAAAAAACAACATTATCATTTAGAGCTTAGGAAATAAATGGAATAAAGCAACAAAGCCAATTTAGACCTTTAGAAATAAATAGAATAAAGTACGTGCTCTAGGTTTTAGAACTTGATTAATGGTGTAGACCAGATCTGCACTGTGACTTTGGTCTGAGGTCTATCCCTGATTGAGAGTCTGAACGGTGGTACACGCTTTGGGACAAGTCTAACAAGGTCAGAGGTGTGTGGCAGCATCTTGTTATGGCCCTCTTTATGATGATGACTATTATTACGACTCGTTAAATCGGATTCAATGAATATAGTTGTATCTTTATTAGAAGTCTCTAGATTCTGCTAATCTGTAGCCCAAGCTAGGGGTTCTTTGACTGACAGGTCTATGCAGTAATGTAGTTATATTCGTGATAATTATCTTCAACACATTTCTCAACAATGATTGATCAAACAACTCCAGTTGTTGAATAAACAATTTTATTTAAATTGTAGACTCAATATAAACGATCAATAAACTTTATCAACTGATGGCAACATAAGTATCAATAAAATGGCATTATATGTACATGTATGAATATAGCGACTTCACTCTACAAACGTTTAAACTGAACTAACTTTAAGGAGGTCGGAACTTTACAAAGAAAACTATCATCGAAGATTCTACAGGGTCTTAATACGCATTTTAACCTCTTTCTCTATAATTACTACGATCCAGAATTATCCCCCAATTTCCACGGGATTTGAACGAATTATTTTATTTAAACTGCCCTCAGGGCATAAAGGTCAAACCTTGGTCGCTTTGGACTCTGATACGCACTTGTTAAGAGGTCAATGCCTTACTACGTCATTCATTTATGACCGAGATTCGTAACATCCCCCCCCTTCTAAAGCTTTATAATTATTTCCTTTACATTTTAACCATACGAAAAATGTTAATTTTAAGGAATAATTATAAAAGAAAATATTCCGGGAAAAACAATACAGTTCAATTGGCGATCCCAATAATTCAATCGAACTGATAACAATAACATAATAATATATGCAATATAAATTCATCTTATCAAATGGCTTAACTATAGTCATTCAATCATTCAAATTTTAATTCAAAACAATGGACAATTAAATTGTTTATCTAAATCTTGTATACAAGAAAAATACATAATCATTCTTAATAGATATAATATAATACAAGTTAATAACTTCTATTACATTGAACATTCCACTGTAATAAAAACTCTCTCGTCCATTTAATTATAAACTAATATCTTTTACATTTGTAATCAAACAACAAAAGAAAAAATCACTCAATGTCTATGCAGACACGACTTATTTTTTCATAAGGAGAAAAAAAACCAACGCTCTTGATGAAAAAAATACTACTAGACCTGACCTAATTACACGTTACAAAAATTATTGCTCGTGTAGACAGTATTTTTTTTTTTTTACATGCTGGTAGGCTGACTAACACATTAGACAACTGTCTGTGACGCGACCCAAAAATTGAGGTCAATTCCGCACTCTCTCTCTCTATTCCTCTTTTTTTTCTCTCTCATTCCCAATTGATTCTAACAATATTGACATCGCTATGCAAATTTCTACCTCATCACAGCCGAGGTCAAATAAAATTGCTACGCGATTAAATAGTTATCGTATTAAATGAGCATTCTTTAACATCTATCATCTCAAAATCAAATTCATTTATATTATTTTGAGAACATTAAACATAGTCTGTTCACGAATTAAAATAGTTTATAGCAAAAATCATTAAAAATATTTCAATCTTTCATTTTACCATGACCTTTCGACGTCATTATTTTCTTTTTTTAAAAGAGTTCACATCGTAGCAGGTTAAATTGAAACATTCAGACAATCATGGATTTACTTAAACAAATTTGGTTAATTTACTTTATTAACTATCAATTAAAACAAGTTATATTATCTTCATACAATCTTAGTACTACACAGTAAGTACTTATTTTCTTTAGATTACATTAAATACAATATTATTGAAGTAGAAAAGAGTTAAGCATAGGCTACTATTAATTTTTTTTTCATAGCGAAATCAATGTAACAATTTATGTACAAAACAAACTGCTGGTTTGACTGGTGTGGTAAAACATTTCATTTCCAATCTTTTCAGTGGTGTACATTGCTCTTTTCCATTTTCCATAAAGGTTTTATTCCTTATTCATAGATTCTCCTGTTACTTTCACAGTGTTCAGGTCTACCCAGTCTTTTGCTTGTCAATACAATTCATTCAATCTATTTTAACTAATACAGAAAAAGTATAGATTAGTTTTACAATCTTGACATGAAATCCTTAATTAATAATACATTTGTTGAACATTGGTATGTCAACATTATAAATTTTCAACCATGAAATTCTCAATCATTCTGGTTTGCAGTGTCAAATCAGTGGCCCATATCCTAAATTTATACAAACAAGGATACAAAGTTTTATTAGTTTCTACTTTTGATCTGCTTTTCATGTAACAGTATCCTAAAAGTGAAAAATCATATATAATACATTTCTTGGAATTCTTGTTAGTCATAGTTCTGTCTTGCTGCAACTATTTTTACCCTTCATTATCATACATTCAATGATAATATTACAAATGAATAAATTCACATAGAAGAAATTTGCATACTGACTCAGTGCAATTATTTCAACAACAGTACATGATAAATAAATCCATAGTACAATCATAAAACATTTCTCAATACTTTAGTGATAGAAAATTCTCTTTTCTTAAAACCATTTACATCTTTATCAATCAGATTATCCTCTCTGCCAAATGTTTCAATTATCATTTCCAGAGATTCTCAACCACATCTTATAATCAGTCCACATTTATAATGTCCTCTGATTTAGAAACCAATTCTGCGGATAAAACTGATCTTTTTCTCTTATAGCAATTATTTTTAATGCTCAACCTAACAAGTTTGTTTAGAAATATCACACTATAATGATATTTACTCTAACAATACTTTTACTCATTCCTTTTTCTTCACAAGTAAGGGATTTAGTTTTAAAATAGTAAGTTTGGTAACTAACTATCAGTGAATTTGTCATTCAATTCATCCTGTACTCCAGGCATAAATTTTACAAATAAGAGTAACAATGTTAACAACATCAAGCTTATTCCAATTGTTTTCAGAAGGTAAGGCTTTATCATTTTCAAATGATATAATATATTTGCCTTTCTTTCATCACACAACAATGGCATCTGCATGTGAGCAGTGTACAATTTTTTCCTAACAAACACAGTTATGTCAGACAAAAAATTTATGTACTTATCTAGGTACTTGCTCAGCCCAAGGAGGTCCAATTCGGTCGGCCATTCCTCTTGAAGTATTTTGAGTGGTCCTTGGACAGTGGGTCCAAAGATTGGTCCATAGGCTCCTCGACTTTCCGGATGGGATTCAGTTGACATCTCCTGCTCCAGGCATAAGTTCTTTAGTACTGGATTGAAGAGTTCCGAGGCGAAGTTGGTCCTTCGATCTGTCGGTATGGATTGTGGTAACCCATAGCTTTTGGTAGTTTCGGTCCAGCTCTCCGCACTCGTTTCTTCAGTGATGCTCCTCAAATCTTCATCTGTACCGGCAACTGCAGGTTTGCATTGTTGTTTGTTTATGCTGTGGTCTATCTGTTCATAGACATCAGTAGTAGGATTTTCTTTCTCGTCGACAGCTTTCTCATGCAGCTGTAGCAACTCTGGGTCTACTTTCTGTTCATCAATCAATTCATTTTGTGATGACTTCTTTGATTGTTCATTTCCTTTCGGACAATCTTCAATCATGGAGAAAATAGTAGTATCTAATTCCACTTCTTCTTCCTCTTTCTTCTCTCGTGGGAGAATTTCTTCTTTCTTTTTCTTTTCTTGTGAGATAATTTCTTCTTTCTTTTTCTGTGGTGTCATACCATTTATGACATCACCTACAGGATAAAGTTCTTTTTCTTTTCCTGTCTCCACAATAGGACTAGGGTCTGGATTTTCCTTCACAATCAGTTCAGGTCTCACCCTCCCTTTCGCCAAATCATTTGCTAGGATAACGGATATGCCCTCAACAGGAAGTTTTGATATTACTCCAACTGTCACATATCCTGTCACCAAGCCAGATGATAGGTATATCCTATGTAGAGGTATTTCTTCTTTCCATTCAAAACCTCTCAATAGGACAGTCTGTCCTGTCAATGTATTATCATTCAATGGTAATACATCTTTAAGCAGCAGTGTTAATGATGCTCCTGTGTCTCGTAATATTTTTACGGACTTCAGTGGTCCTTCCTTTTGTAAGGCCACACAACCTTCACTAATGAACGGTTGAAAACTGCACAGGGTCTCTGTGTCAATTTTATTCTTCCCTTGACCATGACTTTCGGGTGTTGTTTCATCTTTCGATGACTTCAGACTCTTTTCCGAGTCAAAAATACTTTGGTCTACTTTTTCGTCTCTGTGGACTTGGACAATTAATCCAATAGTAGCCATTCTGTATTTATAATCAGGATATTTATCCTCATTATCTTCAGTTGTAGATTTCTCTACCTTCTGACTTTTGCTCTCAGGCAAATCCACCCTCAGTGTTTCTGGTTTAGAATAATCTTTCTTCGAATTCAGTTCGTTTGTATTTTCGCTTTCTTGTACATTCTGTATTGGTTTATGGCTAGTGCACATTACCACTTTGTTAGGTCTTTTGTTGCTTCGTATACTCCAACAGTCTTCTATGCTATGTCCTGTCCTTTTACAAAAAGTACATTGGACGTTTTTGTTGATAGGTTTTTTATTAACATCATTTTGTTTCACAAAATGCTCTTTTTCACGATGTTGTTGTGTGTTTTCTGCTTGCCGTTGTGGCCTATTAACATTCTTTCCATCAGCTGTCCTATGACACAATGTGTACTGTTCAGCTAAATCAGCAGCCTTATGTGGGTCAGTGATATCACGCTCGGATAAATACATTCTTATATCCGGCCTCACTTTGTTAATAAAATCCTCTAAGAGAATGATATCTTTCATTTCTTTTAATGTGGAGATATTTCTGGATTTTATCCACTGATCCATTAGCTTTTCTTCTGCTCGAAGGAAGTCTAAGTGTGTTTGGTAAGGGGACATTGTGTACTGACGGAACCTTTTCCGATAACTTTCCGGTATTTGGTTATAGGCTTTAAGTACAGTGTCTTTAATGATTTCATAATCATTTAAATTCTCCTCTTTTAATAATAGAACACAATCTCTTGCCCTTCCCTGAGTAAAAGCTGTTCTGACTAATATTCCCCATTTATCTTCTGGGAACTTAAAATCTCTGCAAGAAATTTCAAAGGTCTGGAAGAAATTAGCTATTTCACTTTCTTTATCAATGTAGGTAGGGACTAGCTTTTTCCATCTGGCCATCTCTACATCATTATGAGATTCTTTTTTAGTAGCTCCTATCTTTGCTAGTTCTATTCTTTCCTGACTTTCTCTTTGACTTTTCTTATCTCTTTCCTGACTTTCTATTTCTAGGCGTCTTTGTTCCATCTCAAGCCGTTTTTCTTCCATTTCAAGCCGTTTCATTTCTAGTTGAAATCGGAACTGTTCAGACATCTGACCTTCAACTTGATATCCCTCCGCGCTTGATTCTACTTTCAACTTTCCACTCGCAATCAACACATCTTTTATCTGCTGTGTCAACACAGTCCTCGATGGTGTAGTTTCAGTAACTTCTATCTTCAAGATCTCAGCGATCTCTTTTAACTTTTTTATTGATAAAGTTTTCAAAACTTCTTCTTCTGGATTTTCAATAAATTCCATTCTTTAGTTAAGAGATTTATAAAGTGGTAAATTTCCAACTTACGTTTTTCCAATCGGAAGAATAATTTCAGCGTTCTTAGGCTTGCTCAGTAAGTCACTGCTCCAACACACAACACAACACAACTTGAATATATGCTTCACTATACAACTATCCCGGACGAGCCCCCAAACTGTTATGGCCCTCTTTATGATGATGACTATTATTACGACTCGTTAAATCGGATTCAATGAATATAGTTGTATCTTTATTAGAAGTCTCTAGATTCTGCTAATCTGTAGCCCAAGCTAGGGGTTCTTTGACTGACAGGTCTATGCAGTAATGTAGTTATATTCGTGATAATTATCTTCAACACATTTCTCAACAATGATTGATCAAACAACTCCAGTTGTTGAATAAACAATTTTATTTAAATTGTAGACTCAATATAAACGATCAATAAACTTTATCAACTGATGGCAACATAAGTATCAATAAAATGGCATTATATGTACATGTATGAATATAGCGACTTCACTCTACAAACGTTTAAACTGAACTAACTTTAAGGAGGTCGGAACTTTACAAAGAAAACTATCATCGAAGATTCTACAGGGTCTTAATACGCATTTTAACCTCTTTCTCTATAATTACTACGATCCAGAATTATCCCCCAATTTCCACGGGATTTGAACGAATTATTTTATTTAAACTGCCCTCAGGGCATAAAGGTCAAACCTTGGTCGCTTTGGACTCTGATACGCACTTGTTAAGAGGTCAATGCCTTACTACGTCATTCATTTATGACCGAGATTCGTAACAATCTAAACCGCTCCAAATTGAGATGAACAGTGGTGGCGGCTCCGCAGAAGAGAACAAATCACAATAGCCCCATTCCACACCGGGCACTGTCCAATGAGGTCGTAATACAGTAGGATTAAGCCGCACCACGATTCGCAGTGTCAAAACTGCAGGAATGCAGGTGAGGTGGTCGAGCATGTGCTATTTGACTGCCCTGCCTTGTAAAAATGTAGAGTGGATGGAAACACCTATCGTGCTGAACCTATTTGGTGATGTGTTTATCTTGACAGATACAGCAGAGTTCGTTTACCAAGCCTCATAAGAGCGATCTCAACTCGTTTTCTCACTTTAATAAAGAGAAGTGCGGTCCAAGTCTGAGCTTAAAATTGGCTTTGTCCTTTTTGTGCTAATTCAGATACAAAAACAACAACGACATTCACGTTAGTAGCAAAGGCACACATCTTATTTGCCTAACGATTAGTAGCAAAGTAAATGCATCTTGTTTGCCTATTGAAAGCTTTAACAGAGCAGACATAATAGGTTAGCTTAGACAAATAATACATTTAATCACTTCGTTTTTATTTCGACATGATAGTAATCTGAAATTGACTCATTTTCTTTTGCAGGTCGATAAAGCGAACCTAGGCGTTTTTCTTAAAGAGAATGAAGAGTTAAACTCTAAAGTTCTCTGTGTTGAATTTGAGAGCTTACCATACAGGAGTCTCATAATCGATTCAGATTCGTTCTTGCGGTTCGATATCTTTTTTGAAGACCTGCCCTTGTACGAAATGTCCAACGAAACGAACCGTATAATTTTCACCCAAGACGTCAAATCGTTGCTGGGAGTAAAGACGGATCATCTGGTGAGATCTCCGACAGGCGTCGTCTCTCGTTGTTTCAATTTATCTACCAGGCCGCGTCGTATTTCTGCGAACGCAGAAACAAAAGAGAAGGAGTATTTGAAGAAGCTGCACGTGCTGAGGCAGAAGCAGGTGAAAAGATCAAGCCAGGATGACGGGTCATTAGTTCTGTACCCTTCACAATTTGCCATAGTGAAGGCTTTCGCCAAAGTGATCAACGGCAGTAGAGAGTCAACGACATTAATTAACAGTAAGCATGTGTGTTATGTCCCAGATGGTCCGTCTTTCAGAATATAAACAATATATAATAACTAGACTATTAGCACTCAGGCACAAAAAATATACTTGTAAAAACACACAAGCACGCACACTATCATACAATTTATCATACAAGAAAAATTATCACTAGGAGTCAGCTATTGTATTTTTTGGCTGACTGGCGACCTATTGAAAAGAGTTCCTAAATCTCTCTGTTCTTGCCCTTATTGTACATTGCCTATATAATTTGTTATTGCGGTTTCGACTCCTCAGTCAGCTCGGTCACAACGTTTAGAGAACTCAAGGACCACATGAACGAAGTGCTCCATACAAGCGATACGGCACTAAGTAATATCCAGTTCCTACTCAATAAGGTACGCCCAACACCTACATTTAAATTTATCCCATCAACACATCTATTACAACTATTCAAACTGTTCTTTAAAAAAATCTCACCTGTTTATTCGGTCTTCTTAGGTTTATAATAATAATGCTTATCATTATTATTATCATTATTATTATCATTATTATTATCATTATTATCATTATTATTATTGTTATCATTATTATAATTATTATAATTATCATCATTATCATCATTATCATCATTATCATCATTATCATCATTATTATCATTATCATCATTATCATCATTATCATCATTATCATCATTATCATCATTATCATCATTATCATCATTATCATCATTATCATCATTATCATCATTATCATCATTATCATCATTATCATCATTATCATCATTATCATCATTATCATCATTATCATCATTATCATCATTATCATCATTATCATCATTATCATCATTATCATCATTATCATCATTATCATCATTATCATCATTATCATCATTATCATCATTATCATCATTATCATCATTATCATCATTATCATCATTATCATCATTATCATTATTATCATTATTATCATTATTATCATTATTATCATTATTATCATTATTATCATTATTATCATTATTATCATTATTATCATTATTATCATCATTATTATCATTATTATCATTATCATTATTATTATATTATTGAATCTTTTTATTTTCTCAATATTTTATTTTTTTAATGTTTTTGCTTACAGGTAATGCCAGAGTTGTACACCGATGCTATGTTGCATGGTCTGGTCACCATAGCAACCTGTGATGAACCCAGCCTTCAGAAACACGCATTGGACTGTATAGAACTACTGGTGTTTAAAGGAAATTTACACGCCCCAGTAACCGACATCGATATGCTGGTAAGCCAATGAAAATCAAAAATGGACTATATCCATTACGGTCATCCTGTATAAACACATTTGTTTAGTTAGTAGGCCACATCAGTGGCGTAGCTAGGGTGGGGGGTGGTACAAATTCGAAAATCCCCTCAAAGGAGTGTCCGAATTGTTTTTTTCTCATGTCATAATGTCGAATGTCAAAATGCAGGGGCCCCTAAAGAGGCCAAGCCCCCCGGGCCCCCAAATCCCTAGCAACGGCACTGGGACACATGATAAGAAAGGAAAACATAAAAAAAACATCATAATAACTGGAAAGCTGTAGGGAAAGAGATGCAGAGGAAGACAGAGAAGGACGATACTTGATGATATAACGAAATGGCATGGCAGGGCATGGCAAAAACAATAGAAATAATAATAATAATGATAATAAGACTTGTAATGTTAGACTTCGCCAGAAGAAACAATACGTGGAAAGGCATGATCGCCTACGCCATCCGGCATGGCACTTTATAATGATGATGATTATATATTAACATACTTTCAAGCTTTTGCTCCCTTCATTTTATGGATGACGGCGGTCAATTGTGCAAGCCACACAATGCCATTCGTATGCCCTGGTTTGTGAAACTTGTGAAAGCTGATACACTAGCCCTGTGGTACAAATGCATCTATAGACCTTTTTATTTTATTAATTATTCAAAAAAAAGGTGAATGTATACGCATGCGCACTCGCTGGGGGGCAGAAGTTGTCAATAAAACCTTCTTCGCCTTTGTTATTTTACTGGGGGCTTAGTGGTTTTTAGGCGTAATTATATTAGCTTTTCATTTTACAAAAAAAATACTTCATAAAAACTTTATACCCAGAAGCTAGGGAGCGAACTGTACTTTTCTTTTACCTTTTGAACCAGTTTTTAATCCAAAAACATTTATAATACATTCTAGGCCTAATGCGTCTATGGTTACCATGTTAATACATATTGGCGTCAGTAAATCGTCTTTAAATACAAATAAAGTTTTACATAGTTATAAATTTATAAAAATTTGTTTGTGTTGAATCATCAACACGTAGGCTATATTGAATTAAGTTATTATTTGTAGCAATAGAAATCGTAGCTTTTAATTTTTTTTATTTTTTTTTTATCGTTCGATTTCGATGTCACAAAAGAACCTTGAAAAGTCAAAGTTAAGCTCGTCACAGTTTGATTCTGAAAAGGCCTAGGTCTATGTCCCATAGGCCTATGCTATTGTTTGACTTGTTCTGGGGTTTGATCGTTAAAATATTGTATGTAGAAGTGGAAGTAGTTAAGCGTATTATAACATATTAGTAGACCTAGCTATAGGCTATGTATTATAATAGGCTAAAGTAGGCTAAAGTAGGCTAAAGGCCTATATAAATTATAAATATAGTCTTACGGCTTATATGCTTATAGGATAGGCCTAGCTATTATTTAATATAGTAGGCCTATATAGCCAATATAGGCATATCGAATCGGCCTATCATATAGGCCTATAGTTAACTATAATAGGCCTATCCTAGGCCTACTACTATAGTAGGCCTATGAGTCTATTAGCTTATAGTAGCCTAAAGATTATACGCTTAAACAGTTTAAACTATTAAACAATTGAAACTATTTACTATAGAAAAGTTTTTTTAAGTTTAACATAATATTTGCTATGGCTATGGACGCTATGGTTTTTATATTCGTGAAGATGCATCGGCTCTTGCCTCTGTCTCTATCAAACATTCAACATGAAATATATCTAGAATTATATTTGCCTTTTTATTAATCAAAACGAGCGATCTAGGTCTAGGGCTAAGTTAAGCAATAGCTTGTATAGCCCACAGAAATAAAAGCATTATAGGCCTAATTATTACTTTTTTGATACAAAACTAGTTCTAAGCGACCATAATATTAAGGTCCAAAGCATAGAGTCCAGGTCTAAAAATGTTTTTCTTTAAAAAAAAAAGAAGCTCTAAACGTTATTTTTTTTAAACAATTTCCTTCCTAGGTTCTTGGTTTAAGGTTTCCATGTGTTTTTATGGTCTAAACTTATAAAACAACTATAATAACATTAAAATACCCCAACGCCTTTAGTAAAATACCAAGAGGAAAGAGGAATAAATAACTGCTTCCGCCCCCAAAGAAATATATGTCAGTGAGTTTTGAAGGGAATTTCCGATTTCCCGGGTCAAAGTAAAATGGTCTATAAGCGATATTTTAATTTTTTTAAATTTGTATTGAAGCCTTTAAATTATTGAGTTAGCCTAAAACGTTAACTTGCAAAATTCTCCAACAACAATGCACCTTTTTATCCTATGTTTTATTCCCATAGATTTATGTTGTTTTCTTCTTCTGTATAAATGGTTTTATTTTTTTATTTATAAACCCCAAAACTGTAACTTTTTCTCTGGTTAGCAGTGAAAAGTTATTTGCGATACATTGTAGTAAATGAAAAATATACTTATACAAGTATGTTGCAAATTATTTACAATAATAAATTCATATATTTTCATATCTTTTAATATTCTTTTTTTCTACTCATTTTTTTTTAGTTGACCCTGAAAATGATATTAATAGATTCTATAGACCTTATGAGGTAATAAACCATAATTTGTGTTTGTTTGTATGTTAATTTCATTCATATCAATTATCAATTTATCATAATAATAACATAAAATGCCGAATAAAACTTTCTCACTTCAGTTTTTATTGTAATATTGCTTTGTTTTCTCTTTCTCTCTTAAAAAAAAAAAAAATTTTAGTCATTCTTTTCTCCCTCATTTTGACGGGCATAACCACTAGTAATAAAATTTTTTTAAATATTTTTTTTTGTGTATGCCTTTTTGATGCATGTGTAAATGGTTGGTAATCTTTCCTAGACAAAACAAGACACAAGACAAACAGTTGGAGTCTTTGATTGCTAGAAAATGTTTGTTACTTTACTATGTGCAGATGGAAATTCTACTGAAGAGTCCGAGGCATGAAGACTTTGATAACAGGAACTTTAAACTGAAGTATATCTTTGTTTAGAATTAATTTGTATCTTGAACAAGTGCTCTCTTTTTTGACGTTGTATCCTGTTGCGTGTCACGTCCCGACTTAAGACAATCAGAGGCACTGATCAATTAAAAGATTATGGTTCCCCTTCCAATATATAAGTACTTCAAAATTTGTATAATTAATAGAAAAAAAAAGAAGGAGTATCTTGTTAGAATTATTTTGCAGTAATTAACACAGTGACTCGAACTCATGGGCAGATAGATATGCCTAAATATGGTGATTTGGTCAAATATTTGAAAAAAAATAATACTTATATTTTTTTTTAGTTTAGTCAATTGTATTTAAAATCTGTATCCATGTAAATTTTTGCATTGTCTAAAAACATAAAAAGATAAAATTTTTCATTTTTTCATTAAGATCATACATTAACAGTTATTTATTATACTATTTTTTATACTTCTTCATTGTACTTTGGAGACCCTGTTAGACCCTATGAAAAAGTCCACAATTTAAGTGTAATTTAGTGAGCATTAACTACTTATATTATTTTATAATATTATCTGCAAACAAGATTTATACATATACGACGGGGTTTCATTGACGGTATTTAGTCCAACACTTCGGTGATGATTTGAAAGCCGGCACAGAGGTGGTAGTGATGAAAGGCCTGGTCCAGGTGTGTTCCACAGTGTAATGGCTGACGAAAAAAAAAATATTTGTAAACGTCGATGCGTGCGTGTGGAATACCCAGTTTGAGCTGATGACTTCTGTTAAAGCGGGACACTTGTTGAATGCGACCTGACAGTGTGGACATTTCCACGTGGTGATTCATGATCTTTTACACCATGGTGACTTTGTCTACCGCTCTGCGATGTTGTAGGGGCTGAAGATGGAGTTTGGCCACCAAAGCAGAGGCGCTTGTTTTGATTCCGTTGTCCTGTAGGATATGACGTGCCACGAGTCGCTGGGTCATCTTTAACGTGAATATCTTCTTCTTCGTTCTCAATGCTTTATAATCCATTCAATTAATAGAGTTTCAATTTCTGCGACTTAAAAAATTCTTTGGTAAATAGGTCCTGCAGGTTCGGGGGGAATCAGGACCTTAGAGCTGTAGGTCAGTTTTGGAGGTCATGCAATAAATGTCCTAGGAATTCGTCTCTTAGATACTTGTCACTGACATTGATATCTTTTGTAGTGTGTACTTATTGTAAACTAAGTAGAGTAATACATTCTATTTTAAAGTTACAGTAGCTTTTATATTTTTTTATGCTTTTTTTTTCAGACCAGAAGAGCAAAGGTCATTAGTTGATAGATGTGTGTCAGCCACTCACTTATTTTTAAGCTTACCAGTGCCAGAAGTTAAACAGTTTTTACAGGATTTGAAGACACTCAGTGGAAGGACAGCCAGTGACGCGAATAATCTGATTGGCCAGAAAGAACACTATCAGTTTTACATCATAGTGCAGCTTATAACAAAAGTATGTTTTACATCCTAATCCAGCTTATAACGAAAGTATGTTTTACATCATAGTGCATCTTATAACAAAAGTATGTTTTACATCATAGTGCAGCTTATAACAAAAGTATGTTTTACATCATAGTGCAGCTTATAACAAAAGTATGTTTTACATCATAGTGCATCTTATAACAAAAGTATGTTTTAATCATAGTGCAGCTTATAACAAAAGTATGTTTTACATCATAGTGCATCTTATAACAAAAGTATGTTTTAATCATAGTGCAGCTTATAACACAAGTATGTTTTACATCAGAGTGCAGCTTATAACAAAAGTATGTTTTAATCATAGTGCAGCTTATAACAAAAGTATGTTTTTACATCATAGTGCATCTTATAACAAAAGTATGTTTTACATCATAGTGCATCTTATAAAGCAATTATGTTTTACACCATAGTGCATCTTATAACGAAAGTATTTTCAACAAGTAGATCAATAAAGCACTAACTAATTAGGGCGTTGCAACGAAATACGTTATGTTATATATGCGTCACAAGCTGTTTCGTCGTTTTAGCTCCGCTTTCATACCTCCCCTTTTTCCCAAATAGTACAAATTTGTGAACAAAAGAAATATGACAAACCTATTAGCTTTCACCTTTCCGCCCTCTACTGCCACAAACATTCTCGTATAGAAGGCAGGTGCTCTCACAAGTTGGCGAATTAAAGCCCTTTGTGGAATCTGTGGCAACAAATTTGGGTACCTGGGATCCGTTGGCCGTTACATGGAACCCAGCCACATAAATCACTTGTTTGTACTCAGGAACAGGTAACACAAAGACGTCGTCTGCTGGGGTGAGATAATAGGAGGCTAAGGTGTTGCCCGCAGGAATCTGACTTTCCATATCCGCGGTGCAGCGAATTCCAACAACAAAAAACAACAACACATGTCTCAGATATTGATTAGAATCATTGAAGTCATCAAAGAGGCTGACTTCCAAGAATGCCATTTTCGTCTTCTCTTCTTCCGTTAGGCGTATCTATTGAATACATTTGAATAATACTTTGCTCTTGATTTTAAAGGGGATATCGTTTAAACGATTAGATCCATTTTTTATATTTCTTACGATTGAGCTTATAGCAGTTGTTGATTTTAACTTAGTTTAACTTCGTTTCCCTTCAACCGGGGAAATAATGTGATCATTGTACTTGTAGTATATTTTATATACGTTGCGATGAAATCAACATCTTAATTTTTAAAACAAGAATCTGCAGACAATGATAATTTGCAATGTAATTCAGATGTTAATTATTGTTAATAGTACATTTAATCCAAACATCAGAGCTAATTTCCCCGTTTTTACCTTTAGACCTTGTCTTCATCTTTCAGATTTTCAAGAGTAAACAAGATGAGGATGCGCAATGTTTGGACTATCTGGAGACGTATATGAAGATAAAGCCACTTTTAACATGGCGATACATTCCACCCATTTGTCTTCATCTCATCCAACGAGGGATTCTACAGTTTCTGGCGTTCCTTTCAAGTTAGTGCTTTCAATGGATATATTCACAGTCAAATTTCATACTTTATTTTTTTGTTTAAAATGATTTTCATTTTTTCTTTTTAGTTTGTACCATGTCAGAAATTATTTATTTGTAGGTTCCAATTCTAGTTTTAGGAAGCGATATAGATCTAAACGTTTTAAGTTTCGAAAATTGAAAACACTTTTTTAAAGATACTATTATCCTTATGAAAACAAAAAGCTCTATACATTTTTAAATAAACCGTTAAGTACTATTATTGGACAGATTATAAATAATTATATTCTATGTCAAAACACATTTCAGAAGAAAGTGCTAAAGAAAATTTATCACCGTTGTGCAGTAAAGCTTTGAAGCTGGTGCCGTTGCTGAAAAGAAGCTGTTCGTTTAAGGAAGTAAGTTGTTTCTGTTAAATGAGTTAAAGACCATCTGAATAGGGCGTTTGCAATCACGTGACAAAAAGCGCGTGATTTTTGTTTACTTTGAGTAATGGTGTACAAGTAACAATGGCCGCTGTATTAATAAAGTTTCATATAGGCTCGAGCTTTTTTAAAATGATGTTTTGTGTTTTAAGTCCTGTTAAGATTTAAGCTGTATTATGTCTGTTAAATAAAATAGGCTATTTTATTATTATCATAGACATAGATCATAGACGATGTGAGCATATTAGTGACTTGACTAGATAGCCTATTCACCAACACTATCACTTGGCATCCCTACTTGCATTAGCCTAGCCTACGAAACATTCAAAGTATAGGCCTATAAAGTGAAATTGAAAGTGTAAATAGGTCTAGCCGGCCCTAGCCTAAACACATTAATCAATTAATCTACAGTACTACTATTTACCTCCTTATTTTTGAGTAGGATAGCCAATATTCAGATGTGAATTTTGCATGATAAAGAAGTACTTCACCATTTTTGTACACCAATAGTGGCTTCTATTTACACAAATACGTCACTAAAAAACCTAAGCCACGCCCATTGGGAACGCTCTATAGGATTTCAGACCAAACACAAACTATGTGCATTCACTATCCTATAACTATTAAAATCATTTATACCAAATATTCAACATAAATTTCGAGTAAATTGATTCAATATTAGCATTTCAATATGTGTGTGTTTTTTTAGGGGGAAATCCAAATCTCGTTGCCATTTGAGATGTTTTAATTTCCAGCAGCAAAGGGATGTAACGTCATTAATTGGAAACCGGTTTAGGAAACAAATCATATCGCCACGTGTTTTCAATCATTTCCCGGATCATATTTTTGGTACAAAATGCTTAAATTTAAATTTAGTGGCCATGCGTTGTTAATTTTGTTTCCCTGAAAGATGTCATTTCGGTATGAGGCTATTCCAAATCTCGTCACTTTTGAGATTTACCTCTTCAGTTGACTTTTTAAGCTTACAACTTAAGATTTGATTAATTTTGATAGTTTCATTCTGTAGCTGTGTGAGTTTAAAGTTTACAAGTAGCAACTAGGCATTAGTAGGACATTAGTGGGACATTAGATGAAGAAAGGACATCATAGAATGACGTGTTGTCCAGTGGGCTGCATAAGTGCATGACTGTTGGCTTGTGAATAGCATTACATTACATTGACAATTAATGGAAGGACAGATAGATGTATAGCAAAAGATACATAAACAGATAGATTATAGATACATAGATATATAGATAGACATACACACAGACAGATAGGCAGGAAGGGTGTCACGATAAATAGTTAGTCTACAGAATTTTCACCTACGACACTTCATCGTAATAAAAGTCAGCATTATAGAGATATATATATTATACATATCTAAACTTAAGCTTTATACTAGATTACATTCCCAGAGAACACCTCTAAGGCGGAAAATTGCAATACGGTATTACCTTTTGTGTTAGCAGAATGTGACACCGTTGAAGACTCTGTTGTTCTGCCCCAATGACCAAATACGTCTGCAGGTGATACAGTTTTTTGCAGAGAACGCAGAATTCAACTCTCCGATAGAAGAACATATCATGCACATAGTTGAGGAGATGTTCCCTGCATTGACCATAGATCAAGAAGATAAGGTTGGCTAAAAAATTCACGCGTTTACTTTATATTGTTGTTTTTGTTCTTTTGCTATAGTTACAAAACAACAACAATAACATGTAAATAGAAATAGTAACAAACTTGATTGTTACTTTACGTTCAAAAGTTGTATTTCTGATGTTTTTCTAGGTGGATTTTATATTAATGTAATCTTTTGTTTCATTGTAGGTCTACTATATGGCCACGTTTCGGTCGGGTGTTTATGTTGAGGAAATGTACCTTTGTTTTCTTTTTACCTTACCTAAGTACCTGTCCATATTTCGCCGTATTCGTACGCATTTGTATGGTTTTGTGCCAACAAAAACAAACTAAAAATACTGGCAATGAACAATTTGCAATATAAAAATATTCTCAAATTAAGAGCTTTGTCCCTTATGACGATTTGGATACGCAAATTACAGTTTTATCTATGGTTGGTGACAATCGGCGATTCTTCAATACTTCAACCCACATTTTAAGGTCTCTACGCTTCATCTTCATCATCATCATCATCATCATCATTGACTTCATAGTATCGAAAGACGATTAGATTTGCGCTCCAGTGATTTGGCCAGCCCTGCAGAATCGGCTGTGTCTGTGGAGACCTATCCTTGAGAGACAGGCTCTGTCGCATCTCTGGCACTTAAAAGCGGGACCGTTGGAGTTTGTCAGGGGCAGGCTATTATCTTTACTTTTCTTCGCTGCTCTTTTAGCCTCCGCGATAAGGCGAAGTTTGCTCTCTGCAGCATTTGTACTGGTGTGTAGAGTACCTCTCCAACTACTTCTGTGCTGAGCAAGGTTCTCCCAGTTTTCGACCTCAACATCTATAGCCTTTAGGTCACGCTTGCAGACGTCCTTGAACCTGAGTTGAGGGCGGCCAGTAGCTCACTTGCCTTCAGCGAGCTCAGCATATAGCAGGTCTTTTGGGATTCGCCCATCCTTCATCCTGGAAACATGGCCAAGCCACCGGAGATATCGTTGGCGAAAGAGAGTGATCATGACAGGCATGTTAGCCCGTTGCAAGACCTCGTTGTTTAGGATTTTGGGGGCCCTGTTCCAAATTTATGTGGGGCCCCTCATTGTCTCATACATCAGAAAATTGCTGTTAATTCATGTTACAGTCTGTAAAATCATAAATTGTATGTTGCGCTTAGCTTCGTTGGAATGGAGGGCTTAGCTTGGTTGGACTGGAGCGCTTAAAATTGTAAGGGAATAAATGAATTTTCTGTTACATTTTCAACGAAAGAATGGGGATGTCTGTTCGTGATGTGTGGGCACCCCTTTTATGTGAGGGCCCCTGCTGCAATGGAGCAAGTGTAACATGCATAAATACGCCACTGCTGTGATGAGGGGATTGTGTGGCTAGTACGATGCGCTCGTTACTGTGCTTCTCACACGATATATCCTCACCTCACTTGGTTCGTTGTCTATGGGCTATGACGGCTGCTGGCCGAACTAGACTTGTTGCATCAACAATGCTTCATATTTCTATTTAACGTGCCGTTTCTCTGGCGGTCTACCTTCCTTGCTTCACGTATTCTCATGCACACTCAATCAGAACAAACGAGTTCGAGTTCAGTGATTATATAAGTCGAACGTTTATTGCCGGTATTAACGTGGTTATTTTACATAGTCACTCTTACATATAGGGATAATAAGGTGTCCACAACACATCAATTATCTCCAAGCACATAAACGCCAATACATGGAAAAGAATACTATATAAGCACGACTTCACAACACAGTAATTCCAAGTGAACAATTTATGTAAATAATCCAATATGGAATAACGTCATGTATCATTTTAAGAAGAAGTATCTGGACTAGCTAGAATGGGTGGGTGTAAGAGAGAGGGGGAGGGGCGGTCTGTCACCACATTTACTATCTTCCACAACTTCGTACATCTTGTGCTTTAAACAAAGGACCCTAACTAGGCACGGCGCGTGATTCGCGAGAACAAACAATAGGCCCAAGTTGTATCGCAACCAAGATTCGTCTGAACGACCAGCGGGGCCCCAGTGTGTAACACTAGCCACGATAGCCCTTTCCAGCTCCAAACAATAGTTGAAAAGGGTGGGGTAAAACAGGTGCTGGCGGCGAGAAAGATTAGATTATCTATGTACGTCACGGCCTGACCAAGCGGTTGATAAAGGCGTAGGGGTGTGGGGAAAGGGGTGGGGTATAGGTGTGTAGGGGAAATCATTTCTCCCAAACACGCACCTTGTACCTTAACGTATTCGTAACCAATTACAAAGCAGTAAACTTTGCATAATTATTTTCACATCATGACAACTGCCTATAGTAATAAAAAAACTTTAAAACTTTAAAAAAACTTTGTAGGCCTATCTTTTAAAACATGCTACATTCTGATTAACACGTTGACAAAAAGAAATTGTTGTGTCAGGTGACTCTAAAGCTCACAGATCATTGGCTGCAAATACCGGGCCATTTCATGGACAACACTGTCGTACTCTTCGTCCACAAACCTTCTGACCAGGATCACAAAAGTCAAAACAAGACTGTCTTCAACAGTCATAAAGACTTGACCAAGCTGAAGAACGTGACAATGCTACGCAACTTGACCCACGAGAACATCAGAATCCTGTACGCTTTCAACATTAACAGCATACCTGAGTTTTACATCATGGAACAGCACTGGGAGAAACAGTGTAAAAACTTGCAGGTAGATAGTTAAACGCACACGATGTGTTTAATGTGTTGAATTTAATTTTATAAAAAAGGTTTTTGATGATGTTTCTCTAAGTGCAATGAAACTTTAAAAAATCCAAATTTCAAATTTGAAGTTTTAAATTGTTGACATCTATATTAAAAAAAAAACACATTATTGTGTTCGGCATTTTTATGCTTAGCTCTATATTGAAATTTGCAATGGGAAAAGGTGATCTAGCTTAGCAAAGGTCCCAGATTCAAATCATGGCAACAGGCCAGGCTTTTTGCCCCTTCTTAGTCTACCCAGCCCAGGTTGGTAAATGATATCTGCGGGAAAAAAGAAAAAGTTACTAGGCATTAATAAAAATAATACTAATAAGACTTGTATAGCGCATATCCCGTTTGAAACAGTTCTATGCGCTGTTAACAGTTACAGACATAGTACAGACAACGAATAAAAGACAAAAATGTATAAATGAGAAATAATAAAATAGTAAAATAATAAAATGTTAATTGAATTGGTAGGTCTTCAGCTGGCTTCTGAAAGTGTCAAGGCTAGGGCACTGTCGAAGTTGTAGTGGGAGGGCATTCCATGCGGACGGGCCCACGTAGAGAATGCCCGTTCGTCAGCGGACACCAGTTTCACACGAGGGATCTGAAGAGTTAGTGTATCAGAAGCCGAGCGGAGTGGACGGGATTGAGTATAAAGCTCGATACAGGAGCGAAGGTAGTCGGGGGCAGAGTCATTCAGGCACTTGTAACATAGAGACGCCAGCTTGTAGGAGACCCGGTGGTTAATGGGTAGCCAGTGCAGAGATCGGAGCAGAGGAGTAGTATGCGTCGAATTCTTCTTCTTAAAGACCGATCGGGCAGCACCGGTCTGAACACGTTGGAGGCCCTGAAGGGAGGAGGTCGAGAGGCCAGCCAAGAGCGAATTGCAGTAATCCAAGCGGGAAAAAAGGAGAGAGGTGACAAGCTTAACTAAAGCTTCATTAGTCAGATAGCGACGGATGGCGGATTTTGGTGAGGAAGGAGATGTGGGGCTGCATGGACAGGCATTGTGTTGGCCTCAGAATTTTTTGCATGGCAAGACTTGTGAATGCTGCTCCAGGTGCGCTTTTGGACACATGTTCCTTAAAATGTATATAGTACAAAATAAAGCTTTAAAAATAACCAATCTGGATCTATTCTTCAACTTCATTGCGATGCTGATCAACTATAATAAACAATCGTTTGCATGCCTCAGTATTACCTGGTAAACAGAAGCATTGCATTCCTCAGTATTACCTAGTTAACAAAAGCATCGTATTCCTTAGTATTACCTAGTTAACAGAAGCATTGTATTCCTCACTATTACATAGTGAACAGAAGCATTGCATTCCTCGGTATTACCTAGTTAACAGAAGCATTGCATTCCTCAGTATTACCTAGTTAACAGAAGCATTGCATTCCTCAGTATTACCTAGTAAACAGAAGCATTGCATTCCTCAGTATTACCTAGTTAACAGAAGCATTGTATTCCTCAGTATTACCTAGTTAACAGAAGCATTGCATTCCTCAGTATTACCTAGTTAACAGAAGCATTGTATTCCTCAGTATTACCTAGTTAACAGACGCATTGCATTCCTCAGTATCACCTAGTTAACAGAAGCATTGTATTCCTCAGTATTACCTAGTTAACAGAAGCATTGTATTCCTCAGTATTACCTAGTTAACAGAAGCATTGCATTCCTCAGTATTACCTAGTTAAAAGAAGTATTGCATTCCTCAGTATTACCTAGTTAACAGAAGCATTGTATTCCTCAGTATTACCTAGTTAACAGAAGCATTGTATTCCTCAGTATTACCTAGTTAACAGAAGCATTGTATTCCTCAGTATTACATAGTTAACAGAAGCATTGTATTCCTCAGTATTACCTAGTTAACAGAAGTATTGCATTCCTCAGTATTACCTAGTTAACAGAAGCATTGTATTCCTAAGTATTACCTATTTAACAGAAGCATTGTATTCCTCAGTATTACATAGTTAACAGAAGTATTGCGTTCCTCAGTATTACATAGTTAACAGAAGTATTGCATTCCTCAGTATTACATAGTTAACAGAAGCATTGTATTCCTCAGTATTACCTAGTTAACAGAAATATTGCATTCCTCAGTATTACCTAGTTAACAGAAGCATTGTATTCCTCAGTATTACATAGTTAACAGAAGCATTGTATTCCTCAGTATTACATAGTTAACAGAAGCATTGTATTCCTCAGTATTACATAGTTAACAGAAGCATTGTATTCCTCAGTATTACATAGTTAACAGAAGCATTGTATTCCTCAGTATTACATAGTTAACAGAAGCATTGTATTCCTCAGTATTACATAGTTAACAGAAGCATTGTATTCCTCAGTATTACATAGTTAACAGAAGCATTGTATTCCTCAGTATTACATAGTTAACAGAAGCATTGTATTCCTCAGTATTACATAGTTAACAGAAGTATTGCATTCCTCAGTATTACATAGTTAACAGAAGCATTGTATTCCTCAGTATTACATAGTTAACAGAAGTATTGCATTCCTCAGTATTACATAGTTAACAGAAGCATTGTATTCCTCAGTATTACATAGTTAACAGAAGCATTGTATTCTTTAGTATTACCTAGTTAACAGAAGCATTGTATTCTTCAGTATTACCTAGTTAACAGAAGCATGCAGAAAAATTGGTGCGAGATGTCCACGCTGATGAAATTTCTATTTGAAGCTGCCTCGGCCGTTGAGTTCTGCCACATGAAAAATATAATCCTGAGGGACATCACGGCTGCCAGCTTTATCGTGACCAAGGACAATGCAGTGAAGTTGGCGAGGTTTGACCTGTCCATAGAACTGGGGAGAAAATCAGAAATAGTTGATGGTAATTCATGCATTTTTCTTTTTGTTTTTTGTTGTTCTTTTTTTTTTCACGTACTTTTTTACTCTGGTTCATATGTATGTTAACATTCTATTACATGTATCCAAAACATATGCATGCTAAATTATTTTGAATCCGTGAGCTGTTTATACCTCGCTTTTTTACAGTAAATGGCTTTTTCTTCTACTTAACACGCTTCCACGCCAGATTCATGCTTATTGTGGTTTGGACTTATGTGAACGTGTTCTAAACATGATAAACTGTGATAATGTTTCCATTTAAATAATTTGTATATATTGTTGGATGTTTGTTGACTTTGGAAGAACACTTGTGGTCACCGTGAAAACATTACATATGCATTCTGTGTCTGAGTAGTGAATATAATACTAAAACAGGGAACCTTGGGTGAGATATCTTTTCATTGTGTCACCGATAGGACTTGTTTTATTCTAATAAACGAATTCATCAAAGTTGAGTAGTTGTGTATTTTATTCTCTGTGTGAGCATACTGGATAGTTGAGGAAAGCTGTATGCATCCATTAAAATATAAATATTGTGTCTAGCCGCAGTCATCTACCTATGTAAAAGCTTAGTCATCATATCCACTAGATAGATAAGCCATTGATTGGTGGACACAGGGTGTTCCGAGGAAGGGTTTCCACCTTTTCCTCAGGCCACTTCTAACCCACTTCATAGCACTAACTCAAACCCTTACTATTTACCTAATATATCAGAAATCGGAGACCAGTTTCTAATTCCAACCAGATGGAGCGCTCCGGAGTCTCTATGGCGCTACATCTGGTCAAAGGCTTCTGATGTCTGGATGTTCGGCCACCTCATGTATGAAATCCTCTCCCACGGTGTCCAGCCATACAGTCACCTGGACATCACTGACTCTGATTTCAAACTTAAAGTAAGTTTCACTGTTACAGTAAACATTATTGTACGGCTTACAAAAAAAAAAGTAAATGATATGTTGAAATTTTATATTAGCGAATTTCGTGTATTATGGTTTGTTACAAGTGCCATGCAACGACTCATGCATATGTCCATTTGTGTTGCCTATAATGTCCATTTGTCTTGTCTATAATATCCATTTGTCTTGTCCATAATGTCCATTTGTCTTGTCTATAATGTCCATTTGTCTTGTCTATAATGTACAATTATCTTGTCTTTAATGTCCATTTGTCTTGTCTATAATGTACAATTGTCTTGTCTATAATGTCCATTTGTCTTGTCAATAATGTCCATTTGTCTTGTCTATAATGAGCATTTGTGTTGTCTATAATGTCCATTTGTCTTGTCTATAATGTCCATTTGTCTTGTCTATAATGTCCATTTGTCTTGTCTATAATGTCCATTTGTCTTTTCTATAATGTACAATTGTCTTGTCTATAATGTCCATTTGTCATGTCTATATTGTCCAATTGTCTTGTCTATAATTAGCATTTGTGTTGTCTATAATGTCCATTTGTCTTGTCTATAATGTCCATTTGTCTTGTCCATAATGTCCATTTGTGTTGTTTATAATGTCCATTTGTCTTGTCTATAATGTCCATTTGTCTTCTCTATAATGTCCATTTGTCTTGTCTATGATGTCCATTTGTCTTCTCTATAATGTCCATTTGTCTTGTCTATAATGTCCATTTGTCTTGTCTATAATGTCCATTTGTCTTGTCTATAATGTCCATTTGTCTTGTCTATAATGTCCATTTGTGTTGTCTTTAATGTCTATTTGTCTTGTCTATAATGTCCGTTTGTGTTGTCTATAATGTCCATTTTTTTTTGTCAATAATGTCCATTTGTGTTGTCTATAATGTCCATTTGTCTTGTCTATAATGAACAGCTGCGCTTCTCTGACATAAAACTGAAACAAGAAGATTGTTTCTTCCTGGAGCAATACGACATCATGCAGCAGTGCACCAGGTACACAGACAAAGCCAGGCCGAACATGTCCAAACTGAAGCACCTTTTGACCTGTCAGAAACGTACGATACGACAACCTTTTTCTGAAATGTATTTAGTCTTACAAGTAGTTCTATAACCAGACCATTAAATCACTAACATGTAATCAAGTAATTGAAGGGATATTTTACTTTGCTTTGAATACAGTTTATATTATCTCTATTTTCTCTTGTAGTTTATTCGCGTGGTTAAATAGTTTGCTTATTTAGTCTAGCTAAAAGTAGTTATTGGACCCTAGGCATTAGACTAAAGTCGTCTTGGGTAGAACAAAGGTTGCGCAAATCCAGGATCCGCCCTCAAAAAGTGACCGGTCACACACTAGAGATGGGAATCGAACCCTCATTTAGCAGTTCGGGTTCGGTTCGGTTCGGTGAGACCATAAGTTCGGGTTCGGTTCGGTTCGGTAGGACCCTAAGTTCGGGTTCGGTTCGGTTTGGTCGGATTAGTAAAAAACAAAGTTCGGGTTCGGTTCGGTTCGGTAATAATTTAAGTTTGGGTTCCGTTCGGTTCGACAACAACTGAACTCTTACAATGTTAGCGTTTTAATTAAACTGTTTTTTTTTTAATAAAAAATCTTAAAATAGTAGCCTAGCCTAAAACTGAATTTTCTACTGATTTAAAATAATGTTTATCTTCTGCCGCATGTTCAAAACTCACAATTAATTATACATAGGACATACGTTGATGCAAATAAAAACAACAATAGGCCTAAGTGTTATTTCTGGGTTTTCTGTTATATGAAATACAATTTAGAGGCCGACCGAAACCAAATATTTGGTTTCGGCCGAAAACGAAACCATACAGAAAGTTCTAAATTAACTTTTGGCTGAAACCATAACCGAAACCAAAAGTTTAACAACACTTTCGGCCGAAACCGAAAAAAAACACCTAAATTTCCAAACCAAACATTTTAAATATTAACTAGTTTATGGTAGCCTACTCCATTTAAGTAAACCATAGAACTTGTAATAAACTGTTGTAGGCTATATACATGTAGCCTAGGCCTTTTATGTATATTTTTTTTCAGATTTGAATATTCTTTAAGATTTAATAACCTAAAAGGCAATACATACTTTATTTTAGATTTTTGTATCTAAATATTATGACAAAATTTTGATACAATTAGACAAAACAATACAAAAATGACAAATGCAAGATATTCGGCTGATGACCGAAAGTCAATATCACTTTTGGCCAAAACAGAAAACAAACTGAAAGCAAACTTTTTAGCTTCGGCCGAAACCGAAACCACACCGAAAGAGGCCCTTGGCCTACTTTCGGCGTCGTAGCAGAACCGAAACTGAAGTTCGGTCGGCCTCTAATACAATTAGTAGGCCTATACGTATTTCTTGTGTAAGCAATATATTTCTGGTGTTAGCGACGTATTTCTGGTGTAAGCGACGTATTTCTGGTGTAAGCGACGTGATAGGAATGTAAAAAATTTTCGCTATTACAGAAACAATTTTTTTTTTTGAAAATGCTCATTGTTTTCAGTGATAACGCTCTAAAATATCATAAAAGACAAGTTGAGCTCTTAAAAAGTAAGCTGAAATGTTAAACTATAACAAAATAGTTTCAGTGACCTATTGTTTACCCGCCCCCTACCCTTTTTCTTTTTTTTTTTTTCAAAAACAAGGATTTAAAAAAAATTTGTTAAAAATGTAATGTTATTATCAATTGTTTACGTTTCAATTTTCATACTTAAAAGAAATATTAGTATTTAAATTGTTTAGGGTGAGCCTGTGCAAACAGGCAAAAAAGCCTGCTATTTTATTGTCCCCCTCCTACCCAAAACGTGCAAGATTTTCCCTTTAAAATGTTATCTCCCTCTCCCTTTATACCATTAAATGTGCTATCACTTGCCCTTACCCCCTCTACATTACACAATTTGTCCCTCCCCACCCCGTAATGTTCTTTGTCTCACACTGCCAGTTTATCATCTATGCCATATAGTCTGGATTTTTGTTTTCACTAAAAATAAGCGGCTGGAGTGTTTACCATGATGTCTAGTCAATTTATCTTGTTTTCCAATGTGAGGTTAAATATACACCTCTTCACCCCCACCCACCCACCCCCCAATTTCTAGTTGCAACGTAACTCATTCACTCAATTTTAGCCACAGCGCCGCTGCTGTAGTGATGAAAATGACATACTTTTAGGCTTCTTTTCGCTTCGCAAAATACATTTGGCCAGTAATATACAAACAAACATATTCATTTTTTCTTTAAAAAAACAAAAAACAAGTTAGAATACCTAGGTTCTCAAAAATAAAAGCCAATATCCTAATTTTGGAATGAACAAAAACAAGCACTTGGGAAAAAAGTCAAGGCGTGTTATCACTGATTGTTATTAGAATAAACACGCTAATTTTTTTTTGGTGGGGTAAAGGCAGCTAGGAAGCGGTGTGAAGACAGGAAAGAAGATAAAAGCAGTATGACGTCGCAGAGGCGGGAAGAGCAATCATGCTTTTGTGACACATGTATCTAGGTCACTTACGTTGACGGTCGGTCGATGTTTGTTTAAGCAATGTATTGTTTTTCTTTTTCGCCGCGCATTTCTATGTGCCTGAAAGCCGATGTATCAAAGGGTGTTGGGGAAGGGATGGTTATACAAAAATAATTCTTTTTTTTTTATTACTATCAATACAAATGTTATCATTACTGGTGAATGCTTGCTAGTGACAAGATTTAAATATATTTGTTTCTGTTTTTTTATATAAGTTCGTTCGGTTCGGTTCGGAGTCCGTCACTTTAAAGTTCGGGTTCGGTTCGGTCACCGGCAGAGTTCGGGTTCGGTTCGGTTCGCTAGAAACCACAGTTCGAGTTCGGTGTGTTCGGATCGGGTTCGGTTCGATTCCCATCTCTATCACACACACACACACACACACATATATATATATATAATTTGCTTTGTTTCTTTTTAAGGCTTTTTTTTTTGCCCAATTTTTGTTTATTTTGTTAATTAATACTAAAATACTGCTAAACTCTTTGTTATAGTTGTAAAAATATGTTAAATTTAACAAGCCACCGTTAATTCGTTATATTTTTAAACAGGACACATCAAACATAGTGATAAGGCATTTCCCTCTCTTAAAGATGGTCTAAACAAACCGTCAATTCTTTCCTCGAAGGTAAAGTATTTGATTTGTATTTATTAAATAATTAGAAAGTGAATTTATAGACATTCAATCATTACTTTATTATTTAAAAAATGTAATTACATGCATTAAACTATCTTTATAGTTGCCGGAATATAGTATTTCTAATACGGCTATGTTGTTGTTTTCAGGGCAATCCCAAGATTCTGTGTAAGTATGTGTCTTTCTTTTAGACAATTATATTTGGAAGTAAGCACTTTGCGTTGGCATACATACATGGTATTAATAACTCACATTGATACTGTAAGGCAGGGATCGGCATGGGGACCATTTTTCATGGCACGAGAAAGACTCCTAAAAAAACTATTTAAGTATATTATATTAGAAATCGAATGCTAAAGCATGGTAACTTTCAGGTTGATGGTACGCTAAATAAATTAGAAATCCCACTTTGGCACACTTTTCTCCAAAGGTTGTCGACCCCTGCTGTAAGGTACTGGTTTTAGGCTCGTTGTAAGTGATCGTATTTTTTTTACAAATATACTTCAGTCTCTCATCGGGCGCATAATTGAAATTATCCATTCTTGAGTCCTGAAATGACCCCAAGGACGATGCCGAGAGCCAATGCTTTTTCTGCCCTCGTCTGAGATTTTTCCCTTCGAACCGGATTGATAATCGTTAGCAGGCCATGAATAAGTAGGATATGATGAGGAAATAATATTAACTTCAACATCTGTCTGCGGCTAACCCCAACCACAAACTATAGTATGGAATCTTTTGATTGACCACCTTCTATTTGTCTGCATATTTCTAAGAAAAAGTAATGTTTTTGTGTCCGAATATGGAAATATTTAACAATGCCAATTTTAAATACTTGCCAGTCATTTTTACCAAATTATTTTATGTATTACTTTCCTTGGTCTATATAATTGGCTTACAAATACAAATTATGTTCTTCTCCCATGTGCAAGAATAACATGAAAAATAAATGTCTACATTATTCATGGGTATCTTTTTTGAAAAAAAAAAGAGTGGGTTACCCGAAACGCTAAGGAAAAAAATAAACAAACAAACTTAACATCACTTAAAACTTAAAATCCGTATCAAAATGCAAGACTAGACTTAACGAGACTGCAACAATCTTCTGTATTGTATAAGATGTGTTTACGTATTTTAATTGATCAAAATTAAAATACATTGTGTTTTTTTTTCCAGTGAATGAATTTGCTGAAGTGAAATTTCAGTACCACAGGGATCTGTCCAGAAACCTGAAGCATTATGTTTCACTGGTAAGCTTAGTGCTTTTTTTCTTAGCGAAATGATATGGGTGATAATACATTTATATTCCCAGCCGCATCTAGTTTCCCCAAACGGTTGGTAGAAAGACTAACCGTTCCAAAGAATGACGTCTGCAGAGTATTCTTTGTTGTGTTCTTTCAACAAAGTACTTTAGCTTAGGTATGCGGAATGATTAATTTTAACTCCACCATCTCACGTCTTTATTCGCATCTGTAGGCATCTTGATCTGTAGGCATCTTGATATGTAGGCATCTAGATCTGTAGGCATCTTGATCTGTAGGCATCTTGATCTGTAAGCATCTTGATCTGAGGATATCTTGGTCTGTGGGCATCTTGATCTGTGGGCATCTTGATCTGTGGGCATCTTGATCTGTGGGCATCTTGATCTGTGGGCATCTTGATCTGTGGGCATCTTGATCTTCGGCACCTTGATCTGTAGGCACCTTGATCTGTAGGTTCCGTGATCTGTAGGCACCTTGATATTTAGACACCTTGACCTGTAGGCACCTTGATCTGTAGGCACCTTGATCTGTAGGCCCCTTGTAATGTAGGCACTTTGATCTGTATGTACCTTGATCTGTAGGCACCCTGATCTGTAGGCATCGTGATCTGTAGGCATCTTGATCTGTAGGCATCTTGATCTGTAGGCACCTTGATCTGTAGGTACCTTGATCTGTAGGCTCTTGATTTGTAGGCATCTTGATATTCCTTTATCGCATTGCGGATACCTCGCAGAAGTAAAGCTCTTTTAGACACAGGGGTTTATTGTTAAAACTGGATCGCTTTACTACATTTGATAAGCTGAGCTTACTGATTTTGTATTTTCTATTCAAGAGAGTTACTGCCCCCCTCTCTACTACTTCCTCTTACACAATGGCAAAAGTCGAAATGAATGGTTTAAAACGCTGTCGAAATTCCCCTATCTTTCCACCCATAGGGCAATTTAAGTTCAAGATTTAGACCTCCCCCACCCCTCAATTAAAAGGGTTAAACGCCCTGAATTAAGATTGTACGCCAATCCAATATTTAAAAAGTTATATCTAGTCAATACAATTGTGAATATATTTCAGTATGTCAAAAGTTATGCATGAAAACGTTTATAGAATATCTGCACCCAATGTTTTTTGTTAGTTTATATTTTTCTTTTATCAGAAGGATAACAAGCATCTATTTCACCAAAAAGTCCATAGAAGTTTCTCGAAAGAGCTGTTGGAGCAGATAAAGAAAGGAACATTGGACGAATTTTTCCCAATCCTAGATTTAGTGAAATTGAAAGAAGATCAGTACGACATTGTAAGTTTCATACCATATCTATTTACATGGCGAATGGTACACCGTTTTAAATTCAGTATAAGACGGTATTAACAATAATATATTCACACGCTGTACATACTAAAATGTGCACAAGATACATATTAAGAACTGAAGTCATTTTTTTTTGTCATAACATTTACAGCTAATTGGTTAACACATAGATTACATGCAAAGCCTAAACTAGCTTTACAGAATCTATTTAAAAAGTACATAATATTGTACACATAACATTAGAAATCTCCACTTTCAAATAAAACGCAGGTCCAGACTTATAACCGCATCATACTAGTATAATTATTGATATATATATAATATACATTTAACAGAGCATCGTTTTATTATTTATATATCTAAACTACCGTCGATCGCTAACTAAATCATAGGCAAATTTGCTTAGACAACTTGCAATATCGGGGGGTATATTGATGTATCAACAAGAGGGTTGGGTGACGATCGCTACAATAGTGGAACAGTCTGTGACCTTGGATTTTTTGCATTTCTTCCATAATCCGCCCGACCACAATCGACAGGATCCTTAACCAAACGAGACCGTGGTTTGACTGTATTTTAAGAAGGTTGTTTTTTTTCCTCCCCATATTCCAGAACATCAGAATCCCCCAACATCTTGATGGCAACGTCCTGGAGCTTGTGTACAACAAAACTCTAGGGAGATCCAACACCAGCTTCAAGGCTCTTCTGCTCAAGATAGCTAAGCTTCTACACGGTCTGCACCAAGGCAACTTTGTCCTCGGCAACGTTCGGGCTTCACAGTTGTTTGTGCACAGAACTTCAGAGAATGACTACAAGGTAGTGATGTCTTAGTTATAATATGTGTATAGCATATTTAAACAGTTTTCATATTGTTTATAAACTTATATCGATAATTCATTTAGAGTTATTTATTTATATATTCTTAATTGCTACGTAGTGACTATTTGCGAAAAAATTATATCGATATATTATTCAATTGACTTACTTGACTTTAATCATTTAAAAAAAAGGGGGTGGGAGGGTGAAAATTTCATTAGATTCTAAATTCATACTCATAATATCAACATTTTAAAGAAAACTAAGTTTTTTTAATCCCATGCAATAAAGTTTTCAACGCAGTTCTTTTCTTGAAATACTGTTGAACATATCGGAAATATCTAACTCTATTTTAAAAGGCAACACTTTCGTATTTTCCCACTCTAGGTGTATCCCGTCTCAGCATCAATGCTGCATTATTGCCATATGTCACATACAGAAGTAGCCCAGCCTGATATTAGAGATCCAGTTTTGGCCAGGTAATAAAATAAGGATATTAAAACTTTGAAGAAAATATGATCAACAATTTGCTAATTCTCTGTTTTTTTGTAAAGCGGTTAGGTTTAAAACGCTGATCTGTATATACACGGGCAACGTTGTCCTTCTACTATTAAGGTAGTCAAAAAATAATCCATCTAAATACACACTCACTATAAGTGTGATGAGTTGAATGTTGGCTGAGGTGCTTAAGAGGCTCACCCCGAGATCTGTAATAGTGGCGGTTGTTGGGCGAGCCAGATACCGACTTCGAGCGCCCTCTTTACTGGCTTGTTGGTTTAATGCTTGATACCTAGAGGCTAAACACCTACAACCAATGCCGTCTTATATACAGATTAGTGATTTAAGTTCAAGAATATCTTCCCTTAGAAAACCTACTAACCAATCAACTGTAGCATCTATTTTTGTAGCATAAGTAATAATAACTCCTCCAAATAGCTAACAACAGGAAGGAATGGAGAGTCATGACCGCCGATGTCTGTTCCAGATCTGGCACCTAAAGAAGAAAAAGAATTCTGTAGCATCTAATTCTGTAGCATCTAATTCTGTAGCATCTAATTCTGTAGCATCTAATTCTGTAGCATCTAATTATGTAGCATCTAATTATGTAGCGTCTAATTCTACAGGATTTAATTCTATAGCCTCTAATTTTATAGCCTTTAATTCTACAGGATTTAATTCTGTAGCCTCTAATTTTATAGCCTTTAATTCTACAGGAATTAATTCTGTAGCCTCTAATTTTGTAGCCTTTAATTCTACAGGATTTGATTCTGTAACATCTTATTCTGTAACATTTACTTCTGTAACATCTTATTCTGTAACATTTACTTCTATAGGCAATAATTCTGTAGCTCTGATTCCTGTAGCATCTAATTCTGTACAGAATAATTATGTGACATCTAATTCTGTAGCGCCTAACTCTGTAGAATCTAATTATAAATGATCCAAATATGTAGCTTACAGTTCTGTAGCATCTAATTCTGCAATATATATCAAATTCTTTAGACTTAAATAATGGCAGCTATACATGTTTCAATTTAGATCTGCACCAGAAGTTTTTGAAGAAAAAAAGTTTTCTTCAGCGAGCGATGTTTTTGGATTTGGCTTGGTTATGTTGGATCTTTTTCACGCCAGAACAAAAGTTTCCCAACCTGACATCATACCCAATAGTCAAGTTTTATCGGACTTTGATGAGTTGGTAATGTGATATTTCTTTGTTAAATATTATCTTGAATTCTACTGATGTATCATTGTTTTTGTCAATGAATTACCGAGATAAATGTTTCATTATTTGAGCAGTTGACTTTTTAAAGTTGCAAAGTCAATTTTTTCAAAAGGAAAAACGAGTTATCCACAATCTCTTCTAAAATATGTTTTTTGTGTAAGTGGCTCTTGATTGGCACCTTTGGAAAGTTAACTAATCATTTGTAAAATAGGCCTATTTAGAAACTTTCCAGAAGTGATGATCATAGGCCTACTATCAATACTACACAAAACATTACAGACTAATCTAAAGTGTAGTCTAGTGAAAAAGGAAAAGAGGGGAAGACCAATGGGAACGTGGAGGAGAACGATGGACGAGAAAGCAAAGGCCACCAATAAAACATGGCATGATATCAGATGGCATGGCGGAACTTTGTTGCAGCCTTATGCTCCGCGGGGAGCGATAAAGAAAAGACGATATAAGATCTAACAACGCAATAAATTCTACATACATGTACCTAAATATAATGTGTTTCTTCCTAAACGCAATTGCGAATCGAATGTGTTTCTTGAAAATATTTGGAAAACCAGCCACTCTCAACATCAATTAAAACATTTTTGAAAACGCAAGAATGTCAAAAATTAAAATATTAAAAGGAGCAGCTGAAAATTATCAGAACATTTTTTTTAAATCACTAAAAGCACCATCCTTAGACCATATAGAGATGTGCAAATCCCCTAAAACTGGTTTTGCTTGAAAAGACATTTCTTAATGTAAAAACTTTTTATTGTGTAAATATAGTAATTATTATTTTATAAATATATAAAACAGTTTAGTATGATGGATGTGTTATAGACACACTTTTTTTAATGTATCAGGAATGCCTGTTTAATCGAACTCAAGTACAAAAACCAGACAGAATGGAACAAAAAGTGTTCGATGTAATTAAAGACTGTCTAAACACACATGCAGACTTGAGACCCACAATGGAATACATTATAAAGTAAATTAAATAACTTTTGCAACATTTCATTTGTATAATTATTAAACATCAACTTCTCTAAAGCTTAAAATTATCCTGGGCTTAGACAGGTCTTTTAATATATCTATTTATTTATTGTTTGTCTGTGAAAAAAAAATATCTAAAAATGAGTCAATATTGTCCTGATAAAATCTTGATAAAATCATGAAGTAATTGTTACATATTATAGACCAGTCTCAAATTTTATGCATGCTTAACTTTTGGATGCAACTTCACTTCCGATCCTTTTCGCTAAATTGAATTTAAAAAATGGCTGCCTTCTGCTATAATTTCTGGCATGCCCACTTTAAATATTTAAGACATAATCCTCACAATAATACTTACAGTTTTTGCTTATTTGTATTCGGCTTGAGCTTGCAGTTGAAAGTGCAATGAATTTATCAACATCCGTGAATGTTAAGGCGTCAACAAGGCATAAATATCTGCTTGCAATCGTAATGGTTGCCATTGTAAGCAATACAAAATGAAACGTTCCACAATTCACTTGAAACATGTAAAAAGGGATAATAACAGGTCTAGAGTAAATTAGTAGAAACATGCCGAAAAGATAATTATACGATTGTTTACGGAAATATAGCGGAAATGAATTTGTATCCAATTTGCCTATTTAAGACTCGTCAATTCTAAGCATTAAAATTTACTTTAAGTTTAACGATAGATTAAAGGATCGTTGTGATTCAGAATATAAATAAATTACTTTCTCAGAATGCTTACCCCAAGAGAAGATTTTATGTTCATCAAGAGTGACCCAAGCGACAAGATATTTCTATTTCCTCCCATGGATCACTCAAGCAGTGAAATGTCCACAGAGAACGGCTCAGATATGGCCGCACTAATTTTGAACGTGTCGGAAACAGGCGATTGTGAAACTTTCTCCAACATCTACACAGAATATTTTGAACCAAAGTCAACCGGAGAGCCAAACTCCCAAGAGCAAGAAAACCCAAGCCCGGCAGTCGCGGAGGTAGAGTCTGAAGTGGTAGGCAAAGAAAGATCTAAAGAGGATAACGCTAGTTATCAAGACGCGAGCACTGCGCCAAGGGAGTTGGCTTCTGAGGGCACCATTGACGACCAATACCATATGGCGACTTACCATTATGAAAGCCACAACTATCAGGCATTTTATGCTGGCTCCGTCGCCGGTGCCATTTTAGCGCCGAAAAAGGGAGACGTTATCATGCGGGCAAAATCGTCAGACATACGTCATCAACGCCCAACATCGGAGCGTCCTGGATTATTTGACAATGTCCAGGCGGGAGCTTGTCAGGAACGATCACATAAAAACGTGCCAAATATAATGAGAAGATCTCTGATTTCAATTCCGGCACAATTTAATTACACGTTATATTTATCACAACAGTTACCAGAAGAACCTAGTGCGTATGATTACATGAAATAGCATTTCAAATTCAATATTCAGAAACAATTTTAAGCAAACTTTAAGTATTTCAAAGAAATATCCCTTTTCTAAGAAAAGGTTTCTCAAATGATGTTTCAATTAGTTTATTCATTTCATTCCATGCAAGAATGCTGCCCCGGGAAGGAACTGTACCTATACATTTATTGGCTAGTATTCTCAAATGAAAAAAAAAGTATATTATTAGTACTTTGATAGTGTATTAGTATTTTTCTTTATAACTTTTCATCCGTGTGTGTTTACAAAAAAGTGTATTATTTAAATAACGATGTAACACTAATTCTTTCTTTTACACTTCATAATATTTATATGGTAGACATCACACAATTCTATGACAAATTTATTTTTCTTATTTCACATTGAAAATTTATTACGGAACAAATGTCATAATTCATTAAGTCCACATAATCTTGGGACTACCTCCCACTGGAGTGTCCTTACATCAACTGACCAAATTATTCCTCATTACTTCCTCTTTAACTTGTAACAACTTGTCTCGCCATAGCTTACATATTAGTAAATAATATACATTACCGCACTTTTCTTATATATTATTCCAGGGCTGTGGAGTCGGTAGATAAATGTTCCGACTCCAAATCCGACTCCGACTCCTCAGTTTTTTGTACTTCCGACTCCAACTCCGACTCCAACTCCGACTCCAGATACCAAAATTTCCTCCGACTCTGACTCTTCGACTCCGACTGATAAATGGTAGATAAATGTTCCAACTCCAACTCCGACTCCTCAGTTTTTTGTACTTCCGACTCCAACTTTGACTCCGACTCCAGGTACCCAAAATTCCTCCGACTCCGACTCTTCGACTCCGACTACGACTCCACAGCCCTGTATTCTAGATATATTATATGGTAGTGTCATTTAGCTTCTGAATGAACTTTAGTGTTGGTCTAACTTATGCAGTGTCAGGTGCTGCCTATGCTATTGAAGAGAGCAATATGTACAAAACTTCACGTAGCAAATACGACTAGACATTGTGCTAGCCACACAATCCCCTAGTATGCCATGGTCACAGATACAGGTAAACGCTTCTAGCAGATGAATTAATTCGGTCCTACGGGATTACGTTTAATTCACGTATTAATTCTAAAATGATTGTAAATTAATATAAAGGTGTTATATTAAGGTATTTCTATATTAAGAGATATATAGATAGAGCGAGAGACAGAGAGAGAGAGAGAGAAAGAAAGAGAGAGAGAGAGAGAGAGAGAGAGATTTATAAACAGACAGATACATTAAGAAAATCAAGATATAACATTTTCTTAAATTTCATAAATGTTTGTTTATTTGCTATGGATTACTGAGAAATTTCTGTGATGGGGACAAAAGTTATATTATATTTAATTTACTTCAAACGTTCTATACATCTTATATTCTGTTATGCCACGAATACTGCAAAATATGTTGATTTTATGTAAATTAATGTATGCGCATAAAAATGCCATGTGGTGATAAGAACACAAACAATAAATAACGACTATTGAAAATAATCTGGAGTTATTTCCCTTTAATATACTTTCACCTGGGGTTTTAAAAGAGTTTTCCGGTATCAACGACTTGTGTATATCGCTGTGAAGTCTGTCCTTTCGTTTGTATTGTAGGTGTGTGTACTGCATGATGTATTGTTGTTTTTATTGATGATGTCACTATTTTCTTTATATACCTTCAATACATACATTTTATATGGACACACTGTGTTCGATTGTTAGCTACTTGCATATCTACATAGACAGATATCTGTGTTAGTTGAGGAGCTTAATGTTTTGTCGTGGTGTTCAAATGTACATGGACACATTGCGTGCCATGTATGTGTGAGAGAAGGGTTCTGGTCCTGGCTCTGGGGCAAGAGTGCAACACTGTCGCTCGTATTACAGGACGGCGCTCATGGTGCATAGCCTAATCCCAGGCTAGAGGCCCTGATGGATCGGGTCCCCTTTCCGGAAATGCACACCACATTTCGTGAAGAGACCGATGCATAGGGGCACAGGCCTTGGAAAAGAGTCCAACTCAACCCATATTTTTAATCCCTTGAGGATTACCTGGTCTGCTCGTGACCATGTGGGTTTCCCAACAAAGTTTCACTAAATCATTGCACACGACGTAGGACATCGGTGCTTCTGGAGATAACTTTCTAGTAATTTAGTGGTTGGTGCCTTAGTGGCTGGATCTGACCGCTCTAGACGGAAGTATCCTCGGGCGCTGGGGTAGATGCACATCAACATGGGTAGTGAAATTGACGGCTAGGGTGCTTATGTCTGGGGTGCCATGACGGCAACCTCAACCTCAGTCAATTGTAGTTCAAGTCTGGTCCTGGCTTGGGTTATCCAGAGCAGAAATTCCCAAAACGTTTTTTGCTCCACGAGATGCTAATGTAAAATATACAGTGATTAGTACATGTAAGTATAAAGATAGCTGTACTATAGATAGTCAAAATTCTTAATATAACACATTTATCTCATTATAGGGCTCGGAGGTCTACGACTAGGGCAAAGCAATCCAATGCAAAACTCCGGATATAGCAGATGTTCATGTTATGGAAGGTGTCCCCCGAGCTTATTAGTGTTCGAGGTCTACATCATAATTATGTAGTCCTTTTAAAATCACCTATAGCCTACGTGTATGGATTTCTTCAACATAAGTCGATTAGCGCAAAAAATTAATGGTTTTTAATAAATTTAGGCTTAGTTATATAACAAACAAACAAAAAAAAACAAACGAAAAATAAAACCATATAAATTAACAAACAAAAACAACAACAAATAGTCTAATAAACAACACAACGCTATTTTAAAAAAACAACAAGAAAAATACTTGACTAAGGTTTCAACATTTGTTAATTCTATTTCACAGTTATGGTTTCTTTAATATATACAAGAAAAATAAAACATTAAAAGATGTATGAACAGAAAAGAAATTTATTATATTAACGACATTCTGAGGGTAGGGTTTCAGAAAATAAATGCAGACTTCTAGTCAAATGTTTAGAAGTTCAAACATAGAATCCAAACCAATAAATATTCAAGAGCAGTCTTGAAAAAAAACATAAAACTTAAAAATATAAAACTTACAATACAGTTTTTGTAATAATGACAATAGTCTTCACTGCAAATCTTAAACTTATAAAACTAGACTACGATATTTTTTTTTAAACACACATTTATTCGTGGGTTTACAGTAATGTCATTTTTATGTGTCTAAATATTTTAGGGATCACCTAAACACACAGACATACGGATATCTGTCTGAAGGGAAAGAAATGTTCGAGTTTTGTTTAATATCTACAAAACATAGATTTATAATTATTTATACAGATCAATACTGTCTAAATAAATAGGAAAGTTATAATGCTTTCAATGGTTGTATAAATATTTATTTCGTTCGGTTGTTTTCACATTGACCATAGAAACATTTTGTCGTAAGTTTTATTTTACCTCTGTTCCACATTTTGAGATTCTTTACTATAACAACTGATATGCGGATGGATCTAAACAGAGAACTTCTTTATTATTGATCTAAGACATTGTTTGTTTGTTTTTTTGTCTGTAATAGTTTTCTGATTAATGATTTCTATTTCTGTAATCAGACTGATTAAAGGAAGTTAACGGTTCAGACAAGAAATTAGTGTCATCTTACAAATATACCCTTTTCTTTCATTTGTCTTTGACTATTCACTTTTTATTAACCCCAAACAAACATTCGTGATTAAATTGTTGCTTTAATATTAGCAATGATTGTTTACTGGTAAGGATTGTGCTTGACACACAATCCCGTTTCTATACTGTGTGTCAGCCCGATTCACCGACGAGGTCCATAAAGGCGTGTCAACCACTCTCTTGCCTGAGATAACCCAGCCGCAAGATTAATCCTGCTCTCTCAGCACGAAGGCCCACGTTTTAAAAGGTCAACAATGGCCTCCAGAGTACTCGGTCATTACTCGGCAAAGAGAAACTATTGTGCTTATTAATCAGTACAATATCATACTGGCAGCTAAATATATTTTTTTATTGCCAAAGGAAAGTTTTCAATATTAAGGTGCTAAGAAATCGCGTAATTGTAAGCTAGATCTAGCATTAAGTATGCGCAATTGGCGAATCGATTCACCGATTCTAATCAATGTTTTTTCTTTTCGAAAATATTCTTTACTCAGAGGTAATTGAGCATCAAATTACACGAAGCAGAGATAAAATTACAATTATCAGTACAATTGCAAAAAAAACAACAAAAAAAAACGCAAAATTTTCTGATTTAAGTTTTCGTTTACCAGGGCAGAAACTCTGTCCTGAACAAAGTAGTTTAAATTCGATGGTACAAGCTACAGTTTTTCTTCGACAGTGGACATTTTTGTTTTGGTTTGTTTTCTCTTAAAAAAAATAAAAGTTTATCTGATGCTACTAGGATCCTATCCATCGATCCTTTGATTTCATTGTAAGGGATCGGACACGTAACTTTTGATCAAATTTTAATTTGAAGTAATAGCAAAAAAAAAAATTTGACAGCTCAAATCTTTAACACTTTGCTGAAAGATACGCGTTGGTTTAACCATTACAATGTAAGGGAGAATACATATGCAACAAACTCTCTTTCCTATAAGTATAAGACTTAAAGACCACATCCATTTTTTTTGTTTTTTGTTGTCTGTTTTTTTTCCCGAGATTTAAAATGTTGTATATCCGATTTAGATGTAAAAGAAAGACCAAGCTTTAGAGATTCCAATGTGTGCGCTATAAAATCTTGTATAGAAACGTGCATTATATGACTTTCTCTCTAGATGTAACATGCGAACCAATTATCTCCTTTTTTTCTTTTCAAGTTACCAAAGACCGTACAATTTCCATTATTCTTAGCTTATGCTTAAGTAATAGCAATTTATTATATAAAAATATGTTTTACAATATTACAAAAGCTATTGTTAGAATAGAATACGTAAATTGGCAAGTTCTTTTTAGCTGTTTATATTAAAGTCTAAAGTTCTTTTCAAAACTGTCTTGTGTTCAATTTAATGAACATAGGGAATTGTTCTGCGTAGTTACTGTCCTTAGGGAAGGTTGAGGGGTGTACTTTCTTTTTTTTTTGTTAGTTTGTTCCGTTTCAAACTGCTGTCTCGTTGAATTTCCAAACTCCTGAAGCTGGCCTGATGACGTCACAAGGCACACTGGAGGCAGCAGATTCGACCCTGTCGGCTGACCTTGACCTCCACTTACCAGGCGGGGCTCTGTGTGTGTCTCTGGACCTCTCAAATGGGAGCTGTACAAGATGAACAAAATATGAAAAAATAACTTTAATAGAGCGACATATCTACATTTGGCGGTCTAGACAAGATTGTGAATTACTCAAAACTGGACATGATTAAATGATGAATACATTAATGAAGGACATGTGTAATTATTTTGTCTTACACCTGACATGATTACTTGGTAAATTTGTTTGTCTTGCATTATGGTCACGTATTTTGTCTTACATCTGGACATGATTACATTGTCAATTATTCTCTCGTACATCTTGACATGATAAAAAAAATTGTCTTAAATCTGTACATTATTATAATTATTATTTGGTCAATTAGTCTGTTATAAATTTGGATATTATTACATGGTCATTTGATCTGAAGGTAATGTAAGTTAATGCTAAATCTCTTTCGTTCAGACCAAGTATTGCAATTACCTACCTCTGACAAGAACTCTTGGCTCTCCTGGTCGAGGCCCTCCGTCTGGTCCACATCTACTTCTGGCACGGCCTGCGGAAGTGAAACCGCACTGCGGCCCGTGAAGTGGACGTCCGGAACGTCAGTTTGAATGAACAGCGGCGATGGGGGCCTGGCGTCGCTAGACTTTGCCGCTGACACGCCTCCCCCCGTCTTTTTCTTGAACACCGGCTTCAGCTTGCCTTTCACAGCCGCGAAGATGTCGGCAGGGGTGAAGCCCGTGGGTGCGGCGGGCGGCATGACGGAGACCCCAACGCTCGCAATGGTGGAGCCGATGGTCGAGTCCAAGCTGCAGGACTTTTTGAAGAATCTCCTCTTCTCTTTAGCCCCGTGTTTTGAAGTTGTGGTCGATGAAGACGTTGATGTCACGACAGATGTGATGGCGGACGACGTGGCTAGGTTGTCTTCTCTTGTTTCCTTAGCTTCAGGGGCTTGAGAAGACTCCGGCACGACTGCTTCGGGTGATTCCGTCGCAGGTTTGAACTGGGTGTAGTGCATCTTCTCATCCCAGGACATGGAAGACCTCATCGCGCCCTGGTGCGACTGGGGGTCAAGCCTGGACACTACCAGGCTGTGTTCTTCCTCCGCTTCCCGCCTGACCTCGCTGGGATCCGGCATGGAGTGCTGTCTAGAGTGGACGACGGAGGAGGCGGCGCCCCTTCGCTCCGGCCACGATTGGTAGCCCAGGTGCGAGGGCGTCGATGATGTTGATGATGGGGTTACGGTCAGCTCTTCGAAAAATTTGCGCCTCGCCGTCCTGGGCGAGACGCGGTCGCGGGACGAATGGGAGAACGAGGCCGAACGAGGCCCAACGGCGCCCGATACGGACAGGTGGTTCTCCGAGGGCGAGGCTATCACAGTTGGGGTGGATTGGGAGAAGATCATCTCGGAGCAGGTCACCGGGAGAGTAGGGGTCGTGCTGGCGGAGACGCTTGCCGCCGCGCGCGACTTTTCCGGAGCTGAGGGAGAAAGTGGGGCGCTGTCCACAGACAAACTTTTCAAGAAAGTTACAGGCCGCTTGGTTTTGCCGGTCGGGTGACCCGAAGACAAGGCCGAGGTCAGAGGCTTCTGTTGATGCATGGGCTCAGAGGTTGGGATCTTGGCGTTGGGAATGACGTAGGTGGGTGGCAGACAGGGAAATCCCGATTTCCTAGAAGGTAAAGTGTGTGATGTCACAGCGACGCTGCTGCTTTCGGGTATTTCCGGAGTGGCAGCACGAGAGTTTTGAGCGCTTCTGGTGCCCGAGGAATAAGATGGAGGGCGTTCGTGACGTAACGAGGCCGGGTCAAACTTACGTATAGTAATCGGAACATCAGCCCCGTGAACCGCGCTGGTATCTAAGCAACGAATTGAGCTGACCTCTATTGAGGGCGGAGCATGGTGGCCCTGAGAGTCGGAAGGAACTGGGGATGGAGATCGCCTCTGGTGGCTGTTTTTCTCCGGCACCAGGCGAGTCACTCCCCTTGACTCCTCCTCAATCCTTGTGGTCCGCGTGGTCGTCGTGGTGATGACGTCAGCGATGACAAAGACGTCATTGCCCACGTGGCGTTTATCACAGAACTCGTGTTTAAGTAGGTCAACTTCTGAGCTGGAAATTCTGTTGTTAGATATAACATTTAGATAAAACATTTTAGATAATAGTTATAGTGTATTACAATTTAATATCCATATCAATTTTTCATATATTTATTCATTTATCTGTCTCAATTTATATCTTTATATATCTTTATATAGATCTATATATCTTTATATTATTTCTAAATCTATCTATATCTATATGTGCGCTTTATTTTGATTAAAGCGCACGTTACGTTTCCAAATGCAATCAAAAGTCGTGTGGCTATGGGCAAGTGGCGAAGCAGCAGATGAGGATACACTGGAAGCTGTAGTCACTAACCTGCACGCGGGAGGCTTAGGACATTGGTCGCTCTTTGTTGAACCGAAGCAGCAAGAAAGTTCGGCATCCCCCTGAGTGTCTGAGCAGCCCTATTTAGGAATCACTCTGCTCACCTCCATGGAGGTAAAGGCTAGAAAAGATGCCTTAAAAATAGTCTGCTTCACTTTCCTCGGCCAGCCTACCGCAGCTGGACCATTTTTGCGGTCAAAACTCAAAACCCAGATAGAGGGGAAGAACTGGCGACCGATAGAAAAGCAGGTGGCGCAATGTCGTGTCGTCCAGGGCACAGTTGGCAGAATAAAACAGAATCTCCAGGTCCGAACAAAAACGAGCAGAAAGAAAAGCTAAGCAGACCCCACGACCGCACCTTTTGTCTGCAGTACCTGCAACAAAACCTTCAGAGCCCATTGGACTGATAGGCCACCAAAGAGGCCACAAAGAGACTGTTCATCCTCGGAAATGAGGGACGAACAACACACACAACACATCTATATGTATATGTATATATATCTTTATTCATATGTACATCTATATGTATAATATCTATATGTATATCTATAAGTAGGCTTTATCTATATGTATATCTATATGTATATCTATATGAATATCGATATCTATATCTATATATATATATATATACATACATTGAGAGAGAGTCACACAGGCCGAGACAAACAGAGAGCGAGAGATACACATACAGAGAGACAGAAAGAGAAAGGGAGATACAAAGAGACAGAGAGATAAAGAAAGACACAAAGAGACACATAGAGATAGAGAGAGAGACAGACTGAGACACAGAAAGAAACAAAGAGAAAGAGACACAGACAGACAGAGACATAGGGGCACAAAGAGATAGTACGACAAAGAGAGAATGCGTGTGTCGATAATTTACCTTTTGACAGACTCTTCATCTGTAGTTGGATTCGTTATATTGGTCAACTCGTCGGCTGCCCGACAGATATGTATTACTGCCTGGAATATAGAAAATAAATCACAGTAATTATTAATAATTAATGAACTACTACATTTCATGTCATCAGCACACCATTAAATGATTTATTGAACTGCTTAATTAACGTCGGCCACTTCCAACATAGGGTAAGATTATAATATACAATAATAGCTACATCTTGCTGTGCTGTACTTTATTGCAATACAATATCTATTATTATTTATGTATTAATTTATCTAACTGTTTTTTTTTCTTATATATTTTTATCTATATATATATATATATATATATATATATAGATAAATAAATATATAGGCCTATATATATATATATATATATATTTATATATTTATCTATCTATCTATCTATTTATCTATGTATCGATTAAGTATCAATTACGCCAATCTATATCTATTTATGGATAAATATATCTATCTATTAATCTGCCTATCTATAGATCCCTTTATGTATCTAAAAAGTGCTTAGTGTAGGCAACTTCAAAAAATAAATTTACAACTACATTAAAGAAATATAGTCTATATAAAAAATTTAATCATGAAATTATATTACTATTTTTTTTTGTATCAAATCCAATAAATTTAACTCTGTACAGATTAAAACCAAAAAAAAAAAATAATACACTTACCTCCCTTACAAACTCCAACGTGTCCTGAAAAAGTCATCAAAGGCAAAGAGGAAGAGGTAAACAAAATTACATGATAGTAAATATAATAAATTTATATTTCTAATTTGATGTATACACATACATAATCAACGCGAAGAAAACAAACAAAATTAATTGTATAAATGAATCTGTCAATGATGAAATAACATAAAAAAGATAAATATTGCAATGTACTGCAGATGGTTTCTAGTAATAGAATAATGAGCTCTTTTGTGAGGTAGATCGACATCAGGTCTGAAAGTAAAGATTCAACATACCTGGTCAAGCTCAGACCTGGTGCCAAAGTTTTCTTTTCCTTGTAGGTTCAGCATGGTGCCCAGCTCACGAAGCCTGATCAGCTGTTTACCATGGAAACGAGAAACACATTGAAGAAGTAAGAATATTGATTTATGTTGTTGTTACCTTGTCTTGAGTCAAAACAAAAACAAAAAATTTTACACGAGTACATTATGCATACCAATATGCAAGAGTACATTATGCATACCAATATGCAAGAGTACATTATGCATACCAATATGCAAGAGTACATTATGCATACCAATATGCAGGCCACTTGTGTATTGCCAATATTTTTTCTGTTGAAAACCCTTAACAATGTTTATACTAAAGGAGATATTGAAATATATTCCCAATGCCAAAACGTATAGGCGTACTTATGAAAGAGAGCAATGTAGAGAATCTGCTTAAACAGAGTACTGGGGAGGCTTGGTTGCAGCCATGATCTAGTCTTTTAAGGTCGACAGGATTAAGGTAAGCTAGTTAGGTGATTTTTATATTTAAAACAAAATAATCGGCCAAATAATCGACTGTTTGGGCTTTTAGAAGGACTGGTGTGAACAGGTCCTGAATAATAAGCTAAGTGATAAACCAAAAGCTCACATAGAACCGTCCACGTTCTCCTACAGCAAAACACGACAAAAGACATAGACAGAAAAAGAACAACAACCAAAAGACGACATCCAAACCACGACGGCCAAAACACAACAGCCAAAACACGACTTCAGAAACACGAAAACTTAACACGACTTCCAAAACACTACAGCCAAACAGCCCAAATACGACAGCCAAGCAGACAGTCAAAATACGACAGCAAAATAGGACCCACTGAGCTGAGGACATCCTCCACGGCCTTGATGTCCCTATTGTGGCTGTGCCTGGACTCTGCCATCAGTCTGACCAGGTCACTCTTCTCCTTCTTCCAGGCCTCCGCATCCCTGTCGCACTTGTCCTGCAGTTCTTTCATTCTCTTTTGGAAAGTCGCGGCACTCCTCAGGGAAGACTCCAGCTGTGGAACAGATCAGTACATTTTGAAGTTAAACAAGCACAATAACATTTTTCTCCAAAAGATATTGAATTGACGGCAAGTTTCTGTAAACCGCAAGATCCTGACCAAAATTGATGGCGAAAAAGTCAGTTTTTAAAGTTCTGCAAATTCATGATCGAAATAGATACAGCTTCACTTCTCTTATTTGAGATATGTTTATGTTTGAATTATATTCTTATAGCTGCACACAAAAAAACAGTTTTAAGTACTTTAAAAAAAAATGTTTTAAAATTTCATAGATGTAAGTTAAGGTATTCAACATCATAAATATATCATAAAATCTCAAAAGTGACCTTTTTCACATTTTTTTGCATATTATATTGAAAATTCAATTTTGCCGACTTGTTTTCTGGACTATCCTTCTAAAAAGTAATACATAGCAACAGTGTGCAAATAGTAGGATTTCTAATCCATTCAGCGTGCCAAAAGACTAAAAGTCATCCTGCTGCAGCAATAAATTTCTTGTAGCAGAGCCTTGAATAGATTTTAAAGGCCTTTCCGCGTGCCATGGAGAATCCCTCGTGGGTTGCCTACACCTGGCCTACGCCCTCCGTGCTTTAACTCTACTCTGATTAAAAAAAAAACAACTATATAAGTTATACAGCTCTATGGTATCTGGATTTTTTAAAGTGAACCTTTATATTTTCGAAAGTCACTCGGTGTGGAAGAAAAAAATTTTTTTAATGCATTTGTAGTTTATTTTAAAAAAAAGAACAATATTTTTTTAAATCTTATCCTTTATTTTTCTTTCTGAGATTTGTTAAATCATTTTGTAATATTACTTTATCCATACAAAACTTATATAATTATATAAAACACTTAGAGACTAAAATATAACTTTCTTAAAATATTATAATAACATAAGGAACACATTATGCCTTTGATTCAAAATCGTTCAGACTTAATTAAAGTTGCTTGATGTTCTTCCTAGAAAAACTGCCCGCTGTATCTCAAAATAAAAGTAGTTTTTTTTGTTTTGCGAAATCCTTTAATATAAAGTATATCGATCTAGTTTAAAATGTTTGTAAAATTAAATCTTTTTGTTTTTTTGTTTTATACCATTATAGTGTAAAAGATTGTCATATGATCATAACGTAGAACTTGTCATCTACAATGTCAGTGTTACATACACACATATTTTTGAAACTTTTTTGGGGGGATAAATTTAAACTTGAGCAAAAGCTCAATAGAACAGAGAAACCGGTTGGATTACGTACCTCCTGCATTTTCTTCTCGGCCTCCCTGGTCATTTTCGCGAAGGTCAGTCGGTCACTCTCCATCTGGCGGATCAGCTCTTTCCTTTCGTGGGCCGCCGATTCCTCCCTGGCCCGGAGCTGTTCCTGTAACCGTGGAAACATGCACAAAACTGTAATGAATAGTGTGCATGGCGTTTCCGTTTCGTTTCGTCTTTTTTCAAACAAAATATTTCTACTATGATAATACTCAGGTAGATATATTATGTAATGTGTGTATAAATGTGTATGTGCGTGCATGCTAAAACGTATGTGTGTGTGTGTGTGTTTGGCCAAAATGAGCAAGTTTTGGTTAGTATGTGTATTGGATGAGTGATGCTTTAATGGGGACTTGTGTGTGTACGCTAACAAAAACTGATTGAAATGATTTAAATATAAGGGGAAAAAACTTATATAGTTCAGTTAGGAAAAGAAACGTGTATGTCAGTCAGCTGCGTTCAATAAAGATTTTATGAGTTCTATAGAGCGTAATGAAACAACGTTACAAAAAACAACAATACTCTTTTATGGGTTGTCGTTTTGAAACAACACTGGAAATTTGAACGAATATGTTGCCAAATGAAACACGTATGTTTGCAAGCTTCAGCTCAAGGGCATGTGAGAAAGTGGGATAACTAACCTTACAAAGTCGGGTTGTATGTTAGTATAAAGGATAAAAAACACACATTTGTATATGTACTAAAGTGTACTAATGGGTGTGCTACGAAATGTATGTATCCTTATATGATAAACCAGATAGACGTATACAACATCTATATAATACTATATAAAGTTGGATGTGTGTATCTATTTCAAAGACCATTGGTCAATATCATACACGTGACCTCATGCCTTAAAGGCCTATTTAACTTTCATCGCCATTTGTTTTGCTCCCACAAGTGTACTCCGTAGTATAGTGGTTGAAATCCCCGCCTGGCACCTGGGTGACCTGGATTCCATTCTCCATAAGGTATTAATCTCTTTAATGAAAACTACAGGCTACTGGTAACCCCCGTACAACGCCGGGGCGATTAAGCTAGTATACAATAAAACCAGTTACCTGCAGGTCCAGCGCCAGAGTGTGAGCCTCGCCAAGAAGACGCCTCTGCTCCCTGCGCTCCTTCTCCCAGGCCATGCCCATGTTTACCTGGATGTCCTTGGACCTCTCCTGCTGACGGGACGTGCAGGTCAGCTGCTCTTCCATCTAAAGCCGTGGGAAAATAGAACAGACACACAAAAATGTGCGCATGTCAGATTGGCTCTCGTCCGGTTAGGATTCTTCTATCTTTTTACGTTGGTCTTAACTTTGAAGTCTCACTTCTTATTGGTCGCTTTTATATGTATGTATCTTTGAACTCTCAGTCCGTGTTTAAATGTTTATGTCTAAAATCTGGCTTTTGGTTATCTGACCCTCTTATATATGCGCCTGTTTGCGCCTGTATGCGCCTGTTTGCGCCTGTATGCGCCTGTATGCGCCTATGGTTTGATTGTTTTGTGCTTTATTTACGCGGTCTTCTGTATTTTTTTTATGTCTGTCTAGGCAGGTGCGATCTGTATGTCTGCTTTTCTTTCTAAAAGTCTACACATCTTGGACATGTCTGTGGGCAATAAAACCCACGCTCACCGATCAACAAATATTTATGCATCGTTTCTGTATACATCTGCATTTACTCATCTGTCTTTCTTTTTCTCTCTCTGTCTATCGGTCTGCATGCTTTCTTTATTCTTTGTCTTTTTCGTCTCCGCAATTTTATTTTTGTATCTTATCTATGTTTGCATCTATAGCCCGGTGATTAATGTTGTTGTTTTTTTCTCTCAGTTCATTCTTCATTATATACATAATATATATGACGTGTGCTTGCCAATTTGTGTGTGTGTTACGTTTTTCGTGAGTAAAAAAAAATATTTATTAGATGTAAAACGAAAAAAGTTCTACGTTTGCTGATTTTACCTACACATCAATTGTACTGTGAATCTGTTTTTCTATCGCACAGCCCAACACACAACGCTACTCACTCATATTATATATAATATATATAGTTATCTCTCTCTATATATATAGATAGATAGATAGAGAGATAGATAGATAGAGAGATAAATAGGCTGACAGTTAGGTAGTTGCATAGGTAAATAGATAAACAGATAGATAATAAGGTAGTTAGGTAGATTTAATATAGATAAATAGGCTTAGATTCTGACATAGAGATGGAGCAAAATATATACAGGTAGATATAGAGATAATATATTTAATAAAAGTTTAAAATAAGATCGATTGATATATATTATATATATATATATACAAGCTACATTGCCCGGCGTTGCCCGGGTGAAAAAAAAAAGGACTGTCTGGGGTGCAGATAACAAATAATAAACTACACTTACTGAATACTTTTAGGAAAGTAAATAAATATTGTAATAGGGTAAAAAAAAAAAGGTAAAATATTTTTATTTAACAAAATCTATATTGCCTATAGATTTACATTGTCTTTTGTTTTTAAAAGTTTGAAAAATTAATTGTCGAAAAAAAAAAGTATAGTCTAACTGGAGAATCGAACCCCGGTCGCCCGTATAGCAGTCCACTACGTTTACCACTGAGCTATCGAAGACACATGTCCAATGTGAAAAATTATTAGACGGTATATTGGGCTAGGCCTAGATAGGTCAGTGACACACGTGTTTTCAAATTGACCAATGGGGATCCTCGCGGGGCTTAACACTGTCTTTTTATATATATAGATATATGGATAGATACATATTATATAGATTTAGAGAGTGACGTAGCGAAAAATATAGATACAAAGATATATAGAGAAATATAAATATATATACATAAAGTAGAGATAGATATAGATACACAGACAGCATTATGAATTATGATGTTTTTAAAAACTAGGTTTATACAATTTTAAATTTAAGCGTTCACAGAGACTTCATCTGACTCCATAACTTTGTCTCTGTCTTCATCCCACACTTCCAGCCTGTCTGCTCACCTGGTTTATCTGACTGACGTAGTTGGCTTTCTCTATCTCCCAGCTCGATCTGTCTGTAGCGAATCGGTTAATGAGCTCAGCCCTCAGTCTGTCCTGGTCGGCAGATTTCTCTCTTAGGTCCCTGACGTGTTTCTGGAGGTCCTCGATGAGGCCTCGGGATTCCTCAATCTAATGAAAGAAACAAAAAATAAAGGCGACAACAATGAAACGTTGATAAAACTATTATATATTAGGTTAATTTGGCAAATACGTACTTAGGAGAAACGCAATAATATGTGCATCGTAATCTTTATGATGATCCATGGTTAGGAAGGAATATATAAATATATACTGATGAATAGTTAGATAGATAGACATGCAGAATGATAGACAGATTGATGGATAGATAGATAGATGAATGCTTAATCAAACAGACAAACAGATAGATAAATTGATACGCAATCAAACAGACAAATAAATAGATACATAAGTACGAAATGAAACATACAAACAGATAGATAGATAGATAGATAGATAGATAGATAGATAGATAGATAGATCGATCGATAGATAGATAGATAGATCGATAGATAGATAGATAGATAGATAGATAGATCGATAGATAGATAGATAGATAGATAGATAGATAGATAGATAGATAGATAGATAGATAGATAGATAGAAAGATGAGAATTAGATATATTAATACATATATAGATACTTTTATAGGTAAATAAATAGACAAGACTTTCTAATCGGCCTGCATATTTAGTATGAATCTTCTTTGTTAAAAATAAAAAACAAAAACTATCCTAATCTTAAATAGACCTAGACAAAATAAACATGGAATAATATACCTATTGTGCGTTAGTTAAACATGTAATAAAATATTGTATAGTAAATACACATTATTTCTTTAAAATTCCTAAATAAATAATACAGTCTTGCAATCCATCAGGACTTGATGTATGAACAATATTATGCTATATAAAAAGGGCTTACACAAGCTATGCGTTATCTCAATGGTTGAAAAAAAAAACTGCACTAAGCTTCTGTTATAATTTTTCATTGGCAGCGATACAGAATGCGCATCCGGTAAGCTATAAATAGCGACATTCTTGAGAAATTTTTTTCAGAAGGAAGAAAAATAATAGAGGCAAAGTCTTTGAACCTCTTTAAGATGTCTGTCTAGTGCAGCTTTGTCCTCTTCAGATCTGAGGAGTTCCTCTGTGTACTTGTCTTTCATCAGAGAAAGATTTTTCTGTATCCCTTGAATAATCTGTTTATCTAGTTCCCTCTCTTTGTTGAGTTTTTCTATGGTTAAAAACTGTAGGGATATAGGGAGAATACAGAGAGAGAGAAAAATATAATTACACATATTTATAAATGTTCGTCTTTACAATTCTTTTTTTTTAAACCTAGGGTTAGTTTCAAAGGAAGGTTTGTCAGGGTATTATTTGTTGTGAGAGCTCATGCATATTTTTTTAAATATCTTATAAGTTACTGACGCTCCTTCTATACAGAAGATTATTGCCTCCTACGCTTATCCGTGGTATGATTGTAGACTTGTATTTTTGATTGGTGTTTTAAATGAAGTAAAGTTACTGGTCTCCCTGGTTTGATCAGGCGACCCGTTCCACGCTCGGATGCCGCTCGGGAAGATAATTATATATTACTTATATGCATTTTTTTTTCTTGCATATGGAATAAGAAAAGTGTTAATAAATCGTCTTTCATTATCAACTGAGTCCATTAAATCATTTACAGTGGCACATTTTAATCCACAGATTTGCTTTAGGAAAACGAAGCAGAAATAAATTGATTCTATTAACCCTTACAGTCCCGGGCGCGTATATAGCGGAACTGAAGGCAGCATAGATAGAAGTAGGTCGGTACCGGAAGGGTTAAGATCTAAAATTGATCACAACAAACTTTTCAGTGACGGTTATATTTATTTATGGTTTGAAGAAAACGGAACTGGAGACATGGAATAATGCAATGGTCTGCGAGCAGCATGTTTTAAAACATTAAACTGTATATCTGTCCGGACACTTTGATTTTAATTAGATGCAGTGTCGGCAACCTTTTGATAATAGTGTGCCAAAGCAGGATGTCTAATTATGTCAGCGTGCCAAAGGCTTAAAAGTCATAATACTCTAGCACTCCGTTTCTTGTGGAAGTGACTTATTGGATGGTTTCGCGTGCCTTTAAAAATCCCTCTGCGTGCCAAGTTTGGCATGCGATTTGTAAGTTGCCGACCCCTGCGTAGGCTTTTTTCTAAACTATTAGAATCAATAATGAAGTAATGAAATGGGTTTATTAATTTCAACACATTAAAGATGTGATGTTGCATATTTGTTTGATGTTAATCATGTTTTTCGCTTCTTCTTTCGGATCTTATTCATTACAAGCCTCCTTCTATAAAGAAGTTTGTTGCGTCCAACACTATTCCGCGGACCGAGTCAAGTCTTAGTGAAATTCAGATTTGGTCTTTTCCGCGGCAGTTAGGTTAATACCGCGGCACAGCATTCAAAACTCAAAATTCCGTGCCATGGCATGAAATTCACGAGCTGCGATAAAACGTTGGCCCTAATAATAAACCAATGTAAACGAATTTTAAGACACACGTGGCTTACAGACCGCGCTGTGTCAGTCAACTCCAGGAACCCACCAAGAACAATGCAAGGAGACGCCACTATTTTATACTAAATTAATTCTTCATGATCCTGTGATTACTAATATTTTTTTTATATATTTTGAACCTAGACTTAAGAATTCGAGGGTTTAATCAGTTTAATCTCTACATGTTGCTGTTATTATATTGAGTTGAAAGTTTGGTTGTACATGCAGGGATTAAATAAGTACGGTAAGGTTTATTCCGAACCCTGGCATAAACGAATGCCCAGTAATGAGAGTTTGGCACAAGTGATAAAATGGATTGTGTGGCCAGAACCATGACCAGACATTTCCACAACTTTTGCCAGCTGCTCATCAAAGATGAGTAGATCTAAGACCTGCGTTCATGTCCATAGTTGAAATCTCGATTCTCCTCATTGATATAGAATATAGACAAATAAAAATGGCGCTTTTCGGTGTTTCGGAACGAGAGACTTTAAGAAAATGTATGAAAAGAAATAGGAAATATAAAATAACCAAACAAAATATTCCTACGCAAGCATCACACTGGAACAGGTAAACAGATTTGTTCGATGTTTACATTAAAACACACTGCACAGAAACTGTTTAAGTTCAATTCAGAAATGGAAATGGCGTTGGATTAAACAAATTTTCATTTGTTAATATATACAAAAAAAATATCACTGGGATTGGGAATGTATTTAGTAAACAATCCGAATTAGTCCAAAGGCTAATCTGTCCTCGGTGTGAAACAAATGGTTGTGACTGTGTGAGTGTGTGTGTGTGTGTGTGTGTGAGAGAGAGAGAGAGAGAGAGAGAGTGTGTGAGTGTTTCAGTGCAGACCTGCTCATGTAGACTTACATTTATTTAAAAAAAAACATAAAAAACAAGACGAGCCTAGGGCTCTTACGTCCAGGGCGTATCGCGAAAAGGGGTGGATCTAGTGAAAAGGGGTGGATCTAGTGAAAAGGGTTGGATCTAGTGAAAAGGGGTGGATCTAGTGAAAAGGGTTGGATCTAGTGAAAAGGGGTGGATCTAGTGAAAAGGGGTGGATCTAGTGAAATGGGGTGGATCTAGTAAAAAGGGGTGGATCTAGTGAAAAGGGGTGGATCTAGTGTAAAGAGGTGGATCTAGTGAAAAGGGGTGGATCTAGTGAAAAGGGGTGGATCTAGTGAAAAGGGGTGGATCTAGTGAAAAGGGGTGGATCTAGTGTAAAGAGGTGGATCTAGTGAAAAGGGGTGGATCTAGTGAAAAGGGTTGGATCTAGTAAAAAGGGGTGGATCTAGTGAAAAGGGTTGGATCTAGTGAAAAGGGTTGGATCTAGTGAAAAGGGGTGGATCTAGTGAAAAGGGGTGGATCTGGTGAAAAGGGGTGGATCTAGTGCAATGGGGTGGATTAAGTGAAAAGGGGTGGATCTAATGAAAAGGGGTGGATCTAGTGAAAAGGGTTGGATCTAGTGAAAAGTGGTGGATCTAGTGAAAAGTGGTGGATCTAGTGAAAAGGGTTGGATCTAGTGAAAAGTGCTGGATCTAGTGAAAAGAGTTGGATCTAGTGAAAAGGGTTGGATCTAGTGAAAAGTGGGGGATCTAGTGAAAAAGGTTGGATCTAGTGAAAAGGGTTGGATCTAGTGAAAAGGGGTGGATCTAGTGAAATGGGGTGGATCTAGTGAAAAGGGTGTGGGTCTAGTGAAAAGGGTTGGATCTAGTGAAAAGTGGTGGATCTAGTGAAAAGGGTTGGATCTAGGGAAAAGGGGTGGATCTAGTGAAAAGGGTTGGATCTAGTGAAAAGGGGTGGATCTAGTGAAAAGGGGTGGATCTAGTGAAAAGGTGTAAATCTAGTGAAAAGTGGTGGATCTAGTGAAAAGGGGTGGATCTAGTGAAAAGGGGTGGATCTAGTGAAAAGGGGTGGATCTAGTGAAAAGGGGTGGATCTAGTGAAAAGGGGCACACCAAAATCCTGACCAAGACTATCCACAACCGAAAATGTAAAAAAAAAATCTTTGAGCTCATACACTACGGCATCTTCACCTTCCTTTCACCGACGGCACACTTCAAGCCCCTACACCATCTGCCGTGTTCATTTGTGGGCCTGACTTAGAGATTGTGCCAGTTCTCCTAAGAGCGTCATTTATTACGTCATTTGCTAAAGGCGTACTTACCATTTTGTCCTGTTCTTTGCTCATCTTGTCGATGCGCGTCTCGTAGCGGACCTTCATGGCCAACTGCTCAGCTTTCATCACACGCTGCTCTTGCTGTAGCCTGTAGGCCATTTCAGACTGGACAGGCAAAAAAAAACAGAAACTTAACCATGCTCAGTCTTATTTAACTTCCATCATTGTGTTGTATTATGTAGAGTATTATTCATAAACCCTTATTATGCAACATTTTAGGGCTGATCGCGAATTATTATTATACAAAGTTGGATATTTATTTATATGGATAGGCCTACATTGAAAATTAGATTGATATGTCTATAGAACGATCGATGATTCATAAATTTGATTGATAGATAAGATAGATAGACATATATATTAATTGATTGATAAACAAATAGAGAAAATATTGCTTGAACAATACTCTCTCTCTCTCTCTCTCTCTCTCTCTCTTACTCTCTCTGTAAATATATATATATATATATATATATACATATAAGTGTGTGTGTGTGTATAAAGTACGATGGGTGTGTCGATTCCGATCACCATCGATTAATTTAAAGCATAGGTTCTCAACGGGGGCGATATCGCCCCCCAGGGGGCGGTGGGAAGCTTTAGGAGGGCGCTGACATTCCCGGTGGGCGATTGGGGGGGCGGTGAAGGGCAAGTGGGCGGTACAAACGTACCAAATATATATTTTAACACCTCAGCTATTTGAATTGATTACTTTTTGGAGGATGAAATGTGATGTAAACGCTAGTGCAAGTGGTTATTATATTAATAAGAAATATGAATCGAGGTGACTTTTCGATGAAGTATGGGTCTCTATTTGGCAAGTATGGTGTGCGGCCGGATGGTCCTGTGGTTGGTTCACCGGACTGTCGCCCTAACATATTAATGATATTTTGATCTCAGTTTAACCGAGATGTCCTTATTATGTTTTACATTATATCGAACAATTATGCAGTAATGTTAAGCGGTAGAGATAAGTAGTAATTGTACAAACTGGTTAGTTATTGTAATGCTTGAAAATATACATATATATTCTTTAGTCATATAATATTTATATAATTTTCAAATACTTTTACAGTTTGATCATTTCAAAGTTATAAATTGTAAGCCACTTATGTTTTTAAAAAGAAAAAAAGAAAGAAATTTAGCTTAAAAAAACAAATCGGGCTAATTATCTCCCTTTAACAATAAAAGGTTTCCACATTTGATTCAATAGTGATGCCGAACAAGTTCTGTTTTGTAATTAGTAATATAACAAATATTACTGATTATTAGATCTAAGGTTTTTGCAACCAAAATTGAAACAAAAATAGACAAATTGCTAGCAACACATCAGCCAAACGATTCACATTAATATTGATTTATTGAAACTTTTTGTTAAGGCAATTTTTTATCTATTAATTCTTACAATAAGTTTCCTTTTCAGTTTTCTTTAAAGATAATTAATCCCACAAAAAGTATAGTTCGCCTAAAAAAAAATTGCGAAAACTATAGTCCAGATGGGCCGAAGGGGGGGGGGGAGTGGGCGCTAAAATAAAGTTGGGGGGTGGGGGCGGTGAGCGGAAAAAAATTTGTAAAAGGGGGCGGTGAGCCGAAAAAGGTTGAGAACCTATGATTTAAAGACAAGTGACCTTATTGTCTCATATTTTACGCTTCATGCATGTATCTCGCTTCATGCATGTCTTTTCTCTAGCTGAGTGATAAGCGTCCCGGTTTGCCATGCGGGCGATCTGGGCTTGATTCCTCACTGATATCCTTTTTTTTTAATTCCTTTTCTTCTTTTTTTTTTTAATGTCCATTAATATTTTTATTTTTTAAATTGTAAAGAATTTTTAGGACTTAAAGCTTTCTTAAAATGTTTTCAGTGAGTAAAGTCTAAATAATTATATTTTAGACTCAAGCGGGAGACGGGTGTTTAATACTCATCCACAGGAATAGTCCAAACTTTTCGTGAAATAAAAATTACATGTCTTTTTATACACCCCAAATGAGATTTACTCACTGATTGGTTGAAACCTAACATCTAAAATAAAGTATACCCCAAATGAGATTTACTCACTTATTGGTTGAAACCAAACATCTAAAATAAAGTATACCCCAAATGAGATTTACTCACTAATTGGTTGAAACCAAACATCTAAAATAAAGTATACCCCAAATGAGATTTACTCACTCATGGGTTGAAACCAAACATCTAAAATAAAGTATACCCCAAATGAGATTTACTCACTAATTGGTTGAAACCAAACATCTAAAATAAAGTATACCCCAAATGAGATTTACTCACTAATTGGTTGAAACCAAACATCTAAAATAAAGTATACCCCAAATGAGATTTACTCACTAATTGGTTGAAACCAAACATCTAAAATAAAGTATACCCCAAATGAGATTTACTCACTAATTGGTTGAAACCAAACATCTAAAATAAAGTATACCCCAAATGAGATTTACTCACTAATTGGTTGAAACCAAACATCTAAAATAAAGTGTACCCCAAATGAGATTTACTCACTAATTGGTTGAAACCAAACATCTAAAATAAAGTATACCCCAAATGAGATTTACTCACTAATTGGTTGAAACCAAACATCTAAAATAAAGTATACCCCAAATGAGATTTACTCACTAATTGGTTGAAACCAAACATCTAAAATAAAGTATACCCCAAATGAGATTTACTCACTAATTGGTTGAAACCAAACATCTAAAATAAAGTATACCCCAAATGAGATTTACTCACTAATTGGTTGAAACCAAACATCTAAAATAAAGTATACCCCAAATGAGATTTACTCACTAATTGGTTGAAACCAAACATCTAAAATAAAGTATACCCCAAATGAGATTTACTCACTAATTGGTTGAAACCAAACATCTAAAATAAAGTATACCCCAAATGAGATTTACTCACTAATTGGTTGAAACCAAACATCTAAAATAAAGTATACCCCAAATGAGATTTACTCACTAATTGGTTGAAACCAAACATCTAAAATAAAGTATACCCCAAATGAGATTTACTCACTAATTGGTTGAAACCAAACATCTAAAATAAAGTATACCCCAAATGAGATTTACTCACTAATTGGTTGAAACCAAACATCTAAAATAAAGTATACCCCAAATGAGATTTACTCACTAATTGGTTGAAACCAAACATCTAAAATAAAGTATACCCCAAATGAGATTTACTCACTAATTGGTTGAAACCAAACATCTAAAATAAAGTATACCTGTCTCCGGAGTCTATCCATCTCCGTAGTCATGTGGCTGCTAGTGTCTACCTCCATCTTCAGCAAACGAAGCTTTTCTGTCAGCTCCGCCTATGATAACAGAACGCAAAGAAAAAAAAACATCAACTGGTAGAAAACAAAATAATAATTGAGTTCTATTATAATTTGGCGAAAATAATGCTAGGCCGCGTCGCGACCTACTTAAATGCACGGCCGCGGTGCTGCATTTTAGGGAATTTCCTTTCCGGAGGCCATGGAGAAGAATATGATATCTCTTGCATTTTGTGTGCGTTATTTAATTTTAATGCTGAAAGGTATTTTATATTATATAAGCTAAATTGCCCGGGGGAAAATGAAACAGGCCTGTGTAAGCTACAGATGTAAATTGTATAAACTACAATGAACAGAAAGTTATACCTCTAAAAATAAAATAAAAATAATTTAATAAATACTTTTAGAAAAGTAATTAAAAAAAAAAAGTGTAAAAAAAAAATGGTAGAGACTAATTGGAGAATCGAACCTGAGTCGCCAGCATGGCAGTCCAATACGTTAACCACTTAGTTAGCGAAGACATTGTGAAATCGTAAAAGTATAAAATAAGACAATAACGTCGCGTGTCTTTAAATTAACTAATATGTTTGGTTGAAGACACACACACCGTCTACTTTATAAATATAGATATAAAAAAAGTTTTCATTGCTCCTGGTTTCTATAAGTGTCAAAACAGTCTTTTTCCACGTAGGAGTTAACCATGAACGCCACCATAAACCAGGGCTTGGGTAGTAAGTGAAGCCTATCATTAGCAAAAAAAAACAAAAAAAAAAAAAAAAAAAAAAAAAAAAAAAAAAAAACTCTTGTTACGGCACAATAACCTAATCCACAAGATATGTTGTTATAGTTATGGAAAAAATACAGTTGCCGATGATACAATAAAGGGGAGGAAAAGGCGCATGAACCAAGATAATTTTTCAAATGGTGCAATAGATAACAATCTTTTCCGCATACTATCCACAACTATATTTACAAAAGCGCGTATGCACCAAGGTGTGTTACGCCATAGATTTTCATTTTCAATGGGGGGGGGGGGGATAATAGTGAGTAATTCTGCACCCTTCATAACGACCCATTATGTGGGGGGTGGGGGGCTCCACGCCCTTCGCAAATACTAACAAGATGGGTGCGACCAGGTTGGACATTTTCTGATGCAGGGAAACAAAGACAGCTTTAGGTCCTTAGAATGTATTTTTAAACATGTGTCTTACGGAAACTAAAACTACTTATTTGACAGAGTTAACAGTTATATCAGACTTTAACCCTTTTAGACTATAAAGTCCAATAAAACAAGGTCTAAAAGCTCGCATTTAACTCTTCGGTAATTTTTTTTTTTACATTCGCAGGCAGCTATTGTTTACCAACGAAGACCTTGAACTAAAAACTAAAAAAAAACTAAAGAGAAAATTAGATGTAAACAGATGAGAAGAGAAACAAGATGGCAGATGTACTTAGGCGTTACGCAATGTGTTCCTTTTACCTGAAGTTTAGACATTTGCTCCTTGTTTACTCTCTCGGAAGACTCGTGTTTCAATCGCAGGGTGCTGAGCTCGCACACGAGGGCCTCTTTCTCGTTGAAGTAACCCTGGGCTTCATCTTTGAGAGTCTCGATCGTCTCGTCTTTGCCCATGGTGTTGTAAGCCTCGTACATGCGGACCTTCTCCTCGAGGATGTTGGCTTCTCTCTGGAGGATAAAACCCACCGAATGAAATAATACTTGAGATATCAACTGGTGATGTTATGATTTAAGTGTTGAACTTAGAAACTATTTCTTAATTGTTTTGGCAGAAGAATGCATCTTCTTATTTTAAATGTCACAGTCGCTCCATTATTTTACAGTAGATTATTGCACCCTTTGATTATCCGTGGTTTGAGTCTAGTCTTGCATTTTGATAAGTGTTGAAATGATGTTAAGTTGTTTGTAATTTAACTAATTATTTCCGGCAACCCATTCCTTGCACATGTTTATGTAATGTAGCTCAACATTAGTTAATCGATTCTGTCGTCTAGGGGCGGGTGTAATTAGTAGTTTCTAGTTATAAGCGATGATGGCAGTGGAACTATAGCGTGCCAAGAAATTCAAATAACTTTATTTTTCATTCTCAAAAGTTATGATTAGGAGGATTCAGAGAACAAGTCCGATAGTTGTAATGAACCGCCTTGGCTGTCAGTTGCGCTAGTTTACCGCACCGTTTGTCATGGAAGGTAGCCTCCTGGGGACAAATGGCTTACAAAGAAAGTGTAGGCCTATACATTTCTGAAATCTTCATTATTGACGACTACAAAAATTGCAGATTGTGACCAGGCAACTGACAACAATGATAGTAGAAACTCAACTATCGTTGTCTCTCTCTCTCTCTTTGTCTATCTCGCCTAGAAGGACGATATCATTGCACTATTTAATTGGTTTACCAAAGATAAACTACACTCATTGATTTTACAATTTTCCCCATTCAAAACTGATAAAACAGTCAACACAACCAATTGGGTTTTCCCAATAAAACTCGTACATCAGTCAACAGTCTTACCTGAAGATTGTTACGTTCCCTGTCCCAATTGAGCATTGCTTCGTCTAAAGCTTGTCTGGATTTTTCAAGAGTGCCTTCCAGTTGCTTCTTATCAACCACCACGTGATTGTACTCCACATGGAGACTGTTCAAAGCTTCTTTCAATCGGAAGCTCTCTTTCTCCACATCTGTCTGGCAGCCAGCGCTCGTGTCCCGAAGCAGCACGGACGAACTCGAAATTTGTCCCCGCAAGACCGAAATGGCCGCGTCCCTCTCGCTGAGCAGACTTGAAGTCCTGAGCAGCTTCTCCCCGACGCTCTTCATCTCCCTCTTGTGCTCGTCAATGGTCGAGTTCAGCTTGAACAGAATGTCGTCCTTCTCCCTGAGACGCTCGTCTCGTATCCGAATCGTCTCGTTCAGCCCTCGAATCGTACTGTCTCGTTGGGTTATCTGATTCAGCAGCGTCTGATGGTCCGAATCGCGTTTCTTGTTGTCCGATTCCTGGTCTTTCGCCAGATCCGTCTGCTTGTTCAGCGCCAGCTCCATTTCTCTCAGCCTGACCTCGAATTCAGATATCTGTTTCACTTTGGCGCAGAGTTCTAATTTAAGGTTTTCTATTGTCTGGTGTAGAAGTGATATTGTACTGTTTTTCTCATCTAACTGTTTTTCTAATTCTTGCTTTTCTTTGTCCGTTGCATTACTTTTTGATCTCCAAATGTCGTTAATCTATTGAATATAAAACAAATAGATATACACACGAAAAAAGATACTTACGTTATAAACTATATTTGCAAGTTCTCTTATCTCTTCCCTTTAGCATTAGCGAAATCCCTCCATTCTCAAACCCAACTGATGATTTACATACCCATATATCCCATAATTTACATCATGGACTACCACAGAATATGTATTATACAGAATCGGTCTTTGTTTTAATACAAGTTAAAATGAATACAAAAAAAAAACTGCTCGTTGCTTCAATGTTAAGCAAAGGTCTATGAACATTTTCATGAAAAAATAAGTTGGCATTTTCACGATGCTCTATATTCTACGGTGGCCTTGCATACATTTGTTTTTCAAAGAGAAGTCATGGACTTAAGGCTGGGTCTATTTCAAGTACTTAAGAAATATAATTTGGAAGTCCTTGCCAAGCCATACAAGATACCTAAGCGGCTAAAATTTTGGTCAGTTGTTTTTTAAAACTCTAAATACCACAGCTTCAATACGGCCTTAACTCTTTTCAAACCTCTTTTTTTTTTTTTTTTTTTTTTTTTTTAGGGGGGGGGGGCGGGGGGGGGGTACATTTCTATTGCTGATTACAGGGACAAATTAGTGCTGTTCAAGGATTAATAATAAAATGTGGACTGCAAAGTATTTCGCGTTTTATAATAACTGTTTTCAATCACTGTGTAATAAGTCTTTGAAAAAACGTTCTATGATATTTCTACGGTTAAAAAAACGTGTTTATTCTTGCAATATCTTTATGTTGGCTAATAACCATGTTATTGTGATAACATTCGTAATTTTGTCGGTTTTATTACTCAGACTTTAACTTTGACTTGAGCTGCGTAAAGTATTAAATACACAGGAATGGGTGAGCAACTCTTGAATTACATTGAGTGGTTTAGTTAGGTTAATGGTTTAGTTCAAGGCGAGGGAGGGCCTGCAAGACGCTACAAGTCAACACACTTTTGTAACAAGAATTAGTTAACAAAATAATATTTTCAAAGTTAAAAGCAAGGTTTACATCAATAAGACATGTGCAGAAAAGCTCGCCACTTCCGTTCAGCTGCATACGAAGGGATTATGAAGTTTGTACAATGTCTAGGTGAAATTTCATTCCCCAAACCCATTTTTTCTCGCTTCCGATGCCTTTTAAAACCTGGGTAGGTTCTGAGTTACAATTTATTATCTAGAAACATAGAGTGCCTTTTTTTAAGACATGATTTGGCCCTTAAGTTTGAGAAAACGTAAAACCAATGCTTTGTTGTCAGACCACCGAGTCTTTTGTATAACAACATAATGTATCACAAAGCAAAGCATTGCAGTACTAAAGCCTAATTCCATTTTTTATATAATTGTTACTGTAAACTCCCCAGGCTAGGGAAAACGATTTTCAATTAACTTGTAGTCTCTACTCATTACCTGTTCTCGTAATCTGTTGATGCTTCTGAGGTTGGGTGGGGTGGTGCGTTCATGCAGGGGTGAGAAGACGGGGGGGGGGGGGGGGCGTGTCATGCATGTTGGCATGTCCTGGTTGTCTATGTCTTTCCGTGATTCTCGGCACGTGGCTCCTGCTTCCTGCGAAACATGCCTTCTTTTTTTCCCCTTCTGTTTTTTTTATATACATCCCCATAGGGCTCACAAGAGGCCTTTTTTTAAAAAAATTTTCTTTGTTTTTTTTAAGTCAGCGATCGGCCGTGTTGGTGTACTCTCTGTCGAATGCACGAGTTTGCGCAGCGTGCTTTCTGTTAGAGGCTGAAGCAAATTAGCCGTAAGTGAGCATGCTTGATTAACAGACGTCACTTGAAGTCTCTAGTGTCAGCATAACTAGCCACCACATGCAAAACCATGCAGTGCACACTTCTGTGTCATTCATGTGAAAAAATATAAATATTAAAGTAAACAATGCCATTACATTGTTTATTACACAAGTTACATTATAACAAGCAGCTTGAAATAATATTTAAAATATGAAACATGTTTAAGGGTTTTATAAGTTTTATAAGTTATAAAATATAAATATAAATAAATATAAATATAAATAAATATAAATATCCTTTCAGGCGATTTACAATCAATTAGGAAAGCATCAACGGACGCGGAGTGCAAAGGGGATCGTGTGGCCATTACATTGCCTAGCCAACTTTTACTTAAAGAAACCGATCTCAGGCATTCTTTAAGTGATGGGTCTACCTGGAGACAGCTAGTAGAACGGAGATAGGGTCATTTTCTTGAAGCTTCCCTTCCCAGGTATCCAGCCCATGGAAAAAATTGGGTACATTGTTTTAATTGTCCGAAATTTCTTTTTTTTTTTTTTTTTTTTTTTTTTTTTTTTTTTTTTTTTTTTTTTTTTTTTTTTGTTTATTTGTCTTGGCTGGAAAGATTGCTTAAATACGGGACTTTCCGGTTCAAAACCAACACCAGCCAACCCTTAAAGGGGGGATGTGAGCAAGGAGTTAAACCTCTAGAGCATTTTTTTTTATATTATAATGGGTTTGAGCCCGATATTTGAGTATTGACAATGCAAGATTTTCCCTAGAAGGAACGAGAACAAACCAACAAGAACAACAAGAACAGAAGTGACATCAACAACAAAGAACAAAGAAACAGCAAGCTGGGACGATAATAAAATGTACTTGTATGAAATAACAGCTATATATATATATATATATATATATATATATATATTATACGTTTTGTTATAGATAGACCTATATATTAAGTGTGTATGTGTATGTGAATATTTATATGTGTGATTCGGCAAATCTAAAACAACGACCCTGAAAATGTGGTTTCAATGTTGTAATGGCATTTTACAGATAGGTCATGCACATCTATTTTGATGTTTTATTGTGTGTTCGTTTTGTATGTAGGCCTAATATGTATCATTCTTTAAAAATAAATACAAGTTGGGACATATCTAGAGTTCTACAAGACTACCTAGTTCCACTGCCACCCCTTCACCCAGGCACCGTAAAACAGTCAAATAAACGCTTCTGTGTTTTAGCTTGGCATTGTGCTGGCCACACAATCATATTATGTCAAGATGAATAAAAAAAAAAGAAAAAAAATTCCGGCATGAAAAATAAAACTACTCATTATTTCTTTTGGTAAAAACTTTTTTTTTAAAAGTCGTCATATCAACATTCGTGTAAAATATTTACAGAAATTAAAAGCACACACACAAGACTCATTAAAAAAAGAATATAAATAGACAGATCGCTTATGAAACCATTTAGCATTGGATCTCTTTCAAATGTTCCAAGAAGGAATACTACTGATTGTATTGTCATATTACTGGTGATATGCCTGAATATTTTATGACTAGACTAATAGGAATCACTTCATTACCAGATGGTCAAGACAATTTTTGATAATCAGTATTAACTTATTCTTTCTTTTCTCGAATAAAATTCCCTTTCCCTTTGCTGAAAACAAATTTAGATCTAGCGATTTTAAAAAAAAATAAGCTGCAGTGTAGTTATAATGGTATCACACTGACCTAAAAAAAATTCAGAGCACTCCATATTTGTTCTGACCAATGATGTTTTAACTTTAACGCCCCCCTCCTTTTCTTTCAAGTGGAAGCATACAATCTACATTAAATTTTGGGGCCATAAACGATCTACGTACTCTACATCATAAAATATAAGCATCCATTCACAGCAAGGCGCGTGATTAATAATGACAACAACCCATTAGATGGTAGCCCTATATATATATATTTAAATGTAGGTAATGCATAAGTATAATATTAGCAATAAGAAAACTTGAGTTCCATATGCATGATTAGCTCAAGTAAGTGAATAAGGTGCAAAATATAGGATCATAAATTGATGGGGGAGTTGAAGTGGTTACACTAATCAGTTAAGGGATAGACATTTAACTAATACATTAGTTCCTAGACGTAATCGAAGCCTTGATGAATCCAAGCTCATTGCGCGCAATACGCAGAAGAAGGCGCAGCACCCTAGGGCGCCGAATTCTTACGTCGTGCTTTCGAGTAATTTGGGAGGCGAGGGGGGGGGGAGGAGGATATTTCATAAGTTGGATGCAGTTTTGTTTTTTTAATCTTAGTAAAAAGACAAAAGCCAATATATTTTTAGTGTCATGTTTAAAGAATCTTAAATTAGCCGCCTGGGTCTCAATAATAGAAAATAAAAAAATGATTTATAAGTATATTCTATTCGTTTCTCCGTCATTTTGACGGGAAAACCACTAGTTTATAAATATATTCTATATAAAATCTTTTAAGCTTACAGACGTTCCTTCTAGATAGAAGATTATTTTACGTCCACTAGGCCCAAAACTCCTGCAGGGCGACAGAGATCCGTCGGTGGCAGGGATAGAACCCGCGACCTGTCAGTTGGTTTTTGGTTGACAGTCCGGTGAACTAACCGCTGGACCAGCCGGCTTCACATGGGCGCTGTTGCGTGTTTTGTTGGGGACCTGGTTAATAGGGGGATGCATAGTGTCCAACATGTTCGGAAACAGTTGACAATACGCAATGTCAACGTGAAATGGGGGTGGGGGTTGGTAGGAAGGGAGCTATAAGTCAATAAATAAGTGTCCCTTTTAGGCCAATTTGATCAATATGGTCAAGACAAAGCAGCGTTCAAACGTTTCTGTGGCCTCCATATACAAGGGAGTGTGTGTGGCCAGCACAATGTCTAGCCCCCTAACTTATCCCGACCTACTGTCAGAGTTGGGTAGATTGCGGTAAAGCTATGAGCACTCAAATTTATGTTGTTTTTTTTCCCTTTTAGTAATTGAGTCAATAAATCCTCAAATCTTATTTTCACTATTGTAATGATTTTTGAATATTATTAGACTAGTGAAAAATGATTTGCGGTAGTTTTATTTGTGCTACAGGGCGCGGCGAACCACTAGCCCCACCCCCCTCTCCCCAAAAAAACCTGCTCTTCCAGCCCGCCCCTCCTCTTCCTGCTCCACCTAAACTATCGGCACCCTCCTCACCCACACCCTTTAATCAGTACAAACACACACACACCTACACCCAACACACATCAGAAATATGTTTTAAACAGACTCCCCCCCCCCTCCCCCCGAAAAAAAAAAAAAATGTAAGATGGATGCGCTTTGAACTCAACACCTACATAATAAAAAACTTGGGTGAAATCGAGGCGGGTGGTGACGTAGAAGAGGTTAAGGGTGAAAGGTGAACTTGTGGAATGTCATTGAAGGGCCGACAACTCCTGGAGGTATCCAGACTGAAATTATACACAATTAACACACAAACAAAAATAGCATTAAAACAATTATACACAATTAACACACAAACAAAAATAGCATTAAAACAATTATACACAATTAACACACAAACAAAAATAGCATTAAACAATTATTGACACTTTTTTTTCTTTTAACAAATTATTTATTTATTTGTTGCTGATTAAAAATGTATTTTGGATTTACTTAAAACTAGCAATGTTTATTTTTAGACGCTTATGCTTTCTTCTAATGACATGGAATTGTGTGGCCAGCTTAAATGCCCTATTAGTATATTTAAAAAGAAAAGTATCTCCCCTCCCACCGAGTCTGGATTGAATGAGCTGATTGGAGAGTTCCTTCCCTTCGTTTTAAAACACAGACATATGTGATGCGCATGCGTGCATATATAATGTATTCGTTTGATAAATTTCAACATATCTAAATGTATATTGTTGCCTTGTATGTATACTATTACCAAAGAGTCACATGACCACATTAAACAAATACAACAATACTAATAATTTTAAAGAAAATGTTAAAACGTGAATGAAGGAACCTTTAGAAATTGTTCATTCATCAACAGGTCCTTGCTTATAAGAAAACTAAAAACAAAAAAGCCACTGATTATTTGTTGCTGAATATATCCACAACAGAACCCAGCCCTAAAGGAGATAATTTTATCACCAAGATTGATAATTTAAACTATTCCAATAATGTGAACAAATTGTTTTCTTTTTTTAGAATATTTTAAAAATCCTAATTGAAAATAAAGTTATTTTTGTATCATTGCTAAAATTAACCATCGCTAGTTTTTCATTGCTTGATTTTTTTTTTTAAGGTTTTAATCTGATGAATATCATAATTATTTTCGTACAGGTAGAGAACTGGGTAGACTCTGCTAGAATCATTGGCCGGGTTGTCTGTCCTCCCCCCTCTATTTTTTTTTATAAGATCTTTTTTTATATTATGCTGTGTCAGTAATTTTATATATAGATATAATATATATATATATATATATGTGTATTAGAGAGAGAAGGAATATAAGTGTAATATTAAGTTAAAAGAAGTGTTGAAAATTGTGTGGTTTGACGTCACACGCTTGGAAACATCGACATGAAACAAGGCGGGGGGAAAAAATTCCCCCTCCCACAGTGACGTCACATACTGTAAATTTTTTTCTGCTTCATTTTTAGATAGTAATATAGAAATCGTATAAATAAGGGGGAGATAATGTTTTAGAAGGAAGATGAAGGAAGCGTTATTCTAAAACGAAGCACTCGTTCAACCGAGTTATCTTTCTTACTGCCTGTGTTCAAAAGAGTTTATTTACAGGTGTAATACTGTGCTTTTGATTTTATGTAAATTTTACTTCATGGTTTAAAGGCTTAAGTAGCTTGTGTGATTAGCAAAAGTGTGCAATTATAATAATAGTTGTACTCTGAAATTTTATCAGATATAATGAACAAAATGTTATTGAGAATAAGAAAGGCTGCAACAAAAAAAGAAATAATAGAATATATATTTATAATAATGTATGTTTTACTGAACTTAAAGCTTAGTCTGTTTCGATTTTAAAATGCATTTTTACCAAATTAAAAATAAACAGCAGCATGTAGTTTATATAGTTTATATGGTTTGCATAAACAAAAAAAACAACAAAACAACAACATTAATCAACAACAATAAACTTACTGTTTTTGTTCTCATAACTTTGATGTAAGCTACAGTAGTAGAGAGGTAGTATATTATGCAACATGTATAACCACGAGTACACCACACACATATACACACGCATTCATTATACCTGGGTTAGTACAGTGGTGTTTGTATCGTTCTAAGAAATCACTTGATGCTCTAGATGGGTGTCTAATCCTAAAGACTCTGGGTGCATTTGTGTGGTTCTTATCTAAACAAGAAGTGTGTGGGTGGCAAGCACTAATCAAACCGTAACTATCTATGTTACATTTCTATAAGACAATATTATAGTCAATTAAGGAGAGCATTGAAAAATGATCTTGGCATTGGTGTAGAGTGTAGATTAACCTATTGTTTCTCTACTTGTCAGTCATGTAAAATGTAGGTTGTCACTTTAAAGGTATGGACTACATAATATCTTAGTTGTCATCAAGAACTAAACTAATACAGAAACAATTTATTCATACTTTAATTTATACTTAAGACAAGCCATAATATAAGAAAAATACAGCTATTTTTTATATATATATTTCAAAGTGTAAATCGCCGTTAAATGAATGTTTACACGAAGTGTGTATAAATGTATGAGAGCATACAACTATACATGTAAAATATTTTAAAATAATTTGATAATTATTTATTATGAGTAAAGCTATGTAAGATATAATTTTGTGTGCATGATGGCTTAATAACATTTTAAGTTAAAAGATTATAACCTCACTGTTTGATAAATTATTTTTACTGCCTTTATTGTACTTATCTACTATGAACTTTTCTACATATATTTTAGATTGTATTGTGGATTATTTTTATATTCTATAGTTGAACTCTCCACAAATGAAAGTATCTAGTGGAATTTGGACCCTTTTCCCCAGAAACTGAATCAATCTCTCGTTTTAAAATTTTGGAATATTGGTGTATGCTGGTTGACCAAACACTATTTTTATAAATCCCTAATACATGTTGTTGTTGTTGTTTTTATCCGCGTGTGAATTTGTGTGTGTACATGTGTGTCAGTTGTTGCTCAATTTTCATTTATATATTTTTTTAAATACAAATGATAAATATAGAGTTTAACGAAGCTGCTTTCACGCCTGTTTACTTGGGGGGGGGGGGGGAGGGGGGTGGCACGAGGTGAATTGTGTGTCTATTATAGTGCCAAATGCATTCCTCCCATCTCCCCACCACTCACATCAACCTATTCTTATACCGTTTTAATGTGTCCAAAACAAATCTGTGTATAGTCTCATGACCATCTGTCTGACCCGGTAGGAAATAAAAACATGGTCACAAGCCATGATACTATTCTAATACTATAGGAGAAAATAAGTTCATTATTTTATCACATTAAAAAAAATATAATTTAACCTTGTTCTTACAAAGCATTCAAAAAAGAACACAATTTATTCTACAGAGAGTCAAAGGTCTCTATCAATTATTCTATATGTATACAAATATATATTGTGATCTTGACGTCTCTTTCACTATGCAACTCACGTAATATTATAATATTACCACGACGTTGCTGGCTGCACTTATTATAAGCACTAACAGATAGCCGGGCATTGGTTGCCATGGAAACATCTTCAACTTTAGAGCCAGGAAAAGTCGTAAAAGTTCTCGTAAAAAAGAATAAATAAAAACTGAAGATTTCTTAACTCTTTCTCTCCTAGAGTAATTTGCAGGTGAAATTTAACTTAAAGAATAATTTTTTTCTTTTCTTTCAAAGATTAATTTGAATGCAGAGGCAATATAAAGTGAACTAAGGGTTAATTAGTCTAGAGCTCTTTCTTGTTAAATTGCCCTAAACATTTTATTACAAATTAGCCACAGGGTCCCAGAAGTAAGTGATCAACATAATTAGTTTGTCTTTGGCTCAAATGCATTATGCTTGTGTTCCCGCTAGAAGCCGCCAAAAAAATACTGCTACCTGACTTTGTTTAGCATGATATAAGGTTATAATACAGATCGTATACATCCGCTAGAAACCGCGCAAATAATGTTAATTGATTAAATTTTTTTTTTTTAGTAGGTCTTTATAATAACCTGCTTAATATAGCTAGAATCCACACAAAATTTTTTTGTTCTATATTTTTTGCCTTCTAACAGGCTTTTATAATAAACTACTTGATTCCGCTAGAATCCGCACAAAAATGTTAATATAATAACTATTTTGGCTTATATATAATGAGTCCATGTAATAACCTACTTGATGTAGAGATCCGTTAAAGAGTATTAGTGTTTGAATAAAAAGCCTATTGTTGTCGTTGTCTGTTTGATGTTTTGTTTTTGTTATGTGTAAAGTGAACAAGACACACAAAAAAATGGCGGCTTTTAGTTGTTCTATTGAAAACGTGGCGGGAATGTCTCTCGCGCGGTAAATTAGTGTGGACAAACCTCTTCCAGTTTGAACTCCAGCTCTTTGGCCCTGGCCTTGTACATCAACATCTGCTCCATCAGCTGTCTGTCCGTGGGCGGTGTCGCGGGGTCACCGGAGCTGTTGAAATGCGGCTGGTGATTGGCTGCCTGCAAGACAGCAGCAAAGGGGGGACCAATCGTAGTGCAGAGAGAAAGACTCAGCCAATGGGAATGAATAGGGAGATAGTATGGAGCCGGAAGACGGTAAAGAGAGAAGAGTAATAAAAAAAGATCAAAGTACATTTATGTTTCTTTATAAGGTTCCAAAATACAATATCTTTCTTTCTTCCATTTCTCTTTCTCCCTTCTTTCTCTCTCTTTGTTTTATCTTTATCTATTTCTCTATTTATTACTTTCCCAAAAAAGCTTTATTTTCATACCCTACTCACTTTCTCTCTATTTCTACAATTCCCCCCCCCCACACAAATTATATCTCATGTTCTCTCTATGTCTTTCTACCCATTCTATCACTTCTTTATTCGGGTCACTCTCGTCCATTCCTTCACTTCTTTTCTGTTTCTATTGTGCAGCTTTCTGCCGTCTTTATATATACTGTTTTTCTTATGTAGTTTTCTCTCTCTGTCTCTCTCTCTCTCTGTCTCTCTCTCTCTCTCTCTCCCTTTCGCTCCCTCTCACTCTCCTTTTTCTCGATTCTTCTGTCTCATGTGTGTCTTTCTGTCATACTGCTGTCATTTTGTCATACTGCTGTCATTTTGGCATACTGCTGTCATTTTGTCATACTGCTGTCATTTTGTCATACTGCTGTCATTTTGTCATACTGCTGTCATTTTGTCATACTGCTGTCATTTTGTCATACTGCTCTCATTTTGTCATACTGCTGTCATTTTGTCATACTGCTGTCATTTTGAACTCCATCAAATAAATAATTACTTACATGTGTTTCACTAGCTCGGGATTGTGTGGCCAGGACCGATGTCTCTATGGATGTGGGCATTTGGTTCTCGCCAATTGCGGTCTGCGTCTCTTCGTCCGAGTGTGGCTTGCCTACCTGATGAGCAGAACAGCAAGGATCAAATTATATAACCACAAAAATGGGCAAACGATATGATGAACTTATTCAACTATCTACCTGCTTGCCGTAAAGAAATTACATCTTATGATAATATAAGTTATATTTTTTGTTTGATAGCATTTTCGTTTTACGGTCGTGTTACGCTTGTAAAAAGTTCCTTTCTAGTGAAACCTAATGTATTTCAAAGGTCTCGCTGACAAGGGCACATTGATCATGCCAATGATAACATAAAGAGATGAGTTAGATAATTGAGCATTATCAGCATCTCCATTGGTAAAATTAGGTAAAAACGACATAGACTATAGAAGAAATAATTGCAAAAAAATGTGGAGATGGCTGGGCCAAACTCTTTCACTGGGCTAGAAAGTGACTTCCTTGAAATAAACCATGAGATGGACGTCAACTGGCAAAAACAGGAAGAGTGGAAAACCACTAGGAACACGAAAAAGAACCATGAAAGAACTTGTGAAGATCATTGGACAAAAATTTAGTATAAAATTAAGTTTAACTCGCCCTGGATGGAGATTAGTTTATACATTATGACTCTCATTTAGCCACACAAAAAATTAAGACAGAAAACATTTATTTGGAGTTTTAGTACATGGTATTAGATCGGCCCATAAGTGTGTATTTCCATAAGTTAAGATTTTTGGCTATTAATCAAGTTTATTGTCTTTGGTTTGTCTGTATGTGTGTGAGTTTATTCAGGAGTCAGTTTCTCTTCTTAAAACAATACATGTGAATGTCGACAATATTTTCGCGTATCTGTGTGTGTGCAATTGTGTTATACTTTTTATTACTTTGTTTTGCACGCCGTTACCGTGGAGAAAAAAAACAAACGATCATCAACAGCAACATACATAATATAGTAACACAGGCTACCCATCCTAACATCAACATATATTTATGTCTCGTAGGCTACCCATCCCCGGAGCCAGGCATCCCGATGCTCTCAGACTCTCAGATCGTAGGACTATTCAGAAGTATTTAGCGTCGAGTTTATTAGGTGAATAGTGTCGACGGTATCTGGGACCAGCGCCAGACTTTCATACAGAGATAGAGAGACAGAGAGAGAGATAGAGAGAGAGCGGGTGGAGGTGATTGGAGACGTATGCTATCGGTTAGTGGGAGCAGGGTGTAATATTCAGGAAAAAGGGGAGGGGTGGTTAAAACTTGCGTAGTACGTGTATGAGAGTTTAAAAAAAAAAGAAATAATAAAAATAATAACTGCACGTGTGAATGTCTGTGTGCGTGTTTGTGTCTGGTGAAGTAGAGAGTAGGAAAAAAACAACATTATTTGGCAATAACACAGTCCAATTGAAAAATGAGTTTTTCAAAGAACGGTCACATTTTTAACATAACATTACCGCAACATTCAAGAGTTACTCCCTTTTCAACAACATAAACAACAACATGGATGAGCGAATGCCAAAACAAAAGTTGAACAAAATCTCATCTCTATTGTTCAGAACTTCTAAGTTACATCATACGTATTGAGAGTATAGAGGTGTTCCATTATTACACATAGGCCTACATCAGTGATTCCAAAAAGTATGCTCCGCGACACCCTGGCGGAATGTGGGGGAATCGGCGTCTTATTCGGGGGCTGCCACTCTATTATGCTATTGAATTGGTGGTCGAGCGGCAGGCTTTTAAAGATGTATGAAATACGTTATTTTGGGGGGAAAGTACAGGTGGCTGAGCATCGTGCTGGCCACACAATACCATTGTAAGTGCCTCGGTCTGAAAGTAAGCCCTGTATTATTTTACTTTTGATTAATTATACAGTTTATAGAAATCGTATTTTTTTTTCATTAACACACATATTCGGCTTTAACAAACGGAGCATACCCTGGTCGCGATTAAAAGTCGACAAATCGAAGTTTTACCGTAATATTCTTTTGTGTGTGTGTGTGACTGTGTGTATGTGTGTGTGAAGTATCAACATTATTTTATTGTTTGCAAATATTGTAGGATTCTGTTGTTTTATTTGTTTCTTTTTGTTTTTTCCATCTTGACTTGTGGGTGGGCGAATTGCCGAAACGATGGTGGTTTTTTGTTTTTATTTAAGAAAAAGCAAAATTAATGAAACGAATTCCTCTTTGTGCAACATACGCCCCCACCCCACCCCACCCCCACCCCCCTCATTAGGCCTATACGTGATAGACAGAGTGGACGACTTCGTACGACTTCGTATCTTTATCATTAAATACTCCCTGGCTTGAAGAATGAATATTATATGATGGGCGGAAGGAAAGAAAGTGCGGAATTTACAACACAAAAAAAAAAAAGAACATATTTTAAGTCAGACAGAATAAACAAAATATAATGAAAGAAATAACGAACATCGAATGAAAGAGCAAATAAAAGAAAGAAAGACAGAACAAGGTAAAAAAAAAGAAAAAAGAAGATGTTTGAAAAAGGAATACAGGAAAAAAACAGCATAAAAGCTAGAGATAAAGTAAAGAAAAAAAAAAGAAAGAAAAAGTTTACCATGATATGTCATTATTATGTACATTATTATGTTGGTAAGTCTAACATAATCCTTCACGCATACAATCATTTCGCCAAAACATAATTAACACATACAATCAATTTGTCATAATATTACTAACGCATACAATCATTTAGCCCTACAATCATTTAGCCATACAGCCATTTAGCCATACAATCATTCACGGTTACTATGATACAGGACATACAATCATTCAGGCCATAAAACTATCCACCTACAAAATAATCTAGCCATTAAATCATTACCGCTTACAATCATTACAATCGTTAGCCATATAATCATTCACGCTTGCAATCGTTACAATCATTTAGCCATATAATCATTCACGCTGGCAATCGTTACAATCGTTAGCCCTATAATCATTCACGCTTGCAATCGTTACAATCATTTAGCCATATAATCATTCGGTCGTTGAGTCATTCGACCATAAAATCATTCAGCCATGACCATTTATACCTCTCTCTCTCTCTCTCTTTCTACCAGCATATCAGTAACATAACACCTACTATGGGTCTCCTTATTATTTTTGAGACTAGTGAGATCGACACTCAAATGTATGGGGTGTAAACCAAATCAGCTGTAACGTCCAAACGAAATTGCCGAGCTTGAGACAAAAGTATACTGTTATAGTGCAGGTTTGTGGACACGGTGGCCGTGCGGCAGCGCGTTCGACTGGCGTACCGACGGTCCCGGGTTCGAATCCTGGTGCATGAGACTATGATTTTTTTCCCGGGTCAGGGGGGTGTCCCTGTGTCTACCCAGCTCTGATGGAGTACCTGACCTTAGTTGGGGTAAAAGTAAGGGCGGCTGTGCACACAATCACCTAGTATGCCGTGACCCCACAGACCACTGGTGAACGCTGTTTCACCGGACCAATGGATCAATTCGGTCCGACGGGTACAAAAACAAATATAATAAATAGTGCAGGTTTAGGGCTTTCGCTCTTACTTCACCGTGAAATCCAACCTAGGTTTTAAACCCACTTTCCAAGCGTTTTTGTGACGCTGCAACTTTGTTTTCGTGGTTCCGTTACCGTGTTTACAAACTGACCATTTTATTTACTTGAAAAAAAAACAACATTTTTGCAGTGCTTGGATACAGCGGCTGTTCATGTATGAGAACGGTAAAGTATGATACAGCTATAACTAGTATAACCACCGAAAGTTAGCGCCACTCATCTTTGGTTTCCACTAATCTCGTTTTATTATATTTTTGTGTGTGCTCTCTTTGAAACCTAAACCACCTTACATTTTTTAAGGTACACGGTAGCTTAGTATGTTCTTATAGACAATCTGATGCATTGCTCAAATAAACATAAGGACAATAACAATTTTCCTTATACCTTATGCGAGAACAAATGCATTTGCGTACTCTTTCTTCCCGAGTGGCATTCGGGCATGGAATGGGTTGCCCGAACAAACCAGGAAAACCAGTAACTTAACATCATTATTAAAACGCTAATAGGACTAGACTCGGACCACGGATGTGCGTAGGACGCAATAATCATATTTATAGAACGTCTGTAATGTATATGATTCTTTTTCTTCTTCTTCTATTAGCCAGTCTGCAGAGCTGTTTGCTCTCTTGCAGTCAATGCCAGACAAACATATTTACATGTCTTTTTCAGTTGTTCAATGCTGCTATATAAAGTGTTGGTAAAGGTAGGTTGAGGGGGGAGCAAGGTGCGTCTGAGGTCGGTTAGCCCAGGGCACTCAAGTAGGAAGTGGTCTACAGTTTCTTGTGGGCAGGGGCAAAGTCTGTAGTAATGTATGTGATAAAGATAGGAAGTTAGCTCTAATTTCGTTCTTTTCAGGGCGGTAGAGGTCAATGGAATCAGGAGTTGAACGCTGATTGTCACAATGGCATTACGGGGTGACTCACGACTTTGGTCATCGATGGGGATAAGGGAAAACTACAGACATTTTCCGTGGTACGAATTTACAATGCTCCGCGCGGCAGCGCGTTCAGCTGGCGTACCAAAGGTCCTGGGTTCGAATGCTGGTAAAGGCTAGGATTTTTGTCTTCCCTGGACTCGAGGGTGTACCTGAGTCTGCCCAGATCTGATAGGGTACCTGATCTTAGTTGGGGTAAAGTGAAGGCGGCTAGGCATCGTCCTGGCCACACATCCCCTAGTATGCCGTGGCGACAGAAACAGGTGAACGCTGCTTCACAGGTCCTATGATCAATTTGGTCTGAAGGGTAGTTTACTTACATACTTTTACGGTGCATATTATGATTACATACTTGCAATGGTGCATCTAAGGAATGATCAGCGAAATAATGGCACGACATTAAATGGCCACAAACAATGTCAAAATAGAAATAAAGAAATTTTCTTTTTTTTTTTTTAAACGTGCAAAAACTTTTCAGATATAAAAGAAAAAATGGAAGTAGGCTATTTAACAAATGTATTCTTTTCAATTTGTAAGTTTTCTTTATTTGAAATACATTTATTTTATTTCCAGATTTATTATTGTTTTCATATTGAGTTACTTTTAATATAAGGGAGACAATTCGTGTGTACGTCTACGGCCTCTAAGTAACACAATCCAGCTCTGCCTAAGATGACTCTAAAACACCGCTCCACCCTACTCTAAAACACCGCTCCACCCTACTCTAAAACACCGCTCCACCCTACTCTAAAACACCGCTCCACCCTACTCTAAAACACCGCTCCACCCTACTCTAAAGCGCCGGAAAAAGAAGTTCAGAAAATTTTGGTTAGCCATCGTAAACATATTCGCGGGTTGTCAAATATTTCTTTTTAATTTTTGTAGGGTTGTTTGTTGTTTTTTTTTTGTTTTTTTTTTGGATTGGGAGGATTATTTAAGAAATGTATCCCCCCCCCCCTTTCCCCACACCGACTAATTTAAGGGGTGCTGAGTATGGGGGGGGGGGTGTTACTGCATGTAATTTTCGCTTTAAAAAAAGGAAAAATTTTTTTTTTTTAGCATTATTGCTTTTTACTCTGTAAATAATTATAGGTTGTACCTGGCTCACCTACTCAAAACCTAATTACTACGTCATGTCTCATATTACAACCTATATAAGAGAGGCAGAATAAGTTAAACAAGGGCAAAAACTTCTAAATAAAAAAAAATTTACAAAAATACTCTCTATGCACCTAGCCTAGTAATTCTCTCCCTTGTTTTGCTAAGTTGCACATCTCCTATTGCAGTGATCCGCAACCCCTGTGATAATAGTATGCCAATGTATGATTTCTAATTCATTCAGCGTGCCAACAGCAGTGCCCTCACAAAGGGGTGGGGGGGGGGGGGTCAGAGGGGTAATATGCCCGCGGGCGATTCTTGTAGGGGGCGGCAAATATAGTTTAAACATAGCACTAAACAAAGCAGTTACAGTATGCAAGGGGGGGGCGTCGCTGAAACTTTTGCCGTGGGGCACTACCAGGCCCCACGAGAGGGGGGTACAGCCGGTACGCCGTACCGGGGCCCATAAGAGTTTAGGGGGCCCATGAATATTAAAATTTAAAATTAAATTGGCAATTATGCAATCTAAGAGGAGATGCCCCAAAACCTCCTACAATCTCACGTGGCGTTGGGGGCCCTTCATTTTGGTATTTTTTTTATTGTGTACTTGAACATTTTGTTAAATTTGCAAAGAAGCCTTTAGTTGTAATATAGGGCCTATTAATTTTCGATAGCATTCAGCCGGATCTCTTTTTTATTTTGTTTTCTCCAGAGACACTTACAAATATAGACCTATGAGCCCTACAGGCTTACAGTTCTCCCTGTTAGCTTAGTGAGTTGAACTTGCTTTTACAAGGACGTGGCCAAACAGCACTTGACTGTCCGACCACCGGAATGGATTTGCATTGAAACTGGACAAATCTTGCACGTTAATTCAATTTCAAAACACTTAACTACTTGTAATTTCCTAATTTATGCCATATATTAAATAGATAGAGAGGAGTTTTATAAACAAAGACAAGACTTTAAAATTTATGGACTCTTGTTTTCACACCACTTAAAGTCTGACTGGATTTATCTATATACAACCATCTTGGATGTGGATCTTTTTTTTAAGTGGAGGGATATTGAACATTTAAAATGCAGCATGTTGAATTTTAAACACAAAAATGCTAGATTTTTATAAAGAATTAATAATTAAAAAGTAATATTAGTTTTAATTTTAAAAGAAGGGAGATAATTAACCCGTTTTTTTTATTTGTTTTTTTTTTTGCTCTAATATGTCCAATATGTTTCATGTCTTTCTTTAATAAAAACATTAATGGCTCTTACAATTATAATTTTAAATTTATCAAATTGTGTAAGTTAGTTGAAAAGTATATAAATATTATATGACTAAAGAATTCATAATAATATGTGTACATTTTAAAACATTACATTAACTACCAAGTTTGTATGATTACAATGTCTCTACACCGCTCGACGATAGTGGAATTATATTGGATGTTGCGCAATAATAATTTAAGAGAATATCTCAGTAAAACTGAGATCGAAATACAATTAATGTATAGCAGGTTCCAGATCCATATATCAAATCACGATAACTAAATGATAATTTTAGGCGATAATTAACTATCAATATGTGAAAGTTTAGTAATAAAATTCTGTATTTGGTGTAAATGCAAATAAATTAAAAAGGATGATAACCAGGAACTCGTTTTTTTTATAGTTAAATAATATTAAACGCTCTAAAGATTTTCTCTATACACCTCGTTTTAGGCCTCTATCTTGCTACGGCGCTAAATATATGATATTATTTAAAAAAAGAAATATCATAGAGCAGGTTGACTTTCGGGCTGTTGGCACGCTGAATGATTTAAAAATCCTAGTTTGGCACACTATTAGCAAAAGGCTGCATATCGGTACTAGTATGGCAGTTAAACTAGTTAGTCGATCCTTTTACACTTTAATGATACCCTGTGCGGTAGTCAAGAGGGGAGATTGAAGGTATCATCATTTTAGACAAATGTATTGAAAATTTAAAACACATTTATTTTTTTGGTAATTTAACAAAATGAAATGTATTTTGGGAAGAGTTTGTAAAAAACAAACTATGTGTCAACTGTATTGCCACACAGATCTAACCTTACATTAGACTACACAGCATACATTACTGGCGAATATTTATAACTGACAAGAATAACACCAATAGTTAAATTACTAAACCTAGAAACACTAGTCACTAGAGGACATAAATGATCACTGAACAGTGAGAGTCACTTTTCCCATTTTACACATCTTTGTAATATTATTTGCAAGATTAATAGGCCTTCTGAAGCGCAGGAACAATTACAATAATTTAAACTAAGAACTGTGTACTTCATTAAAGTATTTTCGTAACAGACCTGTAAGGCTTTGATTGAAATGATTACACTCTAATGACAGTTAGTCTTATGACAGTTTCACAAAATGGTCCACAGACCTTGTAAAAAGATTCCTGATTTTTCAAACGTAGGCCTATGTAATACAAATAAATCATCTAGAAATGACTAGTGTTAAAAAAAGTGTGGGGGGGGGGGGGGGAGGAGGGGGGGGGGGGAAAGAGGGGCCCAGAAAAGATCTCGTACCGGCATCTTTTTCTTCTCTCGAGGGCCCTGGGCACTACATAAGCTTGTGTGGGCTCTGGCCAACAGCCTAAAATCATCCCTCTCAGGCATTTTGTTTCATGTATAAGAGACTTGAAATTGCATTAGTATGGGTCTTCCACGTGCCATTAAAATCGCTCTTCGTGCCAAGCCGGGCACGCGGGCCGTATGTTGCCGATCCCTGTTCTTTTGTATTTATTGATGGGTATTTTTTATATCAAGAAAAACTGTACGGTAGTTGGTCCATCGATAGAGAAGAATATATATTGCCGGTTTTCCGGGTTTGAAAACTAGTTTTCTTTCCTATAATATTTTTTAATCGTTAAGTTGATGGACATTAAGCTGGTGCCAGTGGCGTAATTAGGGAAAATGTCGCTTGGTACGCGTGGGGCCGGAGTCGAATTCGGCGCCTATTTAATATGTTAGTTTTTCATTTATTAGTAATCTAACTTACTTAAGAAAGTTTCAGTTGATGTTAGGTAGACCTAAACGGTAACATTAATCAAAACCTTTGTTTTAAATAATACGTCATCAGGTCATGCATTGCAACTAAATGGTTCTAAGGTTTTGGTCAAAAGGAAATGGCGGTCGAGCATTCCGGGTGTAGAAAAAAAACACACACAAATTCTTGCTCTTTCTATCCTATTTAAGATAAGGTTACTTTCTGGAAATTTGACTTGATTACATACATTTAGTATTTCAGCATGCTTAAGACAATATTAAAGAAATATTAAACTTGAGGCACAATAGACATTCACGCACATATCCTTTTACATGAAGAATATTCATGTAATTATAACATAATAAACAACACAGGATATCTTACATGGTGTAGACTAGTAAACCCTTTTTATTCTCGTTGTGGAAAAAGTCCCTGATATTCTAGTACATAAATAGATTGGCATAAATGCAGGAGTTATTTTTTTTTTGCTTTAAATTATGCAATCTAAATCGTGAAAATATTACTAATGGCATTCTCATTGAACATTTTGACATTTTGTGACGACACTTTTGAGAATTAGTATTGCTTAAAGAAATGTATTTATAGTATAAAGCATACTTTATAATTTTTTAACAAATATCTTTAAACAGTAAAGCAGAATGTATCTTTAAAATAGTATTATAATACAGAGAATTCCTGTTTAGTTTCATAGATAGCAGCCCACCCAGTAATAAGCGTTGTCTACGGGTGCTAGTCAAGTACTTTTTTTTATTTTTTATCCTTCGCATCGCTCTCTCTTGTCAATCTTTAGTACTTCTAATTAGGTCAACAAGTACTCTACAAGAAGTACATTCCATCTTTTTTTTCTTTTGTGTTTGCTGTTTACATTGGAAACATTTCTTTTTCTTATTCGACGTTAGTGGAGAAATCTGGACAACTCATTCATTAACCCAGATTTTTGAAGAGAAGATTGGCGGTTCTAAGTGTGAGAGGGGAGCTGTAACTGGGGAGGGGGCGTAGTAACGTCGCATGGGCGTATAATTTCCTTTTCCCGGGTCCCCCCCCCCCCGCACACTGAAAAAAAATGGTGAAGGGGGGATCTTAAAGCTTCGATTTTGTTATTTGAAATCGCTCTCCGAAGAGTAGTCTGATCTCATGCAACTAGAGTTTAGCAGCAAAGTGCTGGACCTGAGCTTCATTCCATCCCATAATGTCACCTTCCAGCACAGTAATATTAACAGCCTGCCCCCCCTCCCCCTTCCTTTTTTTCTCAGAGCTGGATTAACCTTTAAACAAAATAAGCTCGTGCTTAGGACATGAAGGGAAATGGTTGCCAAAGAAATTTTCTATTGAAAGAATTAACCATGTCCCATTTGTGCTGATATATTGTGCAGAGGCACCAAAATCCGAAAAAGACAATGTTAAATAAAAACTGGAAACTAAACGTATGAATGTATTGCGGCTCAAATTATGATATGACTAAATGTTTTATTGATACATAATATTTCAGATAAAATAGTCCTTCAATTCCTATATTTGGATTACATAAAAATGAAGGAGGAGGGGGTCACTAAAACATTTTATTGGGTAGTGGTCCGGCCCAGCATCCCTACACATTAATACATATATTATTTGTAAACGTTTAATCAAAATATATTTAAAAAACTTCATTCAAATTTAACAGCAGCTTTTTTTCAACGTATGTGCCTCAGCGTCTACGCAAGAGCTGTGGCGTCCTAACAGGGGCGTCTAGAAATTTGCAATGGCTTTCCTTACTACGTTTGAATTCCGTGTGGTAAAATGCGACATATAGTGCTTTGGGAATATCTTACTTCAAAAAAGGAGTGCCATTAGTGGAAATAGTTCCCTTTGAAAAATAAAAATAACCGCAGATTACAAACTTAATTTTTTTTTATAATTATAATTATTCTTTGCATCCTCTAAATTTCTAAATAATAGCTTTTCTTAAACGCGTAAGGGGTTGTCCATATGTGACGTCACGTTCCTAGAAGAGTGACGTGGTCAAATATTTGTGACGATATGTGGCGAGAAGAGAAATGATGTTCAAACAATATAGCGTCCTCTAACAAAAAATGTGGATCTTTAAATGCAATTTCCACTTTTAAAAGTATCCTTTAATTAACTACATTTATTATATTGCTTATTGTAATACTTATACAACAATACTTATTAAGTAAAATCTTGACATACCGGTACTAATATTGAAATTGATTTATGGTGTTTTTTTATATGTGTGTGACGGGGGTGGGGGTGCAAAGCTTGGAGACATTAAATTGGAAGTAGGGTCTGCCTTTTTGTGACCAGTTGTGACGGCTGGGGTGCGGGGGGGAGTAAACTTTACCAATTCGCGTCACGTCTTTTATGGACGGCTCCTTACAAGCTCACATTTTAAAAAAAAAAGCTTTCAGCCTGCACCGACCCACACGCGATCATGTGACAGATCTACGTGACGCAACGCTCAGAAGGAATGACGTCATCCGTATTTACGCCTGCAGCTTTTCGCCGAACCGTTTGCCTCGCACCCTGCACCCTTTTCCCCCCTTTCCCTCCCCTCAATCCCAGTCCAACACCCCCCCCCCCACCCCGATTCTGTCTTTAAAAAAAAAACACACACATAGAAAGAAAATGTAAGAAAAAGAGAAAGAAAAAATGTAAATAAAATCTGTTTCTCCTGTTTTCTCTTTGCATTGCTGGCTTTAAAAAAAACATCAGAAAATGTGCCAATCCTTAAACCTAGCACGAAAATTACATCTCCTGGATTTTTTAGTTTAGTTTTTGCATCGCTTATAGTAAGTAACAAGCACAGCCCCCCCCCCCCCCCCGCCTCCACACATACACTCACAAAACAAACTCACTCACACACATACAGATTATGAACGGGGTGTGTGGAGGGGGGAGAGAGGGGTGTGGAACGACTCGTGACGTCACGGCCGGTGTACTTACCTCGGCTCTCGCGTCGTTTTTGTTTGATGTTCTTGCGCGAGCGAGCGCGTGCTACAGAGCCTCGTTGAGACATCTCTCTCTCTCTGTGTGTGTGTGTGTATGTGCATGCACGTGTAGGTGTGTGCTATTTGTGAGTGGCGTGTTGTTTTCACAACCCTGCGTTTTTTTTTTATGCTGACGGTGTCTTGTCATTCTTTTTTTTTCCTTTTTTTTTTTAAATACATTTATCTATGATGCGTATAGACTTATTCTTTTTTTTTGTTATCCTTTATATTTATATTTTCCCACTTCTAAGATTACTTAAACGGGTTTTTCATTGCACGCAAGTGTGTATGTGTGTTCGTGCTATTTATCTATGTATTCTTGTTGGGTTGGAGTGTGTGTGTTTTTGTTTTGTTTCTGTGTGTTTTTTTTTTAAATGTACTATAAGATGTAGATCAGGGGTAACTGCATGAGTATGTGTGGGACAGAATAACCTCAATTGCGGGCCCTCAAGAAACCATTATGGCAAACAATCAAGCGGCGCAAGCTGACATGGTTCGGTCATGGGTTGCAGAATAATAACCTGCCCAGAACCATCCTCCAATGCACCGTAGAAGGTGGACGTCGGAGAGGCCCACAGCGGAAATGCTGGTTCGACAAAATTAAAGACTGGACAAAGCTGCAAATGGCGGAACTATTGACAGCCGCTCAATATGGGTAAAAACGGAGAACTATGACTGCTGAGGTGTCCATACGCTCCCCACCCCACCCCCCTTCCCCAACGACCATAACGGTCAAGGGATTGGCGATGAACTGTAGCTTGTGCTGCGGACTTGAAACTAAACATATTACAGAGAGATCTACTTCAGATGTCACACCTGAACATTGACAAAGCTACATTGGGGAGGGGGTGCGGCATTAATGTATCAATTGCTCATGCAGTGGGGTTAAAGAAACAAGGGAGGCATTGAATGAAAGACAGCCATCGTAGCACGAGACTTTAAAATGCCTTGTTACTTTTTATATTGAGTTAGCTGTAATTAACCCTTCCCGTACCGACCTACTTCTATCTAGGCTGCCTTCAGTTCCGCTATATACGCGCCCGGGACTGTAAGGGTTATGATGTGAATTGGGGGCATAACTCTACTGACTGACAAAACAAGCTTGGTTTCTGAAATTGTCTCAGTTGTTCGGGAATATATTTTGGTAAGGGTTTCAGTCAGTGATAAGTGGATAATACAACGGCATCTCTCCACCCCCACTCCCAGCCCCCCACTGAAACATGGGGTCCCTTGCGCTCCCCTAATGATATTATAGGCTTATAATATCGCCACTGCTGCATCTAAGAGCGGAATGGTTTAATTTTCAAGCAGAGTGTGAGCATTAAAACCAAATATCAGCAGCCAACGCTGCGTCCAGACCAGAACTAAGTGCAGAAATTCATTAGGAGGGATAATGGAACCCTTGTTGGTAAGTCAATACTTAGTCCACTGATCACAAGTATAAAAGAAAAGGATTCAGTAGAATACACAGTTTTTCCATTTTAAATACCCAGACGGACATAGGATTTTGTGTCTAACACAATAATTTAATAACTCCAAATTCCTTAAAAAGCGATAGATTAGTTCTTTCTTTTTAAAGTGTTTCTTACATGCAAGGGGATTGAAAAGACATCAGTTTAGAATTAAGATAAATGTTTACATTTAAATGGGCACAGCATACAGAGGGATTGTGTGGCCCAGGTATAAGTTATATCGATACAACTGGGTGAACTAATGTGACTGACCATAACCGGATCCAAGTTTCCTTCGAGGTCTTTCGCAGAGATCAGACACACCAGACTCTTAGCAAATTCTACTACCGAAAACTATAAATTCTAAACCCTGAAAAGTCTTTACGTTTAACCACGACTCCTGCATACATGTTTAATTTCACGGGGCGCCCCAATTCTCAAACGAAACTAGTAACACACACACACACACACACACACACACACACACACACACACGAGTCAACAACCAAGCCAGTTCCAGTCATGCAACAGCAAGGATGAAGAAAAAACTCAAGATCTGTTCAAGAATGTGTTGTTTTTGTTGTGTTTTTTTTTCTTATTTTTTTTCTCTCCATCCACTTTTCATGTAAGTAGTCCAAGCCAGGTAAGTTTATTTTTTCCCTACCAAGTTGTTACTCGTTTGGGAAGGAAGGTAATAGAGGAGCGGTTCTAAATATAACATAGACATACCCTTAAAAAAGACTAAGATTTCGCCTCCCTAATTCTCAGAATGTTTTCAACTCTAAAAGTAAGCTTATATTTTGTTATTATTGCTTTTGTTACAATTAATTTTGCTTGTATATCTTTTCTTACTTTATCGTTTATTCTTAAACAAATTATTTATACACACTTTTGTTATTTTTTCTTTTGTTATTATAGATTATCTTTATGACTTTTGTTATAACTTTTGTTATTTTTTCTTTTCTTTTTATAGATTATCTTTATGACTTTTGTTATAACTTTTGTTATTTTTTCTTTTGTTATTATAGATTATTTTTATAACTTTTGTCATAACTTTGGTTATTTTTTATTAAAACTTTTGTTATTAAAACTATTGTTGTTATGCCCGCTTGGGATTACAGTTAGTTTTTAAAACTTTGTAGTATAGGCCTACATTTTGACATTAAGGCATTTGCTATTATAACAATCGTTATCATATAACGAGGTGCTGCAGCAGGCTGGGATGCCAAGCATGCCTACTCTGATCCGCCAACGCCGGCTCAGATGGTTGGGGCATGTGTGTAGGATGGACGATGGCAGAATAACCAAAGACATCCTATACTCTGAACTAGCCAGAGGAAAGAGGACTGAAGGCCGGCCCCACCTCCGTTTTAGAGATGCCTACAAGAAAGACATGAAAGCCCTAGCCATGGACATAAACAGCTGGGAGGAACTTGCCAAGGACAGGTCCAGTTGGAGGCGAGCGCTGACCTCCGGACTGGAAGCAGGAGAAAGAAACCTGCAACGGCTCGCTGACGAGAAGCGCACCAGAAGGAAGGGAAGAGACCAGTCCACGACCAATTCTGTCTTCTTGTATCAGACGTGCAACAGGGACTGTCACTCGCGTGTGGGCTTGTACAGCCACAGCAGAAGCTGCAAGGCCAGGAGCACACATTCCCCCAAGGGCACACAAAATTCCGTCGTCTCACGAGACTAATGGAAGCCAACACACACACACATATTTCTGTGACTTTCGTCACTATAACAGTTGTTATTATATTACTGTCACTATGACTTTTGTCACAATAACATATCCATGCTATTAAATTAGCATGCTCAGTGCGCTTTTGGTTTGATTTGCAGTGGCAGATGTATTAGCCAAAGAGAAAGGTTTTTTGTTCTTTTTAAAAGATTCTCTTGTCCCAGATTCTCTCATTGTCTGAGATAGACTGTTCCATAAAGAAAGCGCCACTGACAAATGAGCGAACTCCCAGGTACTTCTTTCTGTGTCCATCCAAATTTGGAGTTTTGAGGAGTGACTGTGTTGAAGATCGCAGTTTTCTAGATGGCTAATGTCATCTTTAGCACCCTGGGCGGACGCCCCTCTCCACCCCCACCCCCCTGTTAGAGGGTCACAAAGTATACGTATATAAATAACAGGGCCGCGAACATAAAAAAAAATACTTTGGGAAAACTCGGCACTTAAAGCAGAAACACAAAAGAAATACTTTTATATTGATCATGAAAAGAAAAAGAACAGCCAACATCATTTCATCTAGTAAGTCATACATGTGATAATAAATACAGAAACAGAAGCCTTAAAAGTAGTTGAAAATTTATCAGGTAATTAAATAAATGGCTTCGGCAACGTTTCAACAATAACGAAAAACAGACCTATCCAAAAACAATTTATCGGATAACGATCTTTTTTTTTTTCAAATCAATTCAACAAGAAACGAAGCTAAAGTAATGACTATTTATTGATCAAAGTTACCCGAAAATATGTTCTGTCTATAAAGTGCAAGGGAAGAAAAGGTTTAAAATCCATTAGAGTGAACTATCTATAATTGGAGAACATTAACTTTAGAATCTCTTTTCCATATTTGTTGTTTTTACGTTAAGTTGAAGTGCCCAGTCCACTAATAGAATATATGGGGTTTCGGGGGTTCACAGTATGCAATAGAATAAAATGATCATAAAATTCACAGATTTTTTTCACATACAAAAATTCATTAATTTCACAGCTTTTTCTTTTAAGATATGCTTTCAGTTATTACAAAAAAGAAAAAATAATTTTATTGGAGCTTTGTGGGTCCGTCAAGACATTAATAAGATTGTTGATAGTCTAGAAAGAAACTGTTTTCTTATAATTCATTTTTCATGATTCTTATACGACATGTACTCGGTGGTCTGTTTCTTCAGTGCCTGCAACATGTTTCTTAATGTTGCAACACAGGTTGCAGATTGCAACATCATCGTTTGTCTATTGCAGATGCTACACGTTCTGTGTAGGCATCTAAAAAATTGTCTTTTTTTTTTGGGGGGGGGGGGTTACGGCGGGTTTGTGGTAGAGCGTTACGAAAAAACAAACAACCTGAAAGGTCTTAGGTTCAAATCCTAGTAAATTCATGTTTTGTTTTCTTGTGCAGCAATATAACATTTAGAAAGACTTTTCGGTTGAACGTTGTATAGGCCACACCATCCTTTGGTAAGACTAGAACACAAAATCTAGAAAAACTCCTTGTCTCCTTTTTATTACATTGATTTTTTCACTAGCATATCATAATCTCTATGTAAGGTACTTGATCATTTTCTAACACACCTGTAACTTGAGATTCATCCGGGCTTGTCCCTCCCCCTCCTCCCTCCCCCTCCTCCCCCCCCCCCACTCTCCTCTTTCACCTTTGGGGAATTGCAACAGGTAACTTCTCTTACCTACGATACATACTTGTCTATGATGTATACATTTGTTATGATTACCCATGTTCATTGCGGTATTACTTCCAAAAGCTGATATTAATGACACGCCGTTCTCAAATTTCTGGCGGATGAGCACATTGTAGAATTGGTGTATTGAGCAAGTATTCCAGCACATCAAACATAGATCATTACCGTGAGAACATATTATTTATGTATTTGTTTGTGTGTTTGTTTGTGTGTATATATAAATAAATGAATTTGTTTGTATTAACGTCACTATGATGGATGAAAAGAAGTAATGAAAGCATATTAGTTATTTACATAGTCTATATCAAGCCAAACATTAAGAATATTTCAAATAAAAATAATGTTTAAAGGTTAAAACAAATTTACACTTTTTTTCCGTCATTTTTACGGGCATGACAACTAGTATATTAAATAAACTTGAGTTGAGATAAACATCGCCCTTTTTGTGTAACCAATGGTGCGTAAGAATTTCTTTGCTGATAATAAAATAAATTGCTCTAAAACTAACAGCAAAGCTGGGATCTTACAGAATCATAATAGATACACAGTTGTATTAAACGTGAACAAGACTTATTGAATTATTTGACATCCCTTGTGCCAACACTTCCAAACTAAACTTGCAGGGTTTAAAAAATATTTTAATTTTCCTTAAGTGACGTCACATCTTAGAACGATCGTATCAAAGACTATAATAAGATGGACCGCTAGCTCTATTTTTAGAACTTAAGTGTTGTTTTTTACCGTGCGCAGCCAATAACGCTGTCCTAAATGACTCCTAAACGTAACTAAAGTTTTCCGCTGTATACAACTTTCGATTTTAATCTCAAATTTGCATTGAGAAAATCATAGCGAATTATTAACCGGAAGTCTAGAGTCCAGAGGATCGGGTTCGATCAGAAATTCCGAGAGTGTTTCAATTTATCAAATAGCAGAAATATAAAAGCAAGCGGTTCATCTTATTATAGTCTTTGATCGTATCATGTGAGATATAAAGGAAAGTGCTTATAGTAAGGAGAGAGAGAGAGAGAGAAAGGTTTAGCAATGCATTGTAGAAAGCAGTATTATTTTACAGATAAAGTTTATTTTAGCTATGCTATTTATATTAGTGTCTGTATTCAAGTAAAATGCTATGCACATTAAAATTACTAATGTAAATTTGCTCATTGGAAATTTTGTTAGTTTCTAAGCTATTAAAAAGTGGCACTCTGTTCATGCTTGACCATACTAACCTCATCGTAGAGTTTCCCGTAATCGTCTTTTAGCCGCTGGCGTTCTTCCTCCAGGATGTCTATTCTGTCTTTCAGTCCTTGGATTTGATCTGTGGCGATGTGAAGATGGCGTTGGCTTTTTAGAAGCTGATTGTGGGGGGGGGGGGGAAGAGAAATAGAAGAATGTAAATAAATACATAGACAATGTGCGGAAAAAAAGAGAAAAAAAAAGTGCAATAAAGTTTAGGTTTTCTTGGGGTTTATGCTGGGACAGATTTGATATAAGCTTATACTTTCTAAAAAACACTTCTGCGTATTGTTTTGTATTGGACGCATTAATATTGTAATTATTTACGGGGTGGCTCGTGAGAACACAATTAAAGGTGGTTTTTGTGTTACATATAAATATATATATATATATTGTCCCATATTAATAACACCCACAGCTCTCTCTCAACGCAAGTTTTGTGGGCGGTACTAAGAAGCCTGGACTATTCTAAGAATCCACTCTCGTGCAGACCTTAAATTCTCGGAATGGCTAGGAATAGTCTATTATTTCTCGTACAGGGGAGTTTATGTTAAAACTCTCATTTTTATTATGAGTTTTGTAATGATACCATTATTTTCACCCCTCCTAGCAATAGGTCTGTTCCCCGCTCTCCTCGGCTAGTATTTAAGGCTAGGCAGTCAGTGTTTAACAGAGTCTTGTGCATAGTTTTGTACAGAGTGGATGCTTGTGTTGGCACTATATTCTTCTAACTGTATATAATCTACATATTGTATATAATATATTTGCCCATATCATCTGAATAAAATTATCAACAACATTTACACTGAAGCTTCCTTGTCAAGTTACTTTTTTTGTTTCATTGTTTACAATACGATAATATATTTTTTACAACTACAACGTCAAGGAAAGGAACTGTTAGAACGCAAATCCTGAGTTTGTGCCCAGGACAATAAGGAGAGTTTGTGTAATACTGAAATATAAGTAATATTAATCAAAATCTACCCTAGGACGATCGAGAATCATCAACAACATTTACACGGCTCTGACCACAGGGGGATTGTGGTCGTAACAATATGCTAAATTGCCCGGCGCGTAGGCATATAGTTACATAATACAATGAACAGAAATCTATAATATTTTTTTAAAATATAATTATTAATTATTTACTGAATACATTTATGAAATAAATTTGAAATAAATATTGTAATAGAGTAAAAAAAAAAAGGGCATGTCTTTTTATTTAACAAAAAGTTTGGACTATCCCTGTCGACCCTGGCCCTGGCTGAAAATCGAACACCAGTCTTCCGCAAGTCTAAAATATAACTATTAGATTTTATTTACTGAAAATATTTTAAGAAAGATTTAAGTCCTGAAAGTCTTTACAATCTTTTTTAAAGAAATAATAATGGAGATTTCAAAAAAAGTAGAAAAAGCAAATACAAGTTGTCAGTGGGGAACGAACCCGCATGGCAGTCGGATACGCTTACCACGCAGCTAGGGAGGAGACATGCAAAATGAGAGATCGCAGAAGTAAAATATGAGACATTACGGCCAAGTGCCTTTAAATTAGACAATGGGGATAGGAATACACACACACACACAGTCTACTTTATATATATATATATATATATATATATATATATATATATATATATATATATATATTATGTAATGAAATTCAGTACAGATGTCATGATTTCGAAGCCTAACAAAGAAAAAGGTCCCTTTTTAGCTAGAATTATACTAAAATAATAGTAAACAGCCTTTTTAAATCAATCTTTTTTTTTAAATTTAATACATAGTCGTAAAACTCTATTGACATGGCTAAATCAAAAAATCAAATCATTGAAAATTGCGGGCCACAGAAAACAAAACTAATGAAGCAGTGGATAATCAAAACTTTTTTTATATTTTTAAACACTAATATGAATTTTCTCGCGAGCCGAATGTGGCTCGCCGGCCGTGAGCTTGACACCTAAGATCTAATAATACAATAACTTTTTGCGTCTCTATTGGGTTGGTGGCAACTTTTGATGTTAAGATCTTAGAATACTACGTCTATGTTTAAAAGAATTCTTTAAATTATACGAGTTTTGTTTTTGTGTAAAAAAACGGACACAAAGATCTGAAGTTTGTTTCTTGTATGTGCTTTGTCTTTGTACTCATCGCCGTTACACGCGTGAGGGTCAAATGGATACATTTTAGCTTTATGCCAATAGCATTTGAACGAAAGAAAACAAAAAAATATAAAGATACAAATTTCAGGGGAAACGAAACAAAAGGTCTGGCTTTCATTTAAAAACAGTGAAATCAAAAGAATAAACAGTTTTAACCCTTACAGTCCCGGGCGCGTATATAGCGGAACTGAAGGCAGCATAGATAGAAGTAGGTCGGTACGGGAAGGGTTAAAAAAGGAATGGGCATGCGCAGTCACCTATATATATATATTTATTGTTGTTGTAGTTTTCTTCTTGATTTTTAAAGTTCAAATGTTGCAGAAGTCTAGCATGCAAGGGAAATGTTTACTCCTGAATTTAGGGTTGCCGTATCTGGCTGGGACCTCGTCGAGACACTCTGAGATGGGGGTGTAGAAATAAAGTAAAAGCATTATTTAATAAGTTCTTATAATTACTTTTTATTTAGAGCACAATTAACATTACATGGAACTTATTGCGGCAGAAATAGCTGGTAAGCCCATTACATCGTATTTTTTGGAAGATTTCACCTTTTTTCAGCAAGTCTTTTTTTCCTTTTTACGTATTTATAAAACTTTATACAAGTCAGTCTGGTATTTTCTCGAGTGATGGCGCTAGATTTAGATATCTAGAAGGTGCTTGCATCATCGATACAGGATACGAAACATGCAACACCATCTGTGAGACGACCTTGTCAACATAAACTTGATGACATAAATAAAACTGAGGCTGCATTTACGTGTTGCGCTAATTTTCAGTACTTCAACCAAGCTCGAAACAGTAGACCTATTTTGCAAAATCGGGACAAAATTGGGTTTTGTCGGGATGTCGGGACAAGAAGGCCCATAACGGTGTCAGTCCCGATATATCGGGACGGATTGCAACCCTACCTGAATTGTATAAAGCGCCGTGTCCCTTCAAACTATCTTACAGCTCTTTATACGTAGGCTATATTTCACGTAGTTTTAATGGTGTTTTAACTCAGACAGCCCATAATATAAGGTACGTGGGAATAACTTTAAGTAACGAAGGCTGCGCACTGTACGGACCACACGATCCCCGTGCATGCTTTGGTAACGGAAACGTGTGTGTGCACTATGTCTCACCAGACCAACACTATCTGCAATGGACACTGTTATTGTTTTTTTTTTTTGCCCTATTGGCAACCAGACTGTCTACCACTGGTCTAACAGAAGTGTTTAGCCTACTGTATCCGTTATGTTATTGGTTACATAGATACAAACAGTTGAAATAGAAGTTAATAGGTACTTTACTTGATACTAATTGTCCAAGTGAAAGTTAAAATGTCATTTCAAAGGTTACTTATCAGCTACACCACTCATTTGCATAATTTTTAACCTAAACAGTAAATAGTGTTTGAAAAGTATTCAATTGCTAGAAATTTTGTGACTACCATTAGTTTTACATGTACTTAGTTTTCCAGTGTTTAATCCACGGTATGTATATATATTAATATATATATATATATATATGCATGTGCGTGTGTGTGTTTCAGGTCAAAGCATAAGATGGCCTTAATGCACCTATTCTGCACCTCAGATCCCAAAAAATGTTGTGGTACATTCCAGTTTAGCCGTCTCTTTTTAAACCTAAAAGAAGAAAAAGAACAATAAAGAAATAATAATTTGATGACTTGAGGGCAAGGACACGCGCCTTCCCCCACCCTTCACCATTCCGACTCTTCCTGGTGAACCCTCGGGCCCTAACATGCCAGACCCCCATTAAAGACGCGTAAACACAATGCAAATGTATACAAATTTAACTGCGACCGGCGACAAAGCCTATAATAGATCGCCTCCCTTGTAGACTCTTCGTTTCCCCCAACCTGATGTCGGGTGATGTCGGGTGTTTCCGGGTATACTCGGGGGTATTCGCCGTTCACAGACAGTTTGTACTTCTTTTTTCTTCTTCTTTGGTGGCAGGTCAATCCGTGATACCTCATGCACGTTCTTGGTTCGTGAACTTGAGTGTATCTCTGGGTGTCTGGGGTCGCCAGATACACCTTCAGAAAATAGGGGGGACGTCATTGGAAATATATAACGTAAACCTTCAGAAAATATCGTAGGCCTACACTTTCAGAAAATACCGGACACTATCAGAAAATACCGGACACCTTCATAAAATGCCGGACACCTTCAGAAAATACCGGACACCTTCATAAAATGCCGGACCAATTGAAAAAATACCGGACACCTTCAGAAAATACCGGACACCCTAAAAAATACTGGACATTTTCAGAAAATACCGGACACCTTCAGAAAATACCGGACACCTACAGAAAATACCGGACACCTACAGAAAATACCGGACACCTTCAGAAAATACCGGACACCTTCGGTGACATCAGTTTGGTATTGAAATTTGTGGGACAAAAATACTTCGATCAAGTTCTCTGAATATTTCAATCTGCAGTACAATACCTACAGATCACATGTAGATCATATGCACAGTACGTTTTGTCCATATGTATACAATGCCTTTAGCTTCGATGTACACTAAAATGTTTGCCTATCTACAGTACTGTTAGCTACTTGATAGGCCTACAATACACGTAGCTACATTTACAGTGCCATTATTACAGCACGATTAGCGCATACGGCCTACAGTACAGTATTCCTGTATAAATTACCCACAACATCATCAACGCCTACCAACAACTACCGCAGTAATTTACAACAATATTTAGACCCACTTATCATCATAACCATTGGCTCCAAAGTCTCGGAAGACGATTAGATTTTCGCTCTTGTGATTTCGCCAGCCTTGGAGAATTGGCTGTGTTTGTGGAGACCTATCCTTGAGATACAGGTTCTGACGCATCTCTGGCACTTGAAAGCGGGACCGTTGGAGTTGGCCAGGGGCAGCCAATGTTCTTTACTTTTCTTTGCCTCATTCAAACTTATTACAACTGAATCACAATTTCCCTTTTCTCAGTTATTAATAAAATATATCCACACTCCATACATCTGGAAAACATTACTTACAATTAAAAATAATCTACATTGCGTTGTAGAAAAATAAATATAAAAAAACAATAACAATAACATGCAAGTATAGTAGAATGAAACGTAATCGGTTTTAAATTAGCTTCATTGTATCAAACGGATTAGAAAAAACACAACAACGAATTTCAAAAAACACCGAAAAAAAACAAAAACTTCAATGCATGTTTTTAGTTAAAAAAAGAAAGTAAAAACACATTTTAAGCTATCCGGGAAATTAATGACTGATTCTAAATGACGTACTTTCTTACAAAAATTACAGATTCTACCCCCCCCCCCCTTTTTCTTCTTTATTTTCCCCACGTAATATAATATCATAGAATATGAGAGTTTTAGAATATTGAGTATTGTTAAAAAAATATAATACAAGTGATTCGTGTGAACCGCTTATTGCTTTTTAAACCATATAGATTCTAGATCATCCTGACTTGTATTTTCAGTTTGGAGAACGTTGAAGGGGGGGGGGGGGGGCGGGAGAGAGGGTGTTTTGAACTAAGTAAAGACGTTCGAAAGCTGTAAACATTGATACTACATAGAGGTGATGAAGGCTGTGCAGCCATGGGAATTATAATATGCTGGATCAAAGCTGACATTAGGGCCCCATTAATAATAGGTAAATTAATTTACTACAGTTCCTAAAGCACCTTTTTTTTTTTTCAACTGACACCTTCATGGGCCCTCGGGTCAACTGCAACCCTCTAGCCGTCCATGGATGTATAAACAGTTTAACAACAGTTTTAGGGTGCAATGATGAACGATGTGAAGATTTTTTAAGATCAAATGGTGAATGAAAAAGATAAGGATTAAATTGACAAGTCCTAGAGAAGGAAAGTAAAAGATTAGTTGACTGAAGTCATCGAGAAAGAAAGTTAAAGATGACATAATTGAACTCGTAGAGAAAGTAAGAGAAAATTATCTTAAGATAAATACCCATATGCCTAGATGTAACGATTTCTGAGTTGGAATGTTCACTCTTTGGTGAAGAACAAAAATTGCTCCTTGTTTACCTACAGGCTTTCTTCTGGCTGCTTAGAGTTAATCTGGAATTAGGCCAAACGGGCTTGGGGGTGTTGTGTTTTTGTGCTGCTTGGTATGGGAATGAGTGCGGGGAGGGGGATGGGCCCGGATGGGGGAGGGTTGCAGAGGCGGATACTTATTTCGTTATTTCTTAAATGGTTGCAATGAATGTTTGAGTTAGTGTATGCTATTGTTGTTTTCATGTGCACGGCCGATATGCCATGGGGAGATCATTATCTTATATTATGTTATATTGAGACAGACTGTGGAGTCATTGGTTCCAGGTTAATTACATCTCACACGTGACCTCCCCCACACATCTCCTCCTTACCGAGTCCAACACAAACATACAAACATGTGTGTGCGCATGCATGTATGACATACGTGACATACAAACGTACAGACTCGTTTTGGAAAGGTTCCTGATAATAAATAATAACAATGCATCGATCAATTATATAGGTAGCGATATTTTCAAAACGAGGCAGTCGGGAGAGGAAGTGGAAGAGAAGATTTTTTTTTTATCCACAACTTTTTGCAGACTGCACTATTTAGCTATAGGCCTAATATCCATTTCAATGCAAGTAAAGATTCATGGCCGACATTTTTTTCTATGTAGAATGTTTCATTTCCGGTTTTAAATTAAAAAATTTCATTTTTTTAAAAATAAACCGCGCATTCATTTTGGTTTTTATTTCGCGTCGGTCTACTTTTGGCGGTTAAAAGAGTTGGGGGAAATTTTTTTACCACTGTAACAGTGTATGTGTTTATGTATGTGTTTGTATATCTATGTATGTGTATGTATATGTATGTATGTGTGTGTATATGTTTCTGTATGTATGTGTATATGTTTGTGTATGTTTGTGTATGTATGTGTATGTATGTGCGTATGTATGTGTGTGTGTATGTATGTATATGTATATATGTGTGTATGTATGTGTATGTATGTATGTATGTATGTGTGTATGTGTGTGTGTATGTATGTATATGTATATATGTGTGTATGTATGTGTATGTATGTATGTATGTATGTGTGTATGTGTGTGTGTATGTGTGTGTATGTGTGTGTGTATGTGTGTGTATATGTCTGTGTGTATGTATGTGTATGTATGTGTATGTATGTATGTGTATGTATGTATGTGTATGTATGTATGTGTATATGTATATGTGTATATGTATATGTGTGTATGTATATGTGTGTATGTATGTGTGTATCTGTGTATATGTGTGTATTTATGTGTATGTATGAGTGTATATGTGTGTATATGAGTATGTGTGTGTATGTATGTGTGTGTATGTATGTGTGTGTATGTATGTGTGTGTATGTATGTGTGTGTGTATGTATGTGTAAGTGTGTATGTATGTGTGTGTATGTATGTGTGTGTATGTATGTGTGTGTATGTATGTGTAAGTGTGTATGTATGTGTGTGTATGTATGTGTGTGTATGTATGTGTGTGTATGTATGTGTAAGTGTGTATGTATGTGTGTGTATGTATGTGTGTGTATGTATGTGTAAGTGTGTATGTATGTGTGTGTATGTATGTGTGTGTATGTATGTGTGTGTATGTGTATTTATATATGTGTGTATATGTGTATAGGTGTGTATCTGTGTGTATATGTGTATATATATGTAATCTGTAAGTAATTACCTCATCCTGTAACATCTCTTTCTCCCTCATCCTGAGTTTGACGTCGTCCGACACGGAGGGCGCCGTGGTGTCTATCCCCGCCAGGAGTAGCTTCCTCTCCAGCATGCTCACCTTCTGTCTCTCCTCGGCCAGCAGCCTCTCCAGGGATTCGATCCGGACCTTCAGTTTACCCTGCACAACAACAAACAAACAACAACGAAATAAATACAGAAAATATTTGTGTTTTATTTTTTTTTTATAGTTTAACTAAAAATATGTAGGTCGATGTTTTTTTGCTGAGTATGTATTTATGGGCAGTAGAATACATGTAAGTGTAGGCAGTAAAAAAAAAGTGTAACTTTGACTGTATGTCACAAGAACGAATAAAACACAATAGGCCTATACATAATATGTAGGTCACTAATTTCAGTTAGCGAAGTTTAGATCACTACCGTCAGTAAGTTGTATAATTAGGTCACGGCGGGGCGGCAAAAATACATTTTGTATGTAAAGGGTCAGTAAAATATTAATAGAATGTAGACCAACGAGTGCATTTAACACTATTAATATGTAGGTCACTGCGGGCAGTTAAACTATTTTAAGTTTGTAGGTCACCAAATGCAGTGAAATGCTTTCAATATGTAGGTCACAACTTTATTTCAAATACTTTGAATATGTAGGTCACAACGTTATTATAAATACTTTCAATGTGAAGGTCATTTGGCCCAGTGAAAATATTTCATATATTATGTATCTCACCGGGGACTCTGACATACTTTTAATATGAAGGTTGCCACGGTTATTAAAATTAGGTTATAATAATTTGAAAAGTAGGGCACTGGGTAAAGTTAAAAAAATTTGATGTTTACGTCACGGCCAGCAGGTCATTGCGAGCAGTAAAATCTCATGAACTATATCATCTTCATTAAAGCAAGCCTAGTTTATGGTCAGTTTTGGATGCTGCACATGAAGCAGAAGTCATCATAAGGCCTTTAAACGTGTCAGACAAAAAGGTAGATGCCATCAGTTTAAAAAAAAAAGTTTTAACCCTTCCCGTACCGACCTACTTCCATCTATGCTGCCTTCAGTTCCGCTATATACACGCCCGGGACTGTAAGGGTTAAGATGTCAGCAAGCGGAAGACTAGAAAAATATCCATATTATTGAAAGAGTATTCCACCCAGAACTGATTTCGTAGCGTGTTTATTCAGCAACACATTTGGTCGACTAACAAGTTTATAATAAACAATAAATAAACAAATTATTACAACAAGTCACCTGAGTTAATATTTAGTTGTTAATAACGACAGTGGGTGTAAGTTGGATGGGGAGTGCGAAAAAATAGGAGAGGGGGTGTCAGTGTACTGGTCCTGGGCAGGAAAAATGTTAGCGTACTTGAAACTCATTGACACTTAAATACAGTAATATAGGACGATGGTTCACTATGACCGAAATAAGAGACGAAAAGAGTGGCTTGATGAATGCCCGTACTAATGGCTATGCAATATAATGGGCTGTGCGGCAGCGCGTTCGGCTGGCGTACGGAAGGTCCTGGGCTCGAATCCTGGTGCAGGCTAGAATTTTTCCCCGGGACTGGACGGTGTTACCTGAGTCTACCAAGCTCTGATGGGTACCTGACCTGAGCTGGGGTAAAGTAAGGGCGGCTGTGCATAGTGCTGGCCACACAATCACCCAGTTAGCAGTGGCCACAGATATGAATGAACAATAACTAATATTATTACTCAGGTTTTTTGTCACAGGTACAATTAATTGAATGTATTAACAAAAGTTTACAATTTATGTAAAAGGGTTAACAAATGGGTGTTATAGACATGCTAATGGAACGCAATCAACCAGTTTCTTGATATCAACGAGAAAGATAAATCCAACAGCCAGCTATGTTTAATGTCAAGCATTTTTTAAACTGTTGCGTTTAATAGAACATGTCATTAATAGTTTCTATATGGCTGCTAACAAACTATATAAAAAACTTTTTTTTAGTTTTAAATACGCTTTAAAGATTAGATGAATGAGCATAATTATTGAAGTTTTTCTTTTCTTCCATAAAGTAATGAGGTAGCTATTTTAGTTCAGATTACACGGGGAAAGAGAATTCTAAGCAATTTAAGTCGTATTTGAGTCAATTGGAAATGTTGTTAAGATAATCAAAATGATGTTCTTACTCGAGTTACATGTTTCATCGGTCTGATGGTCAATTAATAGAGCGTTACACAATCATTACGGAAGCCTTCGTATCAAGTCCTTGGGGCACGGCAGCAGAGCGGTAGCGCGTACGACTGGCGATCCGAAGGTCATGGGTTCGAATCTTCGTGGAGGCTAGGATTTTTTTTCCCCAGGATTTAATGATGTCCCTGAGTCTACCCAGCTCTGATGGGTACCTGACATTAGTTGGAGTAAAGTAAAGGCGGCTGGGCATTGTGCTGGCCACAAATCCCCTAGTAGGCTATACCGTGGCCACATAAACTGTTGAACGCTGCATCACGAGCCCTATGATAAGTTTGGTCCGAAGGGTACTTTAACTTGTGTATCAAGTCCTGGACAAATGTGTTGGAATATTTTTCTTCTCGAGGCGATTCAACTTTGCTGGATATTTTGAAATCCTAGCTACGCATTCGCTTGTATTCCGCGGACAATAAAACAGATGGGCTCTTAACATTGACAGGGATATTTTCTTGATGTTTTTACGATAAAAAAACAGCAGAGCAACAAAACTTGCCCAACTTCATACACCGAACCTTTCTACTTTATCTTAAAGGGTTCTATACGACTACGCTATAAAGGACCACTACACTGACAACAAGGGATGGGGTGGGGGGTTGAGACCACACTGACCACATCTACAAGCGATATTAACCTCTCTGAACTCGGCGTACTCCAGCACACAGTTCCTTACCTCCCAATCTCGGCTGACGACCCCGTCCTTCGTGGCGTGGGCGGTAAGGAACACCTCGTCGCTCCCCATGCTGGTGTCGCTCAGGGCGGACACCTGGCTGACGTTGCTGGCGCTGCGGGCCGGGGAGTGGGCCGCGGTCTCCTGCACACGCCTCTCGAGCTCCTCCTCGGCGGCCTCGGCCCTCTCGTTGATGATGTCGAGCAGGTTGCTGTAGGCAAGAGAGAGAGAATACGTAGATAATTATTAAGAGACTTGTCAATCTCTAAATCTATACCGGGGGCACACTGGGCCCAATCTCAAGTCCCTTACGGTTGTGGATGGAACTGGATAAACATTCATTGATCAGTGGAGAAATAAACTTGTTTATAAACAATAATATGGACTCTTATCGGGCCTGATATAATTGTACGCCTGGACGGTTGTGACCTGTGGGGCTTCAGTGATATACACATTGTGATCATAACAAAAACAACAAAAACTAATAAATGAATTTTATAAAATTACAAATACACGAAGAGCATGCACCGTTAAACATATCAAATATAAATATACAGGACAAAATTCTGGTTAACCTTTAAAACCTAATGATTTTATTTGCAATTAATACAAAAAATTTGTCAATTTTTTCTACAACTTATTTGATGAATGATGGCGATTTATTCTGTGGCTAAAGCTTTTTGATTATTACTACCATATATATTTTCCTCCTTGAATGCACTCCTGAGTTATCCATGCCACAAACATTTGAATTTAAAAGTATTGTGTGGATGATTTGCACAGTCTCAATTCGTTTGAAAATTTAAATGCATTTTTACTTCCTTTATTTTAAGTTGCAATTTCTGTCTGTCTTTCTGTCTGTCTGGGAGCAAAATTTTGCTTCGATTTTTCGACCACTTCCCGTGGTCCGATCGAGCTGAAATTTGGACAGCAGATTTGTGGCGCCTAACAATACATCCTATCAAATTTTCAGTTAAAACGACTTAATAATACTACACTTATGACGATATTCATTTCTTAAAAGGAAAGTATAAGAAATATTTTGATTTCGCGTTAAAATTGCCTGTGCAACTTTTTATACTTTTTCGGCGCAAAGCTAGAAAAAAAAATTATGCGCCAAGATTATTTTTAGAACAATTCATACTGAGTAAGGAGATATTTTTGAGATTTGCGACACAGATATTTTTCTGTACGTTTCATTTCCAGTAGTCAATCAATTATTTAATTACATGATGGTATGATTAGTTTGCAAATAAAGGGAGTATAATGAAAACTTCGTTTTTATGGTTTTCTTGTTTAAATTGAATTTCGGAACTTTTCTTTTTCAATATTGATAAATTGACACAGGAAGTAAATTGAAATGTGCTTCGATAATAAATCTTGGGTTGAATCGTTCTATGCAGTGTAACAAGTTTTTGGTTAAATGTTACACTATGTGCGGAAACATCTGTACTTTAAAAAATATATTTAATGTTGATATTATATTATTTGAATATATAGCATACTTTACATAGAAACTTTTAAGACGTGTGTAGAATATTTAAAGATCTGAGTTAAATACGATTAAATCTGAATTTCTATTTGTATTACTATGTAGATATGGTGTACCTTTTTTATAATATTATAGGCCTGACGAAAAAACATAACTGCTGCTCTAATCGACTTTATGAGTGCCCACCCTGGATACATAGCGTAAGGGATGTAGGAGACTAAAGTAGGTCATGGAAGCACACGCGTGAGCACAGACAGCACAGGCGTCCACTCACCTCATGACGCTGTTCTTGTCTTGGAGCATGTCAAGCTCCTGGAGCAGCTCCAGCTCCGACCTCCGGCTGTCCTCCTTCAGGTCCCGCAGCTGCATCTTCAGATACCTGGCCTTGCTCCGGAGCCTCTCTGTGCAGTCCTCTTGTTCCCTGACAGCGTTCAACAGGACGCCTGGGGTTTAAAAAGAAAACAAAAAACTACAATATAATAACTTTGTAACCTTTCACCTTCGCATATTTCCGAAGACAGTGTGCTTATGCTGCATTGGATTCGTTAATTTTATTAGTCAATTAGTCCCAACTACAAACCGAGTCTAAACATAAAGACAAAAACACTTTCCTTGTCCCATATGCATATAAGTACTTTTTCTTTCCCAAGTGGCATTCTGGCATGGAATGGGTTGCCTGAACAAACCAGGAAAACCAGTAACTTAACATCATTTAAAACAATAATAAAGATGCAAGACTAGACTCGGACCACTGATGAGCGTAGGACGCAATAATCTTCTTTAATAGAAGGAGTGTCTGTAATTGTAATATATAAGATAAGAATATAAGAGTCTCTTTGGGCTTGTAGTCTATCTAGAAAGAAGCTAGGTTTCTAACTCACACACACCAAAAAGTGGATGATGATCTCCCACCCGAGGAATGCAACCACCAACATCAATTTATAATTTCTCTAAGAAAAATGAACCGAACGAGTCTTATTGCTCGTTAAGTCACAGCATAACTCTGGAACAAGAAGGCGCCACGGTAGGGTCACACCAAGACACAGTCCGCCCTACAAACGAAACAATTTTTGCAGTCACGTGTACTACAAAGGGGGACTGTCCCACATGCGTTAGCGCGCCGGTGTGTCCTTAATGCGAACGTATATGTGGCTTTCACACTTCGCCAGTGGGTACAAAAGTACATGCAGCCACCAGACAGAAATGTTCGACCAACTAGTGATTCACGTGACGGGGGCGGGTACCGGGGGAAGAAGACATTAAAGCAACAAGACGTTACATTGGCCACACAATCCTCATCTTTTATCTTGTCCACAATATTGATTCAATGATTTTCATACAGACGGCAAGAAAAGTTCTTCAAAATATAATAAAATCCTTTTTCTGTTGGACTTAAAAAAAGATATAACTAATTCAAATGGATTTCCAATAATAATTTCAGTTCATTCATATTTAAAACACGTTTCCCGCTTATATAGCACATGCATTTCAACAAACATTTTCAGCTCATATGGCACATGCATTTCAAGAAAATTTCCCGCTTATATAACACACGCATTTCAACTAAATTTCCCGCTTATATAGCACATGCATTTCAACTAAATTTCCCGCTTATATAGCAAATGCATTTCAACTTAATTTCCCGCTTATATAGCACATGCATTTCAACTAAATTTCCCGCTCATATAGCACATGCATTTCAACTAAATTTCCCGCTTATATAGCACATGCATTTCAGCTAAATTTCCCGCTCATATAGCACATGCATTTGAACTAAATTTCCCGCTTATATAGCACATGCATTTCAACTAAATTTCCAGCTTATATAACACATGCATTTCAACTAAATTTCCAGCTTATATAACACACGCATTTCAACTAAATTTCAAGCTACCTAAAACTTTTAATTAACATAAACTCATACACTTTAAAAAGAGACTTTTTCCAAGATTTTAAAAATTAGGATTTCTGTTTAATCAGTAACAATAGAATTTACCGTATGAAGAAAACAAAACAGAAATAAAAACATTAAAACGGAAGTACTAGCTGGACTGGCATTCGAGTTTTTAAAATGGTGGCAAAACGCGCTAATTGGATCTTTTAAGACTGTAGCTTGAGCATAAACCAGGTTTTAAAATCCTTTACGAAACTTTGTGTACACGTGTGTGCTTTAGATGAGCGATGTGATGCACCATCTCACCCCCACCCCCAGATACAAACAATATATTATAGAACAGACTCGAAAGGGGAGGAGGAATTTTTCGTCTATTTGTTTTAACGTCCACTGTGCTATCTATTCCTTTCTTGTGTGTCTTGTAGTTTGTAAGTTTGTATAGTTGCAATGGCGGCTATTATTATATGTTGATGAGGAAAAAACAAATATCAATAAAACCATACCTGCCTAAATACTTTAAAAGGATTTGTTTTTATAACGACATTTTTAAGGTTGCTTGGTAGAAGAGAGAGATATAAACAGAGAGATAGAGAAAAAAAAGGGAAGAAAATAAGAGAAAGAAGCAGAACTGTAAAATAGTACGAAAAAGCGAGAGAAAGATTAAATGGCGGAAGAAAGTGGAACAGAGAGAGAGAGAGAGAGAGAGAGAGAGAGAGAGAGAGAGAGAGAGAGAGTGGTGGATAGGTAGAGAAATAGACAGAAATAAAAGGAACATGATAAATAGAATGAATGGAAGGAGAGAGAGAAAGAGAGAAAGATTGGGGAGAGAGAGAGAGAGAGAGCAAGAAAGTATTGAGAGAGAGAGGGAGGACAGAGAAAGCGACAAAATAGTGTGAGAGATTGAGAGAGACAGAGAGAGAGAAATGAAGAATAATGGTTACGGAGACTGGAAAGTGGGAAAGAGAGAAAGACTGAAAAGAGGAGAAAAAAAAAGTAAAACTACAGCATCTGTCATATCCATATCTATTTGATATAGAGATATATAGAGATTAACAGTGCGGGGGGGGGGGGTAGGAGGGGGGGGAGTCAATTAATAGAAAGACAAAGGGCTGGCATATTATAGATAGATAGATAGAAAGATAGATAGATAGATAGATAGATGGATAGATAGATAGATAGATAGATAGCTAATCAAGAAGCGTGCACGAGTGTTTCCATTGCCATGGCACAACAGGGGATTGCGAGGCCAGCACAATGTCCCGCCGGAGAGAGAGAGAAAGAGAAAAAAAGACTACTGATTTGTGTGGAAGCTTAACGTTGAAAAAAACCTGAACAGAGGTGGAAAATAACAAGAGAGAGAGAGAGAGAGAGAGGGAGAGAAAGAGGAAAGAGAGATAGAGAGAAGCGAGGAGGAGGTTGAGTGTAGTGTGTGTGGCTTAAACTGAAGAGATGACCCCATTCTCTCCCCCCCCCTAATATTTCAATTTTACCAACACATTGAGCTGAACAGGTATATCTTAGAATGCTCCCCCCCCCCAAAAAAAAAAAAAAAAAAAGAAAAAAAGAAAGAATAAAAACTGTTCCTTTAACTTTCAAAAACACACTTCATCATACACTAGTGGCTGCATAATCTAAAATAATTAGGTAATTAGATTAGCCAAAGCAGTAAGTCACTCAGAATATTTAGAATGTTTCCAAGTTATATTTTTGGGTGTAGTCTGTTGTATTTTTTTTCTGCACAGAAGCAAAATGATGTATTTTATGTTGCACTTTCACCCTAAGAAAGTTGAAACAATTTTAATCTGCAGAGTCTAATCTCATTAGTGTCAGATGGAGTGGGAGAAATTTTAAGTCGTTTGCTGCAAAGCACATGGGTTCAAATCTAGCTTAAAGTAAGTAGTGAAGAAGTACACGTCGGACCAAACGGATTCATAGGGCCGGTGAAGCAGCGCTAACCAGTTTCAGTGGACTCGGCATACTTCGGGATTTGTGGCCGGCACAATGCCCAGCAGCATTTACTTGACCCCAACTAATGTCAGGTACCCATCTAAGGTGGATAGTCTGAGTCTGAGACACCCTCGAGTCCAGGGGAAAAAATCCTAGCCTTCACCAGGATTTGAACCCAGGACCTTCGGTACGCCAGTCGAACGCGCTGACCTTGCACCATATGCCTCTGAACATACAAGATAAACAATAATGTACAAGATTACTTATGTTTTGCGTCTAAGATGTAGACTTGTACTTGACATAAGGGGGGAACGATGTCCGGGAAGGAGGGGGGCACCTTGGCCGAACCGCATCTCGTTTGCTGGCGTACCGAAGTTTCTGGGTTCGTATCCCTGGTAAAGGCTAGGATTTATCCCAGGGTCTGGAGGATGTCCCTGAATCTAACCAACTCGGACGAGTACCTGGCATTAGTTGGGGCAAAAGAAAAAAAGGCGGCTGGGCGTTGTGTTGGTCACACAATCCCCTAGTTTGCTTGTTAACGATGCTTCACCGGCTCTATGGGCCAATTTGGTCCGACGGGTACTTTACTTAGGGCTACTAGCTTACATAGTATTGTGTGTATAATAGACTTAAGTTTATAGAAAGAGTTTGTAATTTAAACAAAAAACAAATTGTTCCACATACTTATATAAAAAGATTATTCCTTATCTTGTATTTTTTATCTTTGGGAATTTAATATAGAGTTTTTTAAGCGATTTGATAACTGGATAAGGAGAGATTCAGACTGATATACACAAGTATACACTAAAATATATAGAGATTAACAGTGCGGAGGGGGGAGGGGGGAGTCAATTAATAGAAAGACAAATGGCTGGCATATTATAGATAGATAGATAGATAGATAGATAGATAGATAGATAGATAGATAGATAGATAGATAGATAGAAGATAGATAGATAGATAGATAGATAGATATATAGATAGATAGATAGATAGATAGATAGATAGATAGTTAGATAGATAGATAGATAGACAGATAGCTAATCAAACCGATAATAACGAAACACTAAATCAATTAAATTGTAAAAAAATATCACAAGAAAAACAAACATTACAGAAACAAGCAAACTAAATTGCACATTCGAACACTTACTCACAAACTAACTTATAACACACTTACCATAGACACTTACTCACACACTAACTTATAACACACACGCATAGACACTTACTCACAAACTAACTTATAACACACACGTAAAGACACTTACTCACAAACTAACTTATAACACACACGCATAGACACTTACTCACAAACTAACTTATAACACACACGCATAGACACTTACTCACAAACTAACTTATAACACACACGCATAGACACTTACTCACAAACTAACTTATAATACACACGCATAGACACTTACTCACAAACTAACTTATAACACACACGCATAGACACTTACTCACAAACTAACTTATAACACACACGCATAGACACTTACTCACAAACTAACTTATAACACACACGCATAGACACTTACTCACAAACTAACTTATAACACACACGCATAGACACTTACTCACAAACTAACTTATAACACACACGCATAGACACTTACTCACAAACTAACTTATAACACACACGCATAGACACTTACTCACAAACTAACTTATAACACACACGCATAGACACTTACTCACAAACTAACTTATAACACACACGCATAGACACTTACTCACAAACTAACTTATAACACACACGCATAGACACTTACTCACAAACTAACTTATAACACACACGCATAGACACTTACTCACAAACTAACTTATAACACACACGCATAGACACTTACTCACAAACTAACTTATAACACACACGCATAGACACTTACTCACAAACTAACTTATAACACACACGCATAGACACTTACTCACAAACTAACTTATAACACACACGCATAGACACTTACTCACAAACTAACTTATAACACACACGCATAGACACTTACTCACAAACTAACTTATAACACACACGCATAGACACTTACTCACAAACTAACTTATAACACACACGCATAGTCACTTACTCACAAACTAACTTATAACACACACGCATAGACACTTACTCACAAACTAACTTATAACACACACGCATAGACACTTACTCACAAACTAACTTATAACACACACGCATAGACACTTACTCACAAACTAACTTATAACACACACGCATAGACACTTACTCACAAACTAACTTATAACACACACGCATAGACACTTACTCACAAACTAACTTATAACACACACGCATAGACACTTACTCACAAACTAACTTATAACACACACGCATAGACACTTACTCACAAACTAACTTATAACACACACGTAAAGACACTTACTCACAAACTAACTTATAACACACACGCATAGACACTTACTGACAAACTAACTTATAACACACACGCATAGACACTTACTGACAAACTAACTTATAACACACACGCATAGACACTTACTCACAAACTAACTTATAACACACACGCATAGACACTTACTCACAAACTAACTTATAACACACACGTAAAGACACTTACTCACAAACTAACTTATAACACACACGCATAGACACTTACTCACAAACTAACTTATAACACACACGTAAAGACACTTACTCACAAACTATCTTATAACACACTTACCATAGACACTTACTCACAAACTAACTTATAACACACTTACCATAGACACTTACTCACAAACTATCTTATAACACACTTACCATAGACACTTACTCACACATCTAACTTATGACAGAGTTAACATAGACACTTACACACTATCTTATAACATACTTAACATAGACACTTACTCACACACTACCTTATAACACACTTAACACAGACACTCGCATACACAATCAATTTGCAAGCTAGTTAAAGCAAATTACCTTTTAGTGTTTACCCGTAAAACTAATCTACTAGGCATGTAGAACTGATTACGGCAACGTGTTTATGTATATTAGTATTTGCTTACACCTAATGCATTCCTATTCGCCAAGTCATTACCAAGTATTGTGACGTCTTCAATTATGAACACATTAACCCTTTTCCCACTAGTAGCGTTCACAGTAGTTCACACATTATTATGCAATTATAGGTAGACGCGGATAAAATCGAGGGTTTTCCGTGGGTAAGAAGGTAATGCGTCCGGTTTTTTGTATTCTGTGGTTGTGGTGGATGTGGAGTTTCACTCGGTGTCTTGCTTCGCCCCCCAAGAGTGACTGTAAGACGTTTCTCCAGGAGCGAATGACTCGAGATAGCAAAAGGATCCACCCTTCGTGAAAAAAACAAAAAGAATATGCAGGTTGCAGCTTTGCAGACTTGCGCACTGTTAGACATTGGAGCCTGTGCTTTTCTGTTCTTTGGATGTTTCAATAACTCCGCTGGCCATGTTGGTAAACGGAGCAAAACTTACAAACATGGAAATGCATGGTAAAGGGGGAAATCCCTTCTATACTCGTAGGCCTAAAAGCTAGGAAGTGTGTAAACCACCGAGATATCCCCTTTAAGAGTACACGGGTGGGCTAAATAATGAGGGGCGCCCCCGCCCTCTGTTGCACACCCGAGGATTAGATCATTGAACAGGCAAGAGCCACCGAGACTTGAAACGGGCGCAGCAATATCAATATATTGTGAAGCCGGCTGGCCTAGCGGTTAGCTCACCAGACTGTCAACAAAAAACCACTTGACACGTCGCGGGTTCGAGCCCCGCCACCGGCAGATCCCTGTCGCCCTACAGGAGTTTTGGGACTAGATGACGTTAATATTGAGTTGTTATCACATGCGCTTAACCGGCAGCAGTGAAACCTCTCACAGATTAATAGTCTTCTAGAGCGCACTGAGCATGCTAAAATAGCATGGATAGAAGCGCTATATAAATTACCATTACCATTACCATATCATTCTCGACCAAGATAAGTAAAAAAAAAAAGTACCTTTCGGACCAAACTGATCATAGGGCCGGAAAAGCAGCGTTTCATCAGTTTCTGTGGCCACGGCATACTAGGGGATGTGTGCCCATCATAATGCCAAGTCGAGGTATGCCGCCTTGTTAATGATCAAAGAGGAATCCCGCAGGAGGGTTTTGGGAGGGCGGGGGAAGAGTAGTGCATGTGGTCACAGCGAACCCATTCGCCCCCCTTCCTGCCCATATCTATCCCACAACTCACCATTCTCAAGATATGTTTTTGTCCTTTTGTTTCAAAAGACGCACACGGTCGATAAAGGGGAAACAAGTTACCGGTTGTATGCGGATTTGAAGGGGCGTCTGGCTAACACTAGAAAGACGAAAGAACGACGCACGCTAATCAAAGCTTTTGAAGAGAAAAGCTTTGAAAAAAAAACACGAAATCTGAATTAATGTTCAAAAATTTATTGACTCAATATTTAATTTTTCACAGATTGTTATTTCTAATTAAGACATCAGCATGGTTGCCGCTCAGCTGCCACACGGAGAGTCTTGGTTTGGAATTCTGGTGGAGGCTAGGATTACTTTCCCGGGTCTGGAGGTTGTCCTTGAGTGTGCCCAGCTCCTTTGGGTACCTAAAATTAGTTGGGGTAAAGGTAAAAATAATCTTTGCATTGCGTTGGCCACACAATCTCCTAGTCGTTGTCACAGAGGAAACTGTTGGTCCTATGGATCCATTTGGTCAGACGGGATTCCTTTAACGTACCTTACATTTTAAATGAAACCATCTTTAAAAATATTCCTTTACATGACGTTGAATAACTTTGAACCGAGAGCTGGCATTAGCGATGCATTAGAAGTATTAACTCCTTCCTGTACCGACCTACTTCTATCTATGCTGCCTTCAGTTCCGCTATATACGCGCCCGGGACTGTAAGGGTTAACTCCGAGGTTGTGCGTTTCAGAAGTGACCAATAGAAAGTGGATGCCCCCAATAGTCTTATATATTGATTAAGCTATCAAGTGCGGCTAGAAGCACATATAACACCGAAAAGGTGTTGAATTAAATGATAATTAATGAAATGGGTTTCAAATTCTCACAAACCCTAATTTTTCATTCCCTGGCCAATTAGCGAAACATGTTTGTTTTTTACTTGGAATAATTAATAGTAATGCATTGATGTAAAACATGCTTTTTTTTAAGAATGAAAATCGTTAGAGGTTGTTTGTTTTTATTTCATTAAAGAGCTAATCCTTATCTGTATTACAAAAAAAAAAATATCCAGTGCGATCAAATTGGTCCATAAGGCCGGTGAAGCAGCGTTCACCAGTTTCTGTGGCCACGGCATACCAGGTGATAGTGTGGCGGGCACTATGCACAGCCGCCGTAACTTTACACTAACTAATGTCAGGTACCCATCTGAGATGGGTAGACTCAGGGACACCCTCCGGACCCGGGGAAAAATCCTGGGATGCACCAGGATTCGAGCCCAGGACCTTCGGTACGCCAGCCGAACACACTGGCGCACGGCCACAGTGGCCCCGAATATTAGAATATATTCTCTCGCAGACTCAACCAAATCTCAAGTTCTGGAACACTCCGACCTATTGGTGCAACCAAAATGGCACAAAATATTTAAAAAAAGTAAATTAATCTGTAAGTAATATCGTTCTTAAAAACTATTTTTATTTTCAGAATGAAAAAACGCCACGTTTGGTGGTGACGTCTTGAACCGCGCAGAATTTGATTACAACTGCGCATGCGCCAGAGAGCAGTCTATTTATAGAAACCCCACACTCTCCAATAATTTGTTTATCATAAGTAAATTGCCTCTGACATGGCTATAAAAAAAAAATTACGAAATAGAAGAAGTATTTTGTAAAGTCTGGAATATATTATCTTTTAATCAACATTGACACTTTAATGAATTTTTTTTTTATCTTACCGTCTGTCTGGAGTCGATAATATATATATCAGTGATTGATTACAGTCTTGTACCGCGGGTAGGTACTGGGTGGGAAGGCGCAGTCTGAAAATGCCTGGAGTTATTCTATAAAACAAACAGCATGTCTTGTAATAGAATTATAACAAATCCCCTTCTTTTTTATTCACCAGAAAGGTATTAGTCATGTGACAATATAGCAAAACCACAGCAAACTAATATAAAACCTGTCAGGATGGAGGTCGGTCACGTGGGATCTAGGCGCCTACACCCCCTCCCCTCCCAACACCATAAATAGAAACAATAAACTAAACTTAGAATAGATTGAATCAATTCAAGTGCTGCAGTTTTGGCGAGCTGCTGATGGTTAAAAGAAGACAGACTTGAGGCAATTTTCGAAAACTTTGACGTAGACCTCCCCAATACATGAGAAGTAGTTGCCAATGACCGCTTAAAGGAGCGAAAACAAAGACAATTTAAACACAGACATGGGCAGAGCAAGAGTATAAAAAAACGAGGAGGAGGTGCACATCAGGGAATCAAATGCACCCACCCTCCTAACGAGGTCAGATTATGCAACACTTTCCTTACTCTAATGTAGCAACTGCAGAATTTCAAGGATGCAACTGAAGCATTCAAATGATGCAACTGCAGAATTTCAAGGATGCAACTGAAGCATTCCAATGATGCAACTGCAGAATTTCAAGGATGCAACTGAAGCATTCCTATGATGCAACTGCAGAATTTCAAGGATGCAACTGGAGCATTCCAATGATGCAACTGCAGAATTTCAAGGATGCAACTGAAGCATTCCAACGATGCAACTGCAGAATTTCAAGGATGCAACTGAAGCATTCCAATGATGCAACTACAAAAAAACTTCAAATTTTAATGTTGCAATGGCAGAACTCGACTGTAGCAATTGCAAATGGCAATAGAGCGTAGCACTGAAGAACTACAACATTGCATTTGTAGATGTTCAATGCAGCAATCTTATCTTATACATTACAGACGCTCCTTCTATAAAGAAGATTATTGCGTCCTACGCTCATCCGTGGTCCGAGTCTAGTCTTGCATTTTTATTGATGTTTTAAATTTTAAATGATGTTAAGGTACTGGTTTTTCTGGTTTGTTCAGGTAACCCATTCCATGCCCGAATGCCACTCGGGAAGAAAGAGTACTTATATGTATTTGTTCTCGCATAAGGGACAAGGAGAGGAAAGTATCGAAGAATTATAATGCAGCATTAGCAAAACTCTCAATTAGTCTAAATCATAGGTTCTCAACCTTTTTCGGCTCATCGCCCCCTTTAAAAAAAATGTCCGCTCACCGCCCCCCCCCCAACTTTCTTTTAGCCCCCCCCCCCTCCCTTTCCGCCCATCTGGACTATAGTTTCCGCAATTTTTTTTAGCCGACTAGACTTTATGAGTGATTAATTATCTTTAAAAAACTGAAAAGGAAACATATTGTAAGAATTAATAGATAAAAAAAATTGCCCTAACAAAAGGTTTAAATAAATCAATATTAATGCGAATCGTTTGCCTGGTGTGTTGCTAGCAATTTGACTATTTTCGTTTCAGTTTTGGTTGCAAAAGCCTTAGGTCTAATAATCAGTACTATTTGTTATATTACATAACAGAACTTGTTCGGCATCACTATTGAATCAAATGTGGAAACATTTTTTAGTTAAAGGGAGATAATTAGCCCGTTTTATTTGAGCTAATAGATGTCTATTTCTGATTTTTTTTTCTTTTATAAAAAATAAATAGCTTACAATGTATAACTTTGAAATGATCAAACTGTAAAAAGTATTTGAAAATTATATAAATATTATATGACTAAAGAATTTATATGTATATTTTCAAGCATTACAATAACTACCCAGTTTGTATGATTACTAATTATCTCTACCTCTTAACTTTGTTGTCCGCTATAAACTGATGAAATAAAACACATTAAGGACATCTCGGTTAAACTGAGATCAAAATATAATTAATATTAGCATATGTTAGGGCGACAGTGATCTGTCAGCAGGGTTGACAGTCCGGTGAACCAACCACAGGACCAGCCGGTCGCACACTATATTCGCCAAATACTGACCCCTACTTCATCGAAAAGTCACTGCGATTCCTATTTCTTTTTAATATATAATAATATGTAGGCCTACTGTTGGGGGATATCAGATATTTAGCAGCACTTGCGTTTACATCACATTTCATCCTCCAAAAACTAATCGATTCAAATAGTTGAGGTGTTAAAACATATAAGATACGTTTGTACCGCCCACTTGCCCTTCACCGCCCCCCAATCGCCCCCGGGAATGTCAGCGCCCCCCTAAAGCCCTTCACCGCCCCCCAGGGGGGCGATATCGCCCCCGTTGAGAACCTATGGTCTAAATGTACCATAGGCGGAAAAACCCGCAGAGCACAAAAAGGACTCATAGTTCATCAGAGAAACCACAGTGAAAGACAATATACTAACTACCTTCTATAGTCAAGATGTATAAAACATAGAACATAAAACATAGAAACCTAGAAACACTAGAGGGCACTAGAGGACAAAAGGGCAAAGAGCAAAGTAGTAATAATACAAAAGGCATTAAACTCCAATTTAGAAATACAACACAATAACAACCTGTTGCAATGCTCAGATAAACATAAAGAGAAAAACAGTTTTCTTATCCCTTATGCGTACTCGAGGGGTCTCCTAGCCTGGAATGGGTTGTCTGAAAAAACCCAGGAAAACCAGTAACTTTACATCATTCAAAACAATAAAAAAAAGAAGCGTCTGTATGGATGTGTCTGAAGTATTTAATGAATAAAAAACATAGTCTGATCTATAACCTCTGTGTTTTAGTAAAAGTCTGTGTCAGATTAAGTAATGTCCTGTGAACATAACTTGTGAAGACCACACACATTTATAGGCTAAGTGTTAATATTTAAAAAAAAACATAGATGCTTAGTAAAAAAACATAGGTGAAGACCACACAAAAACACATCACGAACATTATTTTCCCTGGCATTTCATAAATTTAGTCCATTAGTTTATTTATAGCCTTTGTCTTTAAGAACTTTCTGAATCTGGAGAGAGCAGAGAATCAAAAAGATCTGCACGTCTCAGATGCAGGAATTCGTTCTGGGGGCAAAACCACTTTGAAATTGTTGAACAGAACAAAATCTTTGTGTGTTCTCCCTGAAAGCCTCTTATACTCTTATGATGCAACGTGTATCTCGTTTTGTGTGTGTGGTGGTGGGCCTTTCGTGCGTGTGTATGTGTGATTGTGTGTTTGTGTGTGTGTTTTTCTGGCGAAACTCCAGAATCATGTCGAACGTTATTAATTAGACTGTGTAGCGTAATAAGTCAAGGAATGTGGGCACATGTCGTGTTTTTTTTTGTGGGTGTTTGTGTGTTTTCTATCTCTCATTACCCTTCTTTCTGGAAAATTTCATTGACAAAATTTCTGTATCTAAATGTCCAAAGTAAAAAAAAAAAAAAAAAAAAAAAAAAAAAAAAAAAAAAAAAAAAAAAAAAAAAAAAAAAAAAAAAAAAAAAAAAAAAAAGAAAAGTGTTGTTGTTGTTTTTTTTTCTAAAAAGTCACCAGGAAAG